>CM062570.1:53373769-53724821 GCA_031468815.1 Morus bassanus | reverse complement strand
TGGGGCTTCGCTACCGGCCCCTCACGCCGCGGCCGGGACAAGGGCGGGAGCGCGGCGGGCGCCGGGGTCGAGCCCCGCGGGACCGGGCGGAGGGAGAGCCCGCTCCCCGCAAGCCTCACCTGCCCGCAGAGCCTGGCTGGCGGCGCCCAGCGCCTCCCGGACGCGGCCCTGGGCCAGCAGCTCCTCCAGCCCGCTCGCCGTCCTGGCCCTCTGGCACTCGCCCGGGAACCACTTCTCCGCCAGCTGGTTGAGGACGACGCTGGTCCGCAGCGGGGCAGCGGCCGTGCTGGTGCCCCCCGCCGGCAGCAGCCAGTCCCGGCAGCGGCGGCAGCGGGCCCGCAGCTCCCTCCGGAGACAGCGGCGGCAGTAGGTGTGCCCGCACGGGACGGTGACCGGCTCGCTCAGGAACCTGCCGCACCCGCAGCAGCGCAGCGGCCCCTCGGCGGCGCCCCCGTCCTCCGCCGCGGCCCCCCGGCCGCGGCCCGGCGCCAGCCGCAGGCGGTAGTTCAGCACCAGGCAGTCCACCAGGGTCCCGAGGCGCTGGGGTCCGGCCAGGGGGCCGAGGCACAGCGGCGCCAGGGACGCGCCCACCGCTTCCTTCAGGCGGTTCCCGGGCACCAGCCGCTCGCCCAGCCGCGGCGGCGGCGGCAGCTCCCGCTCTCCGTCCGCCGCTTCGCCCGGGCTGCCGCTGCCGCCCGGCTCCGGCGACACCTCCGAGCCCGGGGCCAGGGGAGAGAACGCCATCGGCTGCCCGGCTCCGGCGAGGGGGGTGTGGCGCTCCCGCTCCGGCCGCCGGGCTCGGCTCCGCGCGCGGCGCTGAGGCACTGGCGGCGCGGGGAGGAGGAGGAGGAGGAGGAGGAGGAGGAGGAGGAGGAAGCTCAGGCACCCTCGCGGGCGGAGGGGCGGGAGGGTCACGTGCGCGCCTCTCCGCGCGCCACCCGGGGCGCCACGGTCCCCCGCCCTGCGAGGCGGCGGCGCGCGCCCGGCGCTGTCCCCCTTTCAAACCTCTCCGCCGCGCGCCCTCGCCCCGCCGGCTTACATAAAACGCGACGTCAGCTGACGGACGGGCGGGCGGGGCCGGCCATTGGCGGTGGGGCGAGGGGGAAGGAGGTTACAAAACAGCGCTCCATGCGCGCGCCGCCGCCGCTGCCGCCGCCGCGGGGCGGGGCTGGCGCCAGGGCGGCCCGGCCCGGCCCGGCCCGGCAGTGAGTCAGGACGGAGGGGCGGGGCAGGGCAGGGCAGTGTGGCTCCCCGGGCGCCCCTCACAGCCCGCCCGCTGCGGAGCGGAGCCCTCTCCCCGCCCCGGGGCTGAGGGAGAGCGCGGCGCGGCGGGGAGGGAGCGCCTCAGCGGGGCCGGGGCGAGGAGGAGGAGGAGGAGGAGAAGGAGGAGGGTGGTGGCTCGCCGGGGAAGAGGGGCAGGCCTGCGGGGAGCGGCGGCTGCGGTGAGGGCGGCCGCGAGGGTCGGGCGCTAGCGGCGCTGTCGGGGCTGGCGGCGGGGGAAGCAGCCGGGCGCGGGGGGATGGGGCCGCCCGGGCGGGGAGCGGGGGGTCTCTCTCCAGCGGGGCTCCGAGCGCCTCGGCGGGGGCCGGGCACTGGAGCCGCCCGGGAGGCTTCACCTGGCTGCCCGCGGGCGGCGGGCCCTCGCGCTCCTCGGCCGCCGCTTGGGCTGGCCCCCGCTCCTTCTGCGTTAGGGCAGGCACGGGAGAAGTTACGAGATGGAGGAAAAAATCCCTTTGTCCGTAGGGTTTATGTATTTGCCCCACGTCCGTGGAGCGTTTCCGGCGCTCCGCGCAGCACGCCGGCGGGACGGGGTCCGAGCGGCGCCGGCTGGTGCGGTAAACTTCGCTCTTCCGCGAGTGTGCAGCGGCAAGGCGAGCGCTTCTGGGGAAGCGTCTGATCTGCTTTACCTAAACGAAGTAGGAGTCACAGTGCCTTTTCGTGGGGAAATGTTTAAGGTTTCCACATGCATTTCAGCCTCTAATGAAAGCTTAAAGCGTATGGCATAAGTGCTGTGTATTTACAGTTGCTGCAATGCCTTTTTTTTTTTTAAGTTAGAAGTTGTCATAAATCCAGAAGTCTCAGATAAATACAACAGTTCCTCTAAAATCTTCCAGGCAAGACTTACACATCAGGAAAATTAATTTATGGCCTTACAAAAGGAACAAAGCTATATTTGGCTTCAGCTGTATTTCGCTTATGACAGGCTGGAGGATCATACCGAAGGTTGTTAAGGGGACTATAGGCAAAGATGCCATGAGTGGAAATAACCAGACACATCTGGATTTGCATCAAGATGTTTTGTCTGAACTCATCCACTCGAAACCGCATGCTTTGCCTTTACAGTGTCTTTCAAGTTCTAAAGTCAAAGAAGAAAATTAGAATTAATTAGAATTAGGGGGAAGAACACGGGTATATATGAAACACGAAGAGATAGGAAAGATAGTCTCTTAGAGTAATTCATTAAAAAAAGGCGTGCATTAGGAAGTGACAGTCTAAGTAAGGAAAGATCAAAGTAAAGGAAATGCCTGTAGTGTGAACTTGAATGGTGGCAGGATGAGGTAAAATGCTTTGAGTTACGAATGGTTTGAATGGGTTATGGATTCTGTTTTAGACATGTCCGGTGTGACCTGACCGTTCACAAAGTATTGGGGAGATAAGCAGAGATTTTGGACAGAAGTAAAACTCTGAAAGAAGTACTGTGGGCCATCATTAAAGAAACCAGTAGTTTATTTTGCATTTCAGATTAGATTACCTATGGAAATGGAGAAGAAAAATGAAACGGGATAAAGTTCAGGGGTTTGTGGGACTTCCTTAAAAAGCTGGAGGTAGAATAGTGAGGTTGGCCTCTGCAGGAACAATTAAAAACAAGTAGAAATGAAAACCTGTTTCTTTCCACCATTGCCATTTCTAGTGATTCTTACAAAAGTTCATATGTTAGCATTCATACTGATGATTCAAGCAGTATTGTTAGCTACAGTCAGCCAGCTATTTTTCGTAATTCCCAGTGCACAGGAACAAAATACTCGCGGGGTCTTGGAGCAGAAGAGTTGAAGTTTTTCCCATCATCCTTCACTTCAAAATAATTAAAAACCGTGAAAGAAGGGAGTTGGGGTAGGAGGGATTCGGAGATGGGATAGAGAGCCTGCCATTTGACACTGCTTCCACCAGTTTTAGAAATCTATCTATAGTTAGTAATTCTCTTCAGAGCTTGCTCCTTCTGCTAGCAGTACTTACTGTCACCGGAACCCCTTACTGTCTCCTGATGTTTATGATACATGCTGTTCTCTACATTCACAGTTGCCATTATTTTCTTAGGTTTCTCATGGGAACTCGGGACCTCCATGCATCCAGGAGAAAAAAAAAGTTGTCTAGGTTCAGATAGACAAAAGATTGATTTTTGCTTAAGTTTGTTCTGGGTGGTTGTAGAAAGACGCTGGAGCAGTTCATTAAAGATACTGACTTCAAATTTGTTCTTAAATACATGTCAGCAGTATGCTGCAAGAACAGAGGGAGTGCTCTGGATAGCAGGTGATTTTGGAGCCTGGCATACTATGTCTGGGTTCAAGAAGAGTATAAAGAAGTTCATAGAAAAGACCCTGTTACATAAAAATAATCACTTCTGTGTCAGGAAATCCCTAAGACGCAGATATCTGGAATCCGGGAGATTATTCGGGGAGAAATCTGACTGTATATTTACCTCGTCCTTATTCTCTAGATGTTCATTTTTGATCACCGTTGGAAACAGAGTACTGGGCCTAGTTGGACCTTAGTATTACCCAGTGTGGTCATTCTTATGTCTTTAAGCTACAGTTGATTCTTCAAGCTTTAGTTTTGGTGCGTTATTTCACCTTTGGCGTATTTAACTAAACAAGAAAAAAACCCTCAATTTTCTGATCTTTCACTGTGTTACCATCAGGATCTGATCATTATGTAAGAGAGGGGGGGAAAAAAAAAGACATGCAACTTTTTACTAGATTAGATAACACACACAGCTCCACCACCACTCCATTAAAAATAGCACACACACAGAAAGCAGTTTTTTTCGTCTTGTAAAGTCAGATAAATGATACTTTAAAACAAAACAAAGCCATGCCATTGCAGGGTTCATGTGGGCCGTTCTAAGAAGGACTCCAGGGGTTGTCCTTCCCCTTCCTGCCATAGATCAGTGTTTTACAACTGCTTATGTAAGTCTTGGTTGTCCTTCTTCAGAAAGGTGCCTGCAAAGTACTGTGCCTTCAGTACAGTGAGGTGGAAGTACATTCCTTGCTTATGCTTTTTAAGCTGTTGACTGGATGTTTCTATAAGCAATTCCTTGTACAAGTAGTCTGTACAACCCATTTAAACATGAGATGACAGTAAAATAGTGTTTAAAATTGTGTTTGACCCCACTTTAGCTAAATTATACACAATTATTCTGATTTAAAATCTTCAGAAATTGACAGCAGTATAAACAAAATGAAGCAAAACCAACCCAGGCTAAGGGAGCAGGCAGTGGCAGGCAGTGGACCTAAAAATTAATACCTGGGTACTGGAAATCTGGAGCTGAGCCCCACTTTTACAGTCTCTCCTGGCATACATCCCAAGAAAAAGTAGTTAACCCAAAGAAGGTAGTTATATTCTAACAGAAATGTGGTAATGACTTTCTGGCTGTTTTCCCTTTATTTCTTTAAAGGTAGCTAGTTTGCTGTTGTAACTTTTTGCCAAGATATGTGTAGCAAAGGCAAAATAAAATGAATTGGAGAAAGATTAGATTAGGCAAATAAGAGTCATGACTTTTTTTTTTTAAAGAGTATAATGTTCCTGAGTACTAATTGTTCTGCTAGGAAACTATTATCACCTTTTCTTCTAGAAAAAACAAAAAACCCAAAATCTCAAACCATATTAAATATAAGCAATTCTTGAATGGCATAGTTTTTGAAGGCCTTAACCAGTGATGTTTGAGGCACTTCAGCCGTGGGTAAGGAATAATGAATCCTCAGAACCAACTTGGTTTTGTTTTGTTTCAGTTTGTTCTTCGTTGCTTAGTAGACTTTTGGGGCTTTAGTGAGATAGTTCCGGCAGGCAGACTTTTAAATGGAAAAGTGCTCAGCATCAGTGCAGTAAAACAAATACTAACCTTTGTTTGTGCAACGCAATGTTGGGCAGAAGTTGGCTTTGAGTACATTTTTTTAGGTATGAAAAAGTCCACAAAGCTGCATTTGCAACTTGGTCTCAAAGTGAGCTGAACAGGGCTAGACTGCTACCAATATCTCTGTACAGCACTGTAGTATGGGTTTTCCAAGGGATCTCGATTCCCCTTGAGAAAATTGGAGCTGTGGGTTCTTGGTACTACTGAAATAAGGCCCTTAGTAAATTATTTAATTACACTTAGTAATTATGTGTGCACTAGTGAGTATAAAAAAAACCAACTACACATAGGATAAATAGTTAACTATGTGTTAGAATGATAAGGACCTCATTAAAAATAAAAAGGGAGGCAAAGCGTAATAGGATCTAAAATACTTAACCAGGTAGAGTAAAGACAGAGAGAGAGCATTTATTGCCTAGATCCAGTAAAGGACTTAAGTACCTAAAGCAGGATTTGGGGAGAATTCAGGTGCCTAAGTCCAAAAATGTGATCTGAGAAATCTCACACAGCTGCTGCCTAACCCAGGAGATGCCTAAAATCAGAAGGCTCTTCCTTGATTTTAATTTATGTCTCTAGAGTGTCTAGGATTTTACTTCTTTGCACATACAGTGTGCAGCAGCTAGAGCAGTTTAGCACCTCTTTCCCATTCAGCCATTTACAGTCCTCAGCTTAAGTGTCCAAGGCTCTATTTTGTCAGTATTCTCGGGCCACACCAAGCTGACGTTCATATTCAGAGCTTATTTTGGTGTAGCTGCTTGCTTTTAAGATGAAGGATAGGGAGATTGAATAACCTTTTATTTAACAACCTGTCTGTTAGATTACTGATATAAGAGTTGGAAGGTTCAGTTTGGTTCTGTCTGAGAGTGTTCAAACCTATCTCTTCCCTCCAAGTAATCTATCTTAAAGAGTGACTGCATGAATTTAAATTGTCTTGGGAGTGTGAATTAGAGATGAGGATGTGTCAGTCCCTGTTAAATGCCTTGTTCCTTGGGATAAGCCTCACACATTGTTTCTGTTCCTACAGACTTCTTTGCTTCACAGTGGCACAGCTTTAACAGGAATGGAGCAGAGTCATCTTTGTTTTCAATAGCCCTGTCTCTTGCTGGGTAGGATTACTTTTCTGCCATATGTTGACTTGAATCTTTTTTTGTTTAATGGGGATACACAGCAACAATAGGTTGCTATCTGGGAGGCGTTTGTTTTCTCACTTCCTTCTGTTATCCTGACTGTGATTTAACAGAATACAGCAAGTCCTGCTCCTTTTTTTTAATGGAATGGTAATTGGATCCTACAGTTAAGAGAGGACTCTAGGCTGTGAATTGTAAGCACACTGAGGTGTCCTCTGTCTTGGCCTGAGTTAGGTTTCTAAGGAGTTGCAATAACGCTGCTGCATTTCTTGCAGACTAGCATTAGACAACCATAATGCCTCAGGTTGGTCCCAAACTTCATCATACATACTGTGTGGCATACGTGGGTGTTTCATGTGGAGTTCTAGATTCGCTGTTGGGAAAGGAAAAACAGAAAACTGAAAAACAATTTGCAATCACGTATTTTTAAGCGTCCATTTTACTAGTTTCTTTGCTTGTACCAGGACTGAACGTATCCCCTTCTAACACGCTACACAGTTGTCACACTTAATACTGGCATGTTTGGATATGTATGGATATATTTGTATGGACATTAATATCAACTGCCATTAATGAGTGGGGTTTGGCAAATCTGACAATTATACTTTGGAACTGTGAAAATGCGTTGTCTATCCTGGAAACACCAGTGAATGGAGTCACTCATTTCCCTGTTTTCATGTTCATTGTATTTTTTCTTTTCTCATATATGATGGTATGTGGTTGTGCATTCCAAAAGGTAGCTGAATGCTTCTATGTGTGCAGGACAACAAATTTAAAAATGTGATCAAGAAGGTTTTATTTTAAATTTCTCCAGTTTAAAAAAGTAATTTAGCTCCAGATATGACATGAGTCATATTTGTCTTTTCTTTAGGAAGAGAATCCTTGGACTGATTGGACTCCTTCTGCCGTTGTTGCCCGGTAGGAGAGTTGCATATAATCAACAGATTCATAAAACAGCTAAATATTCAGTGGAATATTTGTTCCTATTAATATACATTGTAATTATTCAAATAGTACTGCACTTACAGTGTGAAATACTAGATTTAAAGAGATACAGGGCTCTGAATAATCAGTTATTTATTCTTGAAGTTAAAGCTCTTAGTGTAGGACTGTAACTGAATAATGAACAAAAAGCAGAATAATAGCTAAGGAAGTACGAAAAAGACTTTCATGAAAGAAGGTTTTTTTTTTTGATTGCTCACTAAAAGTGTGCAAAAAGCAAATAAGTTGTCATTTTTTCAGTTTATCGGGATGTTTTCCTTCAGCTGAAAGTGGCTGCTTAACAGTTGTGTTGCCTGTACTAAAATTTTTTTTCTGGGTGTTAATGGATTCACATTAAAGAAAAAGTATGAGCTGGTTATTTTTAAAAGAATGTATAGCAAAAGTAAAATATGATCGGGATGTGTGTTCTGTGTTATAATCTGATATTTAAAGAAAAATTTATTTTGGTATTTGTTTAAATATTCACTAGTATTTTCTAATATGT
Organism: Morus bassanus; assembly: GCA_031468815.1. Classification (NCBI taxonomy): domain Eukaryota; kingdom Metazoa; phylum Chordata; class Aves; order Suliformes; family Sulidae; genus Morus; species Morus bassanus. Next base: position 53,717,080 of record CM062570.1, on the reverse strand, counting down.
TCCCTGATGTGTATATATGTATACATATACTCTAATATATCCCTTACTATCAAGTTGGATGTTTTGCATCTACTTAAGATCATCCTCTGAGATAAACTATATTGAGATATATTTAGCTTTGAATATACTTTGCCAAACAGGAGAGTTCTCTTTCGATTTCTAATAATTATTGCTGTTCATTCTTATACAATTTAAAAGGGAAAAAATTACAGTCGTTACATCATATTTGCATTAAAAGTACGCCTGTATTGTAAAACCAAATCTTAAACCAAGGGAGAAGGAAGGAAAAAAAAGCTTATTATGCTTACTATCTAACCTCTTGAAAAAAATCCTTTCTTTTCTGGGTAGTTGATAATAAATATGGAATTAAATTCAGAGTTTCAGTCAATTAAAATACATTTTAAGAAATGCATATAGCAATCAGAAAATACTTTGCAGGCTACTTAAAGTGGTAAGTGAGAAAAAAGATTTGTTACTACCGGACTGGACTTCAGGCTGGAATGAGGTGCGATACTATTGACCGTGATTGTCAAGTGCCTTTGCCTACAACCAGGCAGTGTACATCAGTGCTGCTACTACTAGATAAATCACTGAGTTTCCAGATAGTTAGTGATAAAGTTACCAGTCTTTATCAACTCCTTTTGAATTTTTATAGTTAGAAAATTTGGATTTACTACTACTTCTTAGATTAAGTCTTTAGGATCAGAGGAGCGACTGCTCCTTGTCTTAGATATTTCTTATTCATAGAGTTCCCTAGAGTTTGTATGTATATCTGCTTTTTCCTTTCCTAATGAGTGTCCTTCCCAGTTGCACTGGGCAACTGTTTCCCATCAATGACAACAGACAATACATGAATTTTCTTCAAAGGCTATGAATAGTACTCTTTACTAAATGTAGTGTTATGTGAGGAAAATCTGAGCTGGATAAAAAGTGATTACTTTAAACTTAACCAAGGTGTCAGAAAACTTTTATTTAATTAAATGGCCTAATTGGCAATAATTTACCTCTTAGCAACAAGATGAATGTTACAGTTTATTCTGACTATTCAATAGCCCCTTTCTACTTTGACTGATACATATTTAGTACTACTTATGTCCTGTTTGCTTCTGGAACTTAGCAGCATCGCACAGCACATTGTGCACTAGAGGCTGGGATATCAGAACCACATCTTTTCAACCTTTCCTACAAGCAAAGTGCAGGAAATGTACACCTTTATATCACTTCTGCCAAAGATGGCAGACGACAGGATTGAATTTAGAGACCATTTGTTTTTTCAACAGAGCATGGGATCATACAGGAGAGAAGTGAGCGCTCTCAAATTCTTCATTTCAGTATGACCGTATAAAGAACATCTAGTGTTTCACTCTTTCTCTTGTCTTTCTCCTTCACCATACTTATACAAGACAAATGAGTACCTGGTCTTCAGCTGTTGTCCACAAATTATCTATGTAGAGACAAAACAACACTCATTTAATTTCATTTCCATTCCTGAAGAAACAGAATAAAACTGATTTTTTTTTTTCCTCCAACATATATTGGACATAATTTGTCCATGCAGCGGTACAAAGTTTCAGTCATGAGTGTAGGCTGATCACACTTTCTCACAGGTGGCTCTGTGGTAAGTAGCCCATCCCAAATGGATTCTGTATCTTATGTGTTCTGTCCTTGTCACACTATGTATAAGCATTTAGGGATAGGGATCTAGGTAACATTTTAGGGAACTTTTTTAATGATTTGTGTCACTCAGCTCCTGATTGTCCAGGGAGGGTTTCACAAGAGCTGAAAGACTGTGATAAGCCCATGCGTATGAAAGTATTTTTAAAATCACAAAATATACTCTTTATCTTCGTATTTCTACCTCTAATAAAAAAGAACCCATGATGCTTTAAGTGAACAGCTTATCCTGCTGTTTTTCAGGGGTTTCTTGGCATCCTGGATCTGTTTCCCGTTTGCATTTTGCTGGGCTGGTATTGGTAGATCACCTGAGAGCCCCACCCCACAGCCAGTTCATGCCTGTCCTTCACTGAAGAGCTGAAAACCTGACAAGCTGTTGTCCTCATTTTCCTTTGTGACGTGTTGCAGAGCCTTCTTGTTACAAAGTACTTGGTTTGTGTCCTGAGGCTCTCAACTGTGGAGATTTGATGTATGGCTCACTGTGTTGAGTTTTATCACTCCTGTAATATTTCATCCTCCCACTGGGACTGCTTTAACACCCCAATTCCTGGCCATAAATCTAAGCCAAAAGTTAACTATGTAGACTAGATGTAAATATTTATTATTAATTGTAGAAAGAGAAGGTGCAACATGTTTTTCTTTACTATATTCAAACATTTATTTAAAAAAAAAATTACTCTCCGAGGTGCTTTTTTTGGTACCTGGATTACCTTGATAAAAATGGTGAGTGGAATACTCTGATGTTTACAGCAGTAACGCCTAGGGGCTAACAGACTCTAAGAATTCTTGAGTTCTTCAACATCATTAACAAAATTAATAGTCAGGCTGGTAATGGATTCCAGGCTTAAAAGGAGGTTATACTGATTGTAGGGCTGAGTCCTATCTTAGGCGGAGTAGCTGAGTTAAGTAAACTGTTACGGTTAAGTAAACAATAATACAGCAGAATGAAAGGTTTCTGAGTAAACTACATGCTGGGAGATTACAGCATGTCGGAGTCTGCATGTCAAGAATGGTGAAATGTGAGCAAAGACAGTGGCAGCCTGTAGTCTAATTTATGCAGATGGATTTCTCATTGAAAAAGACTTATATTGTAGGAGAAATAACAGGTATTTGAAGAGGGAAATTCAGGTAGAATGAAGAGTTATTGGGAAGGTGGAAGCAAAAGGGAAGGTAGTTCATTTATGTTTTCCAAAGACATACTGCAAATCTCTCTGATAATAATATTTACAGTAGTGGGACTGAGCTGTCCCTTTCCTCACTGGAATCGCCTCTTTCCAGGTGGTATAAATCTGACAAGTCACGGATATGGCTACTTTCTGACTTCCTGGTGTCACCTAAAGCAAAATATCGGTTGTGTTCACATTGCACCATAGCTCAGATTTCCCTGTGTCCACAGCATATTGGGAGTACAGTGGTATCTGGAAGGAATCTCTGATCTTTCCTTTCATGCCCCAAACAGAAGCATATGAATGATGAGATGCGCCAGTAAATCTGAAACAAGTCTTCAGTCTTTGTACTGCTCCATTTTGAGACAATGACTACCTTTCCCTAGATCTCAATAGAAAGCCATAATGCTTTTATCAATTCTTACTGCAAATAACAGTTTTTCCCCAGAATGACTGCTTTAAGAAATCCTGCTTTAAAATCTTCATTTTAAACGTGATTTACGTAAGAAATAGCAATGCCTATAGAATGGTTGATCATTGTTTTTAAATAAGCACTTGTACAATGTCATTGTCGTAGACGTTCTAGTCAGTTGATTTTTTTGAAAATCATGGTTTTCAGAATACTATTTTACTTTAGATTCCACTACTGTTTCCACTTCCTACTTCATTCCTACAATTCTCTTGTCGTTATCGTGTTAAAATAAAAATATATACATGAAAACATATGTACCTATGAACAAAGTGTTTACAACCTTTTAAAAAACATTTTGCGTTAGCTTCTTTAAGGCTTGGTGTTTTCTGAGAGTAATAAGTGCTATTAAATGAAAAAAAAATTAATACTTTTGTCTCTGTTTGTACTTTTGTCTGTAAAAGTGATACAATATGCTTTTCTGCATTCCAAAAATTTCAGTAGATTATCTCCCCTGCGATCAGCATGCAGTGTGCTGTGCAGGTCCTGTCTTAGGCTTACTTCCTTTTGGTTATTTGAGCTATTATAGGTTTGTCTTAAAAGTAAACAGCTCGATTCATCATTTCCACTGTTAAACAGAAAGGATGTTCACGTGAGAACTCCTTGCTCCACTTTTAGGTAAAGGGAAGGACACGCAGGTGGTGGAATCACTGGTACCAAGTGGGAGCTGCTGATTGCAGTGAGCTGGCTAGTTTTATCCTGTGGCCAAGGGATACGTGCCACCCAGCATAGGCCTGAAGGCCAAACTGGGTGTGCAGCACAGGCCTGGTGGACCTCCTCAGGTTAACTGCTCCGTGGGTCACCAGCCTCTTGGTGTACAATGGTCTCCTGGTCAGGATCACTGCTGCATGTTACAGGTTAAAGGAAAGAAAAGGATCTTTTGAACAGTTTATAACATGTACGAGCTTCCCTCCAAAGAAATCGGCATTAGTTTCATTAGTACGTATTAGCTGTGCATACCTGTATTCCTGCTTTAGCCCGTGTTACAAACTGCCAGCACCACCCTATGAAAATGTACATGTTGCTTTGAGAAGCCACTGCTATTTCTCTTGCAGCTATCTTGTAGTTCCACTACCCGTCTCTTGGAGTTGGGAACAGGCCCTATGAAAAAAGTCTCTGAAGATGCCCAAGAGCAATTAAAAATTAATTGTCAAGCAAATTCATGATACTCATCAAAAATTCCATTCGTGGAAGGTGTTAGGTAGTAGTGAATGAAATTAGGAAGTTTTTTTCTAAAGCAGTGTCTACATTTTTTTGTTTCATTCCAGATAGAACAAAAGCTAATTTTTTAATTTTTGCCCACTCAGTGGAGATACAGATGGATGGACACACAAATGCGCATCCCTAAAATTGGATTTCTTTTTATTTATTTATTTATTTAAGAATTGACCTAATGTGCTTCATTTCATGTAAATTCAACTCTCAAAATGCTGAGAGTAGTCCATTTTAGGTCAGTACCACAGGAGAATTTTAGAGGGTTGTGATGTGCCTGTTATGCTGTACAAGCTAGATTCTCTGGCCAGAATATACTTCTCATGATGCAGAAGAAAATTCACAGATCTCCAGGCAGATGTTTTCCTGCAGGCTTGGCCCTCAGAAGGAATGGAAGTTTGAATTCCTGCTTAACTTGATAAATGTGCTGAGTTGGAGATATAATCAGTGTTTAATAGACTAGTTGGGAACAATGTTTCAGATGCGATGGAGAAAACAAAATATCATAGTTTGATTCATGTTTAGTTTTCACACTAGAAAATTGGCAGTTAACTGCATTATTTGTCAAAAAATCTTTCAAGCAAGAAACTGAAGTCAGCTCTATTTGCACGAAACTAATGGTCTAAGATTTTAAACAATTTCCTAATTACTTCCCATCATACATAATGCATCCCAGAAGTAATGTATGTTTGGATGTAAAAGAACTGCAGTTTTAAGAAAGTGAAGATAAAGACAAAGACAGAGATTGTTGCCAACCTTTCAAATAATTACTTAGTATGATAAGTTTGGTAGTAAAGTTTTAAAAACTGCATTTTTTTTTTTATTGAGAAGATTCGGTTTTCAGCAGAACAGTGTAGTTATTGAAAACAACAAAAAGGATAAACTATTTTTTAGTAACAGGGAACAACAGATTCATTTTTAACTGTTTTCATTCCATTATAACTGTTTCAATTAGGCAGCAATTTTAATATATAACTGCAACTTGATGTTTAATTCCTTTTGGTTTGTTATCAGAATTTGAATTCATGAGTACCACAGGACAGTTTCAATACTTGATCTGCATAATCCCCACGGAAGGCAGCTGAGTTCTGGGTCACCAAAGCTTGCTTCATGTTGGAGTTTGTAGGTATGTCAGGCATTAGGTGAGAGTATGGAATCCGTTATGTTCACACAGAAAAGTATTCCTGCGGTTGTACTTGCTTTTAAGTGACTGACTTTTGTCCTTATATACTCCATCCTTTGGTGGCCTCCAGCTGTGTTGTGTTAGAGCAAAATGGGACAAGGTAGCAATAAGAGTCCCTGTGCACTGTTTTGTTCCTTATGCTCTCCTCTTACCTCAACCGTTTTATCTGCACAAGTGCTAGAACAATGACATGCCTGTTGTAGCCACAAACTACCAGTTGGTTTTGCACTAGAGGAATTTCCACTGAAGACTGTCTTTGAGCATAGGCAAAGGAAGCAGATGCCCAGGGTATTAGGCTGCTGGGAGCAGTTGCTGTCTGTGCCAGAGCTGCAGCACTCTGTACAGTCTGTAGCCCCTTCCTCTTGCTGCTTTGCTGACATTAAGGGAGGAAAGTGTTGGAAGGCACAGAATGGTAGTTGCTGCAGAGTTGTCAGTGGCTCTTCCCAGCCATTAATTTCATGCTCTGCTCCTTTTCCTCCTACTTTATGGATCATGCAGCTACAGAAGTAAAACTTGTTTTCTAAGAATTTGCTCTGAGTTTCTATGTGCAGCTCATTTCCTCATCCACCCTCCACCCCTTTTGTGTGACAAGCCCCTTCTGGTTTCTGGAACCTCAAACGGTTTAGAATTGTTACAAGATAAAACTGGTATTTTAGGAGAAAACTGCTCGCAGGAGTAATAGTAGGAAGTGCTTATGTAGGAGTATGGTGGGAATTTAAATTTGCTTTGACACACTAGTGATTGACAGTGAATGGTGTTTTGAGTGATCTTTTGTACAGCTGAAGTGGAGTTATGCTGGTGGTTTTGCAACAGCAGAGATTTCCGAATATTCATCCAATATATGTACAACTACAAGGTGACACCACTGCAAAGAAGTGACAGAACAAGAGGCAATGGGCACAAACTGAAATATTAAAAATAAGAAAAATATTTTTTACTGTGAGGGTGGTCAAACTCTGGAATAGGTTGCCCAGAGGACTTGTGGAGTCTTCATCCTTGGAAATATTAAAGACCTGAGTGGATATGGCCTGAACAACCTGCTGTAGTTCACTGTCTTTGAGCAGAGCGTGGACCATAGACCTCCAGCGATCCCTTCCAATCTGAACCAATCTGTTATGCTGTTGTTTTAAGAAAAGCATGCAATAATCCTTTTTAAAGTGGAGTGGTAATTCCCTGGACTATTGTTCCGGCTTCCCACAATTTGTGGTTCAGAGACTTCTTAACACATTCTGTTGTCACTTTAGTGACCTTTAATTATTACAAAGGATGTAAGTGTAAATTACACATGCAAAAAACCAGCCACCAAAATAATTGTTAATGAATAGCTCCAGTTGTATAGTCACTAATTAGAAACATTTTGAGTAATAATGAGACAGGTCTTGGTTTCTTTGAGGACTGTAGTTAAAAATTCCATTGACTTCACAGGGCTAGGGATTTGACCCATTACATTTTGTATCTGACATAAAATATGAACTAAAGCAAAGTGAATAGGTTAGTTATATATTTAAACATTCTTAAGAATATTTTATTCTTTTTTTAAGAATATTTAGACTCTATTTCAAACATAAAACCAAGACCTGTGATAACTGCAAGTTCAAGTTACTTCTGCCTCCAACCATCAGGCAGCTATCTCTGGTCAGCTCTTTGCACAATCTTGTAATTTATCTGCACCAGCTATGTGCATTACTTGTGGGTATGATGATCTGTTTGGCAGGATGGAAGAGCTGGGAAGCTTCATTATTCTGTAGAAAGGCTTTTAAATGTGTCGAAACAGCCTGGGAGTGGACAGTTGAGGAATGGGCCCTTTTATATGACAAGCTGCACTTTGTACTTTGCTGTACGAAGAAATCTCTTGATTTCTGGTGTTTGAGAGTGGAAAATATTATTCACCTGTTTGATAAATGAAACTGTTTGTCTCCAAAGCAAGCATATAAGTAATAGAATAAACATATTTTCTCAGTAGAGGGATAGTTTCAGGATGAGAGGATTAAAATTCTTGGAAAATCAGCGAGGCAGCTACAAGTGTCAGGTGATTATATGGCCTTATGTAAGTGCAGTGTTTGGTGTCTAGCCAAGTATTTCTAAAACTTATAGGGCAACTTCTGTTCACATTTAGGTCAGCATAAATCTGAAAGCACTTACAAAATATCAGAGAGCAGTGTTTGCTCCTATGTTAGAGCTGTTTTTGAAAAGAAGTCTGTATCAAAAGAAATTTCTTTACTACAGGGTATTCCTAAAGGGGATGATGTGGTTAAAACAGGGGCTTGCAAAAATTGAATTTTATTCCTGTCTTTTTTGTAGATCTCCTGTATTGTATGGGGCAAGCTATCTTTGTGGCTAGATTTCTGTCTTAACCATAGCAAATGTATTGTGTTCGTGTATATCTGATATTCAAACAATATGGGGGAGGGGGGACACGACACATGACTGGTTGGTATGTACACTATCTATTTGTTTTATGGCAGTGTATTAAAACAATTTTGTTCATTACTGGTTTTGTTTCATGGAGAAAAACTCTAGTTGGAACTAACTGGGAGAAAATCTTTTTAAGTAGGGTTTTTTTGAAGATTTTACTCCCATTTAGTAGTGCAGGTGGTAATAGACTGCTTCTGAAGTGAACCCATCTTAAGTAAGTCATTTATTTGTATTGTTTGGTAGATTTTTTTAATGTATAATATTCTTTCAAAGGCTGTTTTTTTCCAAGATAGCATCCAGAATGCAAATTGCATTCCATAATGTTATTTTTCTTGTACATTCACTCTTTTTTATCTCATGCTTAGTTTTTGTGCAGTTTATATCATATTACTTTTTCACTTCAGGTTTGAAATATTTTTAAAGTTGGTGAAAGACATAATACCATTGAATAATTCTCTTTCACTCATGCAAATCTGCAGGTGTTTAGAATTAGAAAAGCAAGATCTTACATTGGTAGAACATTGCTTGAAGTGCTGAAGATGACTGGCTAAATCTGGTGAGTACTAAATAGGTAGAATTTGTCAGTCTGTCAATCAGTCCATCTTACAGATTTTCCTGATCACATACTGAACATACACAAAGCAAGAGAGTAGATATCGTGAGTTCAGGAATTATTTTCGGAATGATCCTTCTTTCAAAAGAGATTTATGAACTGGTGTTCAAACAGAAGCATAAAATGTTTCCAGATGACAACAGAATGAAAGATGTCACAGAGATCTTGGGAACGGAAGTCAGAATAGGCAAGAATGTATTTGGAAATGTGTTAGCTTTTACTGAAAGTGCAAATTTGGACATCAGAGAAGTCCTGGAATGCCTGCCGGGCTGTATTCTCTGTCCCTACTAGGCTTTTAGCACTGTAGTTGCCCACTAGGCAGCATCAGATGAATCATCATGAAAACCAAACAAGACAACTTTACTTGAGAGAGAGAATACAGAATATGAACCCTTGCTGAGACAATCCAACTGCCATCTGTATGTTTTTCTGATGAATGGCATTATCATATCTTTTTGTGCCAAATGAGTAAACTATTTTCACCACACGAATACTGTCTACTCCAGCACATAATACATGCAAACTATTAAGCACAAATTTTATGGTGATCTTTGCATGTGAATTCACTCTGCCAGTTGGAAACCTATCCAATGAGTTCTGGCTAGAAAACTAATGCCAAAAGTAGTGTAAGCCTGTGATGAATGATTGGGTCATGAAAACCCCACAGCCTTTCAGGACCTTATAAAATGCAACTGTGTCAGTCACTGCCAAATTAGCTAGTAAGTATGTATTAGCAACCAGTTGACTCAGTTAGAGAAAGATGTACAAGCTGAAAATGTGTAACAAAGAAAAGAATGATGGCAAATAGGAGGATGGTATGCAAGAGCATTTCAGTGAAGAGCTGGAAGGAAATAAAGAAGAGAATTAAGATGTTGCGGTATTCTCTAGTGCTTTACAGGAACCTTACTGTACATCTAACCTGGTTCCAGTAAGGAAAATAACAGTATTGTTTTACAGTCTAAGTAATATGAATATGTATTCTATACTTGTGGTAAGAACTCTTTTTAATCAATACCTAATCTTTATAAAACATATTTTTTCATAATGAAATAGTTGTTATAGCTAAACTATCTCTCAAAGAGGGTTTTGATATCAGCAAAGCCTAGAGATCTGTATTCTCAAATTCTCACTAGCTCAGATGTAGCAACTTTTAAGATCTTAAATTTTGGTTCATTGAGTGGTGTTTCTTTGTGCAGTCTGTCTTCCCATAAAATAAAGCCTACTTACAGACTTCCCAAAGTCTCTGTGCAAATCCACAATTTCTGGCAGCTCATGTTTATGCCATGATAATGTGGTTTCAGTGGAATAATCATAGTAATGGACCAATGGCTGCTTGAGCGAAGCTCTGTGGAAAGAGAAAAGTCACAGAAAAACTTGAGCTTTTCATATCAATTAGAGGAAACTCATTTACAGCAACAGAATATAAATATAGTCAGAGTTCACATTATAAGATGAGTATATAAGGGAAACAATGTGACATGTCTGGCAGGTGCCCTTCCTGGTCTTGGTGCTGTTTGGTGTTTCTTCTTGTTCTGTCTTACACAGCACTGTTTACTACTAAATGCTTTCAAAAACAGAGGATATCAAATGGTGTTAGCACATTCCCTGTTCATAACACTGGTAAGTGCAGCTTTGAAAAATGCTGCCATTACATAGCAATAAAAGTAAGATATACCATGAAGAATACCTCCATTATACAGCTTTCAGCAGTAGTGCAAAAGGACTTTCTAGAATTGTGTTGGTATGACCTCAGTCTTTGAAGACACAGCTAGGATTTTGGTTATGCTTGTAACAGTACATACTGCAACCTGTTGACAAGAAGTTACAGTTCTTTTTATTAATCCTTTGTTTAATATGTGTATTTATCTTGCATTCTGTATGTACCTTTCATCTCAAGACATATTTAGTAAATAATTTATGAAGGACATGTCAGCAACATGACCTGTTAGGACACGAAGTGAAGCGCAATGTCTAGTTGATATTGCAGTGCAAAGATTTGAGAGGCAAAAAATACACCTTTACTTGAGATTCACCTCTTAACATTGGAATGCACATTTCTACTCTCCCAAAAACTCATTAAAACTTACAAAAGTTGTTAGGACAAGAGTCTCAGTCTTATTTGAAGAGTGCTGCTTTCTGAAATACTTATTTAGTGATAGAGAGTGATAGAAATATCACTCTCTGACACTGATTGAGTAGAGGACCAGAGATTACCTAATGAATTACTTACGTCACTTCCTGCTGCATCTTGGATTTACATGCCAGGTCCTTTAGTTGGTTATGCGATTGACTATTTAACTCTGGGAAAAATAAATAAGAAAACAAGAATAATACAAGATGTAAATTTAAAATGTACAGAAAGTTTGAACAACTTGAAATTTAATCAAATTTGGAATATTTTACCTTTATAGTAATAAAGCTTAAAGCTAACGCAAAGAATTTTGTCATATCTGAGACTCATAATACAGTGATTTGTGTCTTGGGGAGAGAGACTTTTTTAAAACATTTCCTGATACTATCTGCCAAACTCTGTTAAATGATTTACTGAGTGGTTTCAGGGCTCAGTTATTGTACAGTTCTTCAGTGTTAATACATCACTCTTTCATCTGGAATAGAATTACCAAGAAAGTTATTTCTTGTGATATTTTCTTGGAAGCAGTAATCATTGTTTGTGTCTCATGACATTTGAATTCCATGATGATTTTTAAATGTGTTTAATTTTTTGAAGATCTTTAATCATTTCCACATAATTTATTTCTTTGTCTTTCACAAGAACAACTAATATTACCAGTAGCAGTATTGTTTCTCTGTGTTATTCTTTGCCCTGTTGATTACCTCATTGGCTCTCCCTTGCCATGGGGGAATCACATTTTTCTTTCAAATTGTTCAATTTTTAAAAATAAGTAAGATAAACTGGGATCAATTTGTTCAGATCTTTATTTATCCTTTCAAACCTGAACATATAATTCTGTGCCTTAAACTTGTCTTTTTTTCCAACTACATCAGGTGGTCTTGTAGAGGATAATACTGTCCCACAAACCTTACCTTACTTTCCTTTCAAGCAATCTGCATTCACCAAGGCTATGGTATGACTAAGATATGGCTGAAGGAGGAATGTGTCTAAAAGAACTAGTGATTACGTAGCAGTTGATTCCGATTCTTCATTAAACCTGGGAGATGAGCAGGAGCTCACATCCAGTAACTCTCTGCTATACAATCACAGAAGACAGAAGGGTTTTCTTGGGGCTCCACAGTCCCTCTCTCTGCCATGCAAGGCTGTGCTCTACATTGAGTTGGAGTTCAGCTTTTGAGCTTTAAATGTCTCAGGATGAGAGTTGCAGATGGTTTCCTTGAGAAACTGTCCCTTAGCAGAAGTCCAAACACATAAACTTTTTCCTGTTCTTCAGACTAAGAATTATCTACCTTATTTTTGTTGAATTCTTCTAGTTATTTTCCTGCCTTCAGTTCTGTGTTATCTCTGCAAACATGTATGACCCTGCTAGTTGTTGCTTAGTCAGTTGCCTTCTGACAGCATATTTGGTGTCCAAAAAAGTCAAAAGAAAAAGCATATTTCATTAGTTATTCTGTTTCTGCAAGTCATTTTCTGAAATAATTTTTTGGTGAAAATTTTTTCAAAACAAACTTTTTTTAAGGCATTAAAGGCAGCAATAAAATTCATATTTTTTAGTTTGCTGTACCTTCTCCAAAATGTCTACCGTGTTGTTGACTCAGAGTAGCTTTCAGAGTAGGAGAACTGGATCTCAGCCATCATACTTACATAAGAAAATTAAAAAAAAAAAAAGCGATTTGTTGATCTTCAGTCCTCTGACTGCCTAGATTATCCTCACGATAACCTTTGTAACCTTTGATTAAAAAGTGCTACACAGAAGAAAGTCTACCTGTTAACGAAGCTTAGTTTACTTGTGCTGGAAATTAAAAACGTTGCTGACCACTTTTCAAACCAGAATAGTGAATTGTGTTACAGCACTGAGAAGGTTAATACACAAGAATAAACCAAAGCAGAACAAATACATAAATATGAAATCTTGAAACTCAGATTAATTAAGTTATGATACATGGTAGCTTTGTTAATTCATCAGAAAACAATGTTATTCTTTTTTAACTTAGTGAGCACGAGTCTCTTTATCACATGCCTCTATAAATAAGTGACTTTGCAGTTTTCTCTTTGTTGAAAACACTTTTTCTCCCCTCAGGGCATGCTACACTATTAAAAAACTATGAATTTCCTTGCTCATTACAGAAGACATTTAGAACATTATGTGGCAGGCATAGTACTGGCATAACTTTTTAATACCGGTTTTAAGAACTATTTACAGATTATTTCAGTAGTGTAGCACTGATACATTTTATCTGGAAAAACTTTTTAATATAACTTTGAAGAACCATTTACACATTATTTCAGTAGTTCACTGATGCTATGTTTGGTTAATAAAAAATGATCGGCTAATTTTGTTGATAGTGATACCTCTGTTAATACAATAAATACCATGGATTTCACTAACAGTTAATTGGTCTGGGTCACTTAGGATAATTTTATTATCCTAATTAATTATTATGTGCCCACCCTGTCCATACTTCCTATATCTGCAACCCCCATTTCTTTCATAGTGTGGTTCAGATTTACAGTTATTGTCTAATGTCAAATATGTTGTCATTGTTACCTCAACAAACCCATCTGTTCATGACTGGACAATTTCTTCAACAGACAGAATAAACACAATCACAAAACTGTTTCTGAAGAGGCTTTTTAAAACTCTGAAGAGGGAAAGATGAATGAAAAATAAGGAGTTATGGTGTAGTTTAGGAAAAAAAAAGAATTCTAAATTACAATATACTCCGATATACTCCCATTTATTTTATATTTCAACCTGAGAGAATTCATTATTCCTACCTTTTACAGTGAAATACTGAGGTCACTTGGAAACTTAATAATTAGTAAAGAATAATAATAGCTTTCATTTGCATGCCCTGTTTAAGTGTGGTACCTGCTGACTTCTCAGCAGTGAAATTTTGCCTTTTTTTTTTAAGTTAAAATGTTCAGATCTGGGTCTGCTGACTGAGCTCGTACGTAGAGGGTTAAATATTACAAACCTAGAATGTCTTTGCTTTCCAGTGATGCTTGCAAAGTTAAGCAGTTGTCACATTCTTTAAATATAGCTGTCTTGCCTGGGCATAAGAAACATTCAGCACAGTTTGCATACACTGTAAATTAGTTTGGGCTCTTTCTCAAGAAAAGTTCCATGGCATAGTTTCTAAGACGCATGCTTCCCTCATTAGAAGAATAGTCAGTGCAGGGAAATAAGGTACAAAATCACAAGGGGTGATAAAGAGCTGTAAAATTAGCTTTGTATTTTGTGATAATGTCTGCGAAATCCTTCCTCAGGTGATACAGAGTGGACATGATGTAAAAATACACGGTAAAAGAAGCCAAGGCTGTACAGAACCGTAAAAGAAGTCCTAACATGGCAGCCTTCTAGCATTCCATTGTAAAGTGGCCAAGGATGTAGATGCCTTTTGCAAAGAAATAACCCAAGGTAGTGCTATGTCATCATGTAACATTCGGTTCCAGTAGATGGCCTTCATTTGACTCAGTCACCAACAGAAGAAAAGGAAGGAATGTTGGGTATGTGTTTCGTTGTGATAAGTTATTAGTGTTCATGCAACCATCAGACACTCTGAAGGAATGGAATGCAGTGGTTCTACTGTGAGGATATGTTTATATTGGATTAGTCTGTGCTAATGCTGAGTGTGATTTTCACCGTTTTAATCATGCCACTATAGTACCTGTTGTCAGTGAGCCGCATTACAACCTTACTGCTGTGGGCTGTGACTTGAGCACTTTTCACGCGTGGAAATTGTTTGCTTTCTGTATCTATGGTAACTAACTGCTCACATTTTCACTAAGTGCTGTGCATAGGCTGAAGATGTATGGCTGTTACTATTATCTGCTTTATAACTTATGCCAGAAGGCAGTCTAGTATGTAGTACCTAAATTAGTTTGAAATAAAACAGTTCATGATCTGAAGTGCTCCAGCTGTGGCAGCAAAGATGCTCATGAAGTTTAATTGATCCTGTCAGATATAACCTTTAGTATGTATGGAGAGATCCTTGGGCATTATAATTCAACTTTCTTGATCTGAGTATGGATAAACTACAGTGGCTGCGTGGGCTATAATGCCTCCAGCTCCTGTCACTTCCCTGCATTGTAGACATGCCTTTTAGGTGGTGATTCAGTAATGGGCAGGTGAATTTGTGTTTTCTTCAAAACATTGCTTCTAATTAAATGTCTTATCTTCTCACTGGAGTCTAGCTCTGCTGAACTGGTTCTATTCAACTCATAAACATTCCTTTGCACATTACATATGTAGCAGTAAGTGTAGTGGCAGTTATATGGTGAAGGATTACTCAATGACAGTGTGGAAGGCCAGAGGTTTTATGATTGTGAAATTCCATGTTGAACAGAGTTTCTTAATGATGAACCTAAATAAAGTAGTTTGAAAGCAAAGCTAAGGGTAAAGAAATCATCAGTAAGCAAAATCGTGACATCATATTTCCAAACAGAGTATTTTAAAACCTGTTGAGCTGCCACTGTCTGGCTTGTGCTGCTACGCCCTTTCCCTAGCACCCAGCCATGTGGGCTTAGGGGCTGTTGATTTCCTCCTCATGTTGTTTTTTACTACTGTCTCCTTTGGGTTGGGGAGGTAAAACATGAATGAACTTGGGAGTAAAAAAACATGGGGGAATTAGTAATACTGCAGTCAATATTACTTTGTTGATATCTTTGCACCTTTTCAACTGAAAGTAATTATGAAGAAAATCTTTCTCTCCATGTTTCTTGTCACCTGCTCTCTGTCACCATTTTACAACGTGTACTTTGCCATTATAGCCTATTTCTTAGTAGGTAACATGTTACAGAGCATGGAGTAGCATGTTGCAGAGCACTCAGTGCATATGTTAAGTTCCATACTGGTACTTCTAGCATGTGTTGTATATGTAGAGAACTGTCGTGACCTAAGATATTTTGTTGCCTTAAAAGCAGACAATATAAGAAGACTTCTTGTATATTGTGAATCTGAAGTCAAAGTGGAATTCATGTTACATTACTTTGTAAATGCTGTGGTTTTAAAACTGTCATTGACAGCTTGTTCTGATATTGGCATTCCATAACAAAGTTAAATGAGTGTTTGAGAACGGGGCAGTACGTTCTCTGCCATGCTGAAAGTGAAAATGTGGCTCTGGATACTGGGAGTTCCTGCCAGACTATGCAGTTTGTATTAAATCATCCAACCCTTATGTTGATCCTTTGCTGCAGTGGTCCTTTGCTCTGTTCTGCCCTGTGTAGAGATGGTTAACAAAGATTTGTCATTGCAAGAGGAGGTAAGTAGGCTGAACACACAGTCATCCTGATTTATTGCTGTAACATCAAGGCACTGTAAAATCTGCAAACAAAGCAGCTGGGAGAGGAATCTACAGCTTTCCTAATCCACTTACATAATCTTCAGCTTTTCAGCTCCATTTTTATGTAGGAAGAGAGCACCTCATCACTTGTATGAACAATCTCTTACCTCTCCCATGCACATCATTTTGGAATTTTTGAAGTGTCAGAATTCCTTCACATCTGCAAATATATTAATTATGAAATCCCTTTTGACTGGTTGAAATTAACCTCCTCCTAAACATCCACAAGTAATGATGGTTGTTGGCTAATTTTTTCATCATGGTTGATAAAACAGCAGATGATGAACGATCAGACAAGTATTGCAATATTTGGCAGTAATTATCTGTTTACTTAAATTATAAGTGATAACCTAGGGTATGGGCTTATCATACATTAGCTGCTTTGCTGTAAAGCCTGCCTGTATGGGTAAGTCTCAGTTTATATCTCCATACTGGGTGCAAAATTTCTTAAATTCTATTAAATATGGGGTAAGAGTTGCATAACATATAACAGCTGGCCTTTTATAAATTCATACTCTAGATTACACAGAGATAACATTTTGGAGTTAAAATATCAAGCGCTTGTCTGTTTTTTCAGTCTTGCCAAAACCCACAGTATCAAAGTCATAGTTCTCAAAGGCTTGGAAAAGAAGTTGGGTATGATTTTAAATCCTGCTGCCTTGCTGACAAGGCATAAGCATAAAGCTAAGAGACAAGATAACACCAATCAGCAAAATAGCAGCTTCTGGCTCCTCCCAAGTTTCAGCTGTCTTCGTACCAAACCTGTGAAGCAAGCTGTAAGAATTATCTTCTTCTAGGCGCTAGGCAGCAGTTTCCAAGTCAGCTTGCTCCACAATGCTTGTAGAAACTTGGTGGAAACAGCAGATTTTATCTTGCCTGGGGATTGTAGTCTGCTGCCTAAAAAGATGGTGATGACAATCTGTTCCCTGTTAAAAATGCAGTAGTACAGTATACAACTTGGATAATCATCCACTCTGAGGACTGTAATAGAACTCTCCAAAGCACGTCCTTGCCTATCTTCTCTTCATATAAGCAGTGACAATAGCCCTGGGGTTTATCTGAATACATCTGAAGAACAAATTCTGCTTTTAGGGTATCCTTGGCTCATCAACTTCGCTTATTCATTCACGTCTGTATGTCAAATACGCAGGTTGAAAAGTGTCTATCTAGCAGCTGATTCCCTTGTAGTAGGGACTGCATTGCCTTGCACTTGCAAAAAAACCCTCTTTCTAGTCTTATTGGATATCAAGAGAATCACAGAATCATTTAATTTGAAAGTGAACTCTTGAGATCATTTAGGCCAACCCCCATGCTCAAGCAGGGTCAGGTAGAACCAGTTGCCCAATACCATGGCCATCAGATTTTTAGTATCTCCACAGACAGAGATTTCACAGCCTCTGCAGGCAACCTGTGCCAGTGTTTGACTACCCTCACAGTAAAAAAAGTGTCATCTCGTGATCACATGGACTCTCCTGCATTTTAATTTGTGCCCATTGCCTCTTGACCTGTTACTGGGCACCACTGAGAAGTCTGGCTCCCTCACCCTTGTTCCCTCCCATCAAGTTTTTTTAGAATCGTAGAATAGTTTGAGTTGGAAGGGACCTTTAAAGGTCATCTGGTCCAACCCCCCCTGCAATGAGCATGGATGATGCTCTGCCACTGAGCTATACCCCCACTCGACCCATTATTCCCATTCATGAAGTCCCCCTGAGCCTTCTCTTCTCCAGGGTGAAGAGTCCCCGCTCTCTCAGCCTCTCCTCATATGAGAGGTGCTCCAGTCCCTTAACCATCTTTGTCCTGGACTCACTCCATTAAGTCCATGTCTCTCTTGTACTGGGGAGCCCAGACCCAGTCAGGCAGTGCTCCATGGTGTGGCCTCACCAGTGCTGAGTAGAGGGAAAGGATCACTTCCTTTAACCTGTGGGCAATGCTCTTCATAATACAGCCCAGGATGGTGTTGGCCACCTTTGCTGTGAAGGTGCATTGCTGGTTCATTGTCAGCTTGTTGTCAACCAGGACCCCAAGGGCCTTCTCTGCAGAGCTGCTTTCCAGCAGGTTGGCCCCCAGTGTATATGGTGCTTGAGTTTATTCCTCTCTGAAGTCTTTTTTGGAACTCTGCATTTCCCCTTATTAAACTTCATAAGGTTCTGCTTGACCCATTTCTCCAGCTTGTCAAGGTCCCACTCAATGGTAGCACAACCCTGTGGTGTTTCACCCACTCCTCCCAGTTTTGTATCATCTGTGAACTTGCTGAGGTGCACTCTGTCACATCATCCAGGTCATTAATGAAGCTGTTAAACAAGTGTTAGCCCCAGGAATGATCCTGGTTACACCACTTGTGACTTGCGTCCAATTGGGCTTTGTGCTACTGATCACCACCTCCAAGCCTGGACATTTGGTCAATTTTCAATCTATCTCACTGTGTAATTATCTAGCCTTTAATTCGTCAGCTTGTCTATGAGGATGTTACAGGGTCAGCATTACTAAAGTTGAGGTGAACAGCATCAGCTGCTCTTCCCTCATCCAACAGGCTAGCCACCTTGTTGTAGAAGGTTATCAGATTGGTAAAGCATGATTTGCAAACTCATGCTGACTGCTCCCAATCACCACCTTTCCCTTCATGTGTTTGGAAATGGTTTCCAGGATGATTTTCTCCATCACCTTCCCATGGATATAAATTGCTGCTATATTGTTTGCCTGTGGTTGCAGAGCTCAGATAATAGATTTGAGACGAAAGCTGTTCCATTTATTTTATTTTAGACACCTAACTTCTGAATTCTCTAGGTCCTGGATTTTCCAAACTGTCTCTGAATTATCTCGTGGAGATTAAATTGAAGTTTATCTTGCAGCCAGTGAATGGGAGGAGGTACAGAAGAGGAGTGAGTAGAAATCCTGTGGAGCATTGCAGACAGTGAGGCTTGGAGGGACTGAGGGGAGAGTTTGGGATGTGTGGACAAAACATTGTGTTTGCAATGAACGCAAGACTGTCTGTTTTTCCTGTTTCATAGAGTCTTCTCCTATTACGGCAATGTTACATAGCAATTGACTTGATTTAAAAAAAAAAGAAAAAAAAAAAGAGGTGTCAAACATTCCCGGTTAATGCCTATATGTTTTTTTTGATGAAAGCATAATGAAACCCTAAAGAATGGCATAAAACCAGTGGCGTTACAAAGGTTTGGGTAGATTGCATAAAAATTTGTCCTTCAAAATTATTTACTTCTATTTTGGTTTTTCAAGATAGTGGATAGACCAACAGGAATGTGTGAGGCCGATTCCCCTCAGTTGGATATTGCCTTACCAGGAGTGGATCTGGAGGACATACTGGTAGTTTTGTGTGGGCAGGTGAGATGTTGCCTACCAAGTTAACCATGATAGAGAGAGGGAGAAATTGGAAATCTGTCTGAAGATGCCTCAAAGCAGTGCATATTCTGATAGCTAATTTTCATTTGCTTCCAAACCAGGGATGACAAAGTCATTCCTGCTACTCAGACACTGTTTTTTTTCTTCAGTCTTTCCCTCAAATGTCAGTATTCTTTCTCTTTTTAGACGTCAAGAATCTAGGTGGAAAGGCAACTGGGCAAAATGAAAATATGAGGCTTTATAAAGAATCCTGTTTTGTTTTGTTTTTATCTACTGAATATACTCGGAGAAGTTGTGTGATTGGATGTGGCATATGTAAAATCAGAGGTCTAAGAGAAAAACCGAAGACTGTCAAAAGCTTTTTGCTCTTGCAGTTGAAGACTAGAAAAAAATGAGTTTCATTATCAGCACCTCATTATCAACAGTGCTGAACAGCCTGATTACTGCAGCAATTAAAAAAATTGTTACAAAAATTAGCTGTGATAGCCAGATAGATAAAAAATAAATTTTTACTTCTTACCATGTCCTGTCTGAGAGAATGCTAATAAGTATTCATTACACTGACTCTTGTGAGAGCAAAACATGAAACTTCTGAATTCTTTCTTACTTTTTTTAGTATTTAGGTCCCTCCTTGCAGTTTAGAATTTGGTCAGGGAACTAGCCCATGTATTTTCAGAACTGGTTCTGAAATGTCTTTATCCTATTCTGATTATTATCTTTGTCCTGCCTTTTTTGCACTAATTTATGATTTAGGTCAGTATTCCATGTGCTCTTGCTCTTTGATTTTATTTTGTAAGCGTTTTTCTGTAGTACAAAAATAATATAAGTAATGCATTTATCATGTCTTCCGTGAACAAGTCTTTTCTATTCCACTTCTTGCAAAATGACTGCAGTCACAGAAGTGGAGAGTCTGTTGGCCATGATGAAGTTCTTTTGAGACAAATAAACAACTGAGAGCTGAAAGCTCATCTGTTATGAAAATGGTTTATCTCATGTTATGAGTCACCTAGGATTTTGAACACGAAAGAGTGACTGGTAGTTTTAGGTCAATCCCTGAACGAAATTCAGTGTCTACCAGAAAATGCCTGAAACATGTGCAAGTCTGGTTCAACTGCTTTTTCTATTTGTGCTCAGTACTGCTGTATTTTGAAGAGTGTTGTTAAGGCACATGCTACTAGACACTCTCCAACTAGAAAATATACAGTTTGTAGTGTAAGGAATGAGCTGAAATTGTGCTGGAGGATTTTTTTTTTTTAAATAAGTTCGCAACTGTCATAATGTGCAGACATTGCTTGATGTTTCTGAATCTTTGATTCAATACCATCCTGAATCTTACAGTTTGCTGTTTGTTGCGACTGCTACCATGCTTGCATATCCCTGATTTAATTTACCTCTTAAGAAACATAGTGTGTCTGTTTTATGTGGCTAGTTTCTGTTTTCATTCTAGCAGTAGAAGAAAGAAAAGAAAGAACCATTGTTTTGTGATGACAGGGCAAAAGGTGTTGCTTTAATTCTTCCTCTGTTGTCTGCAGATCTAAGAGTAATTTTGGAAATTTCCTCCTGGTTTAAGAGTTATCTCCACTGATTTTCTCCTTGTAATAGTGCTTAGCATTTTGATTGTTCAACATCCAGGTAGAGCACAGTGTATATGGATCTCTTGGGACAGAATGTTCTCTTCTAACTGTAGAATGTTCAGATTTGTAATTTCAAACTTAATGGATACAGTCAGCAGTTTCATTATCTGCTTTGGCTTGGAAGCATTGATGCTTTTATTTTCCTGTGGAAAGACTCTGATCTCACAGTTCTACAATCAATTTTGTTTTGGCATCTAGTTCATATTTTCCCAAGAGACATAGTTCTTGCTGATCAGCCTTCATGGTTGAAGGAAAATGCACTGTACATTTTGAGACTTGTTCCTGAAAAGCAGCTTCTGTGGGATGCTTACATAAGCAGATGCCTTTTTTTTTTAAAAGGCAATTCTGGTACAGCGTATCAGTCACTGGACAAAACCATTAGCTGTCACTGTTTGTAATACCATTGGGATTATTTTGTTCTTTTATTTCTTTTCTTCATTACATGTTACAGTCTCCTTTCTGGATCCCTTTGTGTTTGTACCATTTCAGGGAGGTACTGTTTCTAGACATTCTGCAATATTTTTCCTCTTGTGTCTGGGCATCCTCAGAAGATGTTGTTTCTTTATATAGTGACTTTGGAGAACCATGTTCCTAACTATCTCTACTGTACTAGATCATTTGGGAATTCTTCTATTAATTGCTTATCTCTCAGCCCCATGTGCTGTCTTGTTTCTGTTAATACTTTTTTCATCTTCCCATAATCGCAGTGCAGGATTAGACTGTACAGGGCTGTTCTGAAATTATTTGCTGATTCACCTTTATCTTGCTGTGTGAGTGAGGTTGTGCCTTCTCAAAAATCACACTGTGGTGTGGCATGAAACTTATTTTTTATTGAATAGTTTTATGTAAGCAGCCATAAGCCTTCTGGAATAGATTATGTCCTCTCATGCACACCCCATTAGATACACCAGGGTATTCCTTTGTCTCTTGTTGTTGATCTAAACCAGATGTAATCCCTAGTATCTGCATATCCAGCATGATCATCACTCAAGAGAGAGCTTAGCTAACATGTGGCCATTTCTGTTGTTGCTGCCTTTGACCAAAGTGGTGTCACTCTTTAAGGAATCGGACTGATGCTTACTGCCGAGTCTGGCCTTAACAATATGCCTATGCTCACTGCTTGTTGCATCCTTGACTCACTACAGGGCTTTTCTTTGAGCTTTCTGTGGTTCTAGCCTTGTTTTGCTTCTGTTACTGTGTAAGTTCTAGGGAAGTTGTAGCTAAAACGGAGCTCTGGCTTGCCTGTTTTTTCTCCCATTTCCTTTTGACAGAAAGTCTTGTGGATCTTAGATCCTTATCTGATCTGATTTCTAACACCAAATGAAAATTAGAGACTCAATTGGCTGGAGTTGGAATGAATACAAGAACATTTTTCCCTCATTAAGGCTCTCTGAGGTTCAACCTGGACAGTACACTCTTCACGATTAATGTGTTTAATTTTTCTTTGGAAGCCTGATTGGTAAACAACTTCAATTAAAAACACATATGACAGAAAGGAAGAAAGACAAAAGCAGAACCCAATTACCATCCCTGCTCCTATCCTGGATTTTTGGTCTCTCTTAAAGCATGAGTACACAACTTATTCTGTAGAACTCTGAAGGAACTAAGACCTTGCAAAGCCAACGTGCAGATGGTGGAAAATGTATCTATTTCATTGATCTCGCACCCATGTTTAGAGGCTGCTTCCTCTCCTCTCTCCTTTTAATCTTCCTCTCAATCTGCCAGTCTGCCATGGCTACTGCTATTGTTTTTTGTCAAGGGAGCCCTGCCTTTGACATTGATAGCATCACGATTTTATCCCATAGATTTCAGAAAAACATGCCCAGCAAGTGCAGTTTGCCTTACCATCTGATTATTTCTTTGAAAACCTTTCAATTTAAATGGAACAACAGATTCATAATTTGTCCAGCTGCTGAACCTTGTCATCAGGGACATGCTTCAGGGATAAGCAGGATTTAGCAGAGGTTAAGGGGGAACATCTCTACAAGAGCTACTTGTTAATGTATTAGTGACGTATCACAGGAAGATTCACTTTGGGCAGGAGCTAAGTGTGGGCTTGATACATCAGCTGATCTTTGACAATAAGCTCCAGTCTAAACTAGATCTCTCGATCTTTCGAGGTTCATCAGTTTCTAGAACAGTGTTTATTTCTTTTGAAATGTTTGAGTAAATACTTATACTGATAAAGGTTTAATGGAGGAAGTCCAGTATTCATAGTCCTTTTTTGACCTCAGGCAAAGTGTAATTGAACTACAATGTTAGTTTTTAGTACCTTGACAGCTTCTTCAGAAATATGCTTTCTTTGGCATAAGCACTTAACACATAACCTGTGTCAGTTATGTCTTGTATGTTAACTGCTAACACAGGATGTGACACAATGAAACCCAGAGCATATCTGAATTGAATTTGGCATTGCTGCAGGAAAGAGCCAGTTAATGTCCTTGCGTAATGCTTATGTAATAGATTAGATTTTCTGCCTGACTATTCTAGTTGTCTCTGGTGGTATATATAAAGCTTGCCACCTTGCTAATACTCAATTAGCTCATTCACCACAAGTAAACTAGTTTTCTAGCTTACAGGAGGAAAGCACTTCCAATCCTCTAATTGGTTTATGCATATAATCTTTTCCACACACCAAGTGCAAAAGTTGACTAGCTAATAGAATCAGAGAATAAAGTGTGTGTGGGGGGGAAATAAAGAAAGATCTAAACTCAAGCTATATGGACAACTTGTATAGTAATAGCACCATTTGTTATCACTTCAGTTCTTTTTGCTTACTTGAGACAACAGGTAAATATTAATATAGATGAAAAGGGATCGTAGTCACCTAATAGATAAAAATGCTTGCTTTTTTGAGATATACAGTCGCTGTGAAACTCCTAAACCAGCTTTGTGGTGTATATATTAGGTTAATGTTCTGGGTATTTTCTTTATAATGTTTTTAAAGGATGCAGATAGGCTTTAGTTATTACTTGTTATCAGTTTTTAATAGGAAGTTGTACATTTTATGAAACTTATAAATCTGGTAAAAGAGGAAATTCTGTCTTCAGAAAGCACATTTGGAGATACCATGACAATATTCAGTTCAGGGTCATTGAGAAATTTTGCTGTGTAGACTCTTTTATGGTGTAGAAGATGACCCTTTAGGGTTTTTATCTGGAAAAGATAATAATCTCAAGATGATATTTTTTGTGGACGTACTGAGCAGGGGCTCTTGAAGCAGAGTTTCTTCAAGCTTTTAACTGTGGTCATTGTCAGGATAGAACCGAGAAAGACAGTGCTGGGCCTTTGTTAGTTGTCTGGTTTCTCACAGGACAGGAGCTGTGAATGTCAGAGAAGCAGAAGCACTGTGTCTGACAAGAAATGTCATCCTGAGATTGGACATACACCTTCCAGGCCTCAGCTGCTCCTCCAGCCTTTCTTATTAGTCTTTATGACAGCAAAAAATGCAGCAATGCCTCTTCTAGAGTTAACCAGGACTATGGTCATGCTCCATTTTAAATTTTGTTATGCAGCGCCTTGTCTGACTTCCCACCCATTAAGAGTCCTACCACGAATAAAACTTTGGAAGTTCTTGCTCTGAAGTATTAATCCTTCGATACTAAGGAAAACTTGTATGTATTGAAAAGCTGTGGGTATCATCTATTTCATATTTTACTTTATTTTAAGAGGTGCTTAAAACAGCATAATCTTTTGAGATGTTGAGAAGTTTTATAAATATTTTGCATCTAAATGTACATCTTCTGGTCTGCTGATCTCCTAACTATTACATGTTCAGAAATCTATTTTACATATGAGCATAGCAAATAATATAGTTTTCAGTTTAAGAACCTGTTTGAGAATAAGTATTAACTGAAGGCTTTATTCTCCTACCAGAGTTTAAGCAGCTCCTTGCCACATGCAGAAGAGAAATCATTTCTCTGAAGATTTTTTATGGTCTTTCTTCTTTAATAATCATGAAAATTTGAAAAATTGCACCAAGATGGAATTGAAAAGTTTTATGTAGGAAATCAGGGGCATGGTTTCACTTGACCTATAATTTTAGCTCCTATTAAACTTCAAGAGAATAACTCAGAAAATAGGTTGAATTACTAAAAAAATGGCCTGATCAAAGAAAAGATATAGTTTCCTTTTGCAACATGACCAGGTACACTTCCATTCTGCCAAAAGCTTTGCTCTGTGCCAGTGAACCTCTATTCACTGGACAATGTCTTTTCTACATGGGCAATTCATGTAACTGCTTCCCAAAACAGCCAGTGTAACTCTGTGAAAGAACAGCACCTTCTGGGTATTCTCAGGCTGGGTACCTGGTTCTGGCCGTTACTGGGTAAGAATGAAATACCTTGTTGTTTGCCTGTTTGCCTGAACCTCTTCGGTCCCATATAACCCCAGAAACATTCATCAAAGAAGCTGGGTGTGTTGCTTCTTC
Organism: Morus bassanus; assembly: GCA_031468815.1. Lineage (NCBI taxonomy): Eukaryota > Metazoa > Chordata > Aves > Suliformes > Sulidae > Morus > Morus bassanus. Next base: position 53,691,446 of record CM062570.1, on the reverse strand, counting down.
CCAGGCACACTGAGTCTCTGAGACAGAAGAGAATGGCACCTTGTAGGGTCTCCTTCTGGTATGGACTCAGTCAGAACAAATGAATCTCTAAGAGCTTCCATTCTCTCAAAATGCAGCTGTAGATACTTTCCCACAGAATGAGATGGTGACTGAAAATGGTGATGACCTTAATAGCAGTCCTCTGACTATGCTCTATTGCTGAGGCTCTGACTCTGTCCCATGACTCAGAATGGAGGTATTCCTCAGACAGGAGCAAGGAGGCTGGTGTGTGTAAGCATAGGGAAGGGGAGTGGGGCTGACCTGCAATATGCCAGAGAGTTGAGAAATTTGCAGCACCCAGGGTAAGCAATCACCAGGCAAGTCCGTAGAGACGAGGCAGGGCCCCGAGGCCAAGGCAGAAAGTCAGCCTGCATGTCAGGGTCTGGGCGTGATGGCCAGGTGCAGGCACAGCTGCAGTGCAGTGGGATTCATAGCTCATGTGGGAGACAAGTGGTAGTGGCTCAGCTTAAAAGCGATTTGTGTGGGAAGGTGGAGACAGCCCTGGCGGAGGCCTCCCCACGATGCTGTCTGGAGGACTCTGTTCATGGTTGCCAGCAGGTGGGGGGCCTCCCTCAACTGCACTGTCTCCGAGGTGGCCCCAAGCCCAGGCAGCCAGACCTCTGGGAAGGGGTATGCTCTCAGGACCCTTAGAGAAGGATGAAAATGTGTCTCTGATAGAACATTTCCAGCGATGGATGTGCCTTTCTGTGCAGTGTCCAAACCTCATCCCTGTTTAGCAGTTTCCAGCACTGATTCCATGCTCAGTTTGTACATCTGCCAAAGGTTCAGGTAGCTTTCTGGATGTGACACAGTATGTCTGTCAGTGTGGCACAATGCTTAGGAGAAAAATAAACTCTTGGGTGATTAGGAGTTCATTTCTGTTGATAGATATGGAAGAAGCTATTTGATAGACAGATTCAGTTTTCTGCAAACTGTTAGTCCAAAGCTGTCTGCAGAATCTGAAGTTTTATGCATTAGCAGCTGAAGAGCTTGCTAGAAATGATCCACCATTATGCAGTTATTTATATCCAATAGTATGGAAAGGTTAAATATTCTCCTACAGTGCAAAAGTGAATCATGAGGCTTGCTTTAAGGTCATTGCTTTATCTGATACTACTGCACAATATATTGCAAACAGGATCGATCCTAAACCACATTCATCTTTTGTAATGCCTGTCATAAGGAAGAGGTCAGATGGATTTTATGAGCTTGTATTCTGCCAAGCATTGTGAAGATCCCTCAAAACTGACAGAAGCTTTTTTGGACTGCCAAATCTTTTTGGAAGGTTCCACATCCTCTCATATTGTCATAGTTAATCTCTATTTATCATAGTTTAGCAGATATTCTTCCAAGAATGCATGGTGTGGTATTTAATAAGAAAAATTGTTAAAATATATTAAATTATATTTAAATATTTCATTTAAATCATTACTAGTAAAAAATCAAAATAAGTTTGCAAGTTTATGATGCAGAGACTTCTGTGATGCTCTCATATGGTACAGGAAAGGATGGCAAGAGCTTTCTGATTTTTGATCCTACATTATCATACCACTGTCATTTACAGACATTTGTTTGTGTGGAAGTCAAAATAAAAAGACTGGGCTCTCCTTTGTTTAGTGTCTGTGCCCTGAAGAAAGGGATCGGCAACCATGGAATTTTTCAGAGACTCCTGAGAAGGAAAGCTTTTTATGAAGAAAAGACAGAAATGCTAACTCTGGGAATAAGAATATTTACTGTTTCTGACAGAGAGTTTCTTGAGATTCTTTGCTGAATCCAAATGAAGAACTTCAAGCAAAGTCCTACGTACCACAAATACAAAGCAATAGAAATTTAAGGTATGTTAGATCTTATGAAAAGGTGGTCTTCCTCTTTAAAAAGTAAATATTTTAAAATTAAAATGCTTACTCACTGTTAACCAGTTAAAAATGTTTTCTTTAAATGAAGGTTTCCCAGTAGCTGTAACAAGCTGCCATCAAACTTGGTAAAGAAACCCATGAAATCTTTGCTTGATACTCAGTCCTTTAAATTGTCCCATGATAAAAAGGACGCTTACCAATTAATTGTTTCCCTCTGCTCTTGCACTTCCTCCATATCATCCCATCCCTCTCTTATCATGTACAAATACTAGAAAATGTGGCTCAAAACCACTGGATGAGTATGTGAAATGAGCAGTGGCCCAGTCTCATGGAGGTTTCAAAATCTAGACCCAAATTGCTGTAGGGCTAGCCACCATTAGCTATGTGGCAAGTGAGATAAGAAAAATCAAGGAGAGGATTTTCTATGTATCCTTAAATGTCATATAATTACACAGCTGTGTCCTTTTTTTCCCCGCATTGTTGATAATTCCTTCTTGAGAAGATAATGCATCTCCCAGTACCAGCACGTACAGGGATTTGTGGATTAACAGTTTTGTAGCCATGTCTTTATCCTTAGAAGCCAGACCTGTAAGAATCGGAAATCAGTATTCAAAAATACTTTTTACCGATAGTCTGCTTTGTTCACAAACAAGGCTGCAGTTCACCCAAACTGGAGTAATTTTTACTCCTTTTGATTAAACTGAGTTTGAACTTCAGTGATATATTTTGCATAGATTGTCACATCCTTCAGGCATTTGTGGAAGAGTAGTAAAATGGTCACCAACATCTCTGGTTTGCTCAAGAGCAGAATATTTGGACCAGCAGTGTCCATTCCATTGCATATGCATTTTCATTTCTTTGTGTGTCAGAAACTTGAGGGTAAAGGATGTGATCAACTTCCAGTCAAATCCTTTTCATCACGCCTACATTTAAGAGGAACTCATTACTATCAGTCATGAATTTCTGGTTCTTTTCCCCCTCCTCTTTCAGTTGTTAGTGTTTAATTAGTTTGCTATCTGCTTGATTAGATACTTGTAGACCTGTAAGGATCAAATCAAGTGGATTACTTTTCTAAAGTAAATAGTTGAATTGATTTTAACATGTATTTATGGTTTATCTTAGTTAACAGAAAATCTCTAGGGTTACCAGCAGATTATAACTGTGGCAACAAGTACAGAGAAGATGGAACAATTTCTTTTCAGGATGTAATACGCAAATCAGTCTCAGGGGTTTTTTTCCACTACCAATACTCTGTTCAGAAGTCCGTACTGTTAACGTGTGATATCTGGAACGTTTGGCAGTTTCATTACTATGAAATTAGTACAATGGGGTATCAGAAAATTATTAACAGTGGATGTTAAACAAGTTTGTGATTTGGAGAAATAGTCTACAAAAGATTTGGTGAAATTGGTGTAATCACAGAGGACAGCTCCTTGTTATGTATGTGGCTGAAAAACAATGACAACAAATAATGAAATCAGTGCCAGATTAAGCTTTTACAGCATGGAAGTAATTGTATTTTTCATAGCAATTAGCAATGAAATATTCACAAACTCCAAATCGTTTTAATGATAACAGTGTGTATACACTTTCCACTGCATACAACAGAAAGGTCCATCTTCAAAAATAAAATCAGTTTCTCATTGAATTGCTCTAGTGAGACTGATGAAACTTTAAGTCCTTTATTTCTTCTCAAAATTAAAAGCTGTGTCAGTGACTGTTGTTGTTATTTATCGTGGTTCTGGTCTCCTCTTTTAGAGATGTTTTTCCTCCACTGAAATGTATGTTCTGTACGGCCTGCGTCTCTATCCCTCCATGCCCTCTGCCACATGTATGGGTGCTCTGGAAGCTGTGGATGACTTCTCCACCAGCAGAACCTGTTTGCAAGGGTCCTTTGGCAGTCCAGTGATACCAGGTTCGAAGGTGACTTTTCAATGAATTGGCATGGAGGAGAAAGAACCGGCCGTTCTGTCTGCTGGTCACGAACATTGCAAATCCTTTGGCGCTTCGTTACAGTTTTGCTCTCTCTCTCAAACAAAATACTACTTCTGTTCACTTTTTTCTGACAGATTTCTTTTTTTACCTTTTTTTTTATGACTGAGAAAACAAAAGCCTCACTCTAGTGCCTGACAGCTCTTCAGTAGCCACTGTCCTTGGTGGTCTGGGTTTCCCAGCTGCTTGTGACTTCTCAGAAGAGTTACAAGGGTCAGGCCAGAGTCCATATCAGTGGATTGAATACATCCTCCCACTGGAGTAGAGAAAGCCCGGTGCCTCAAGTGGAGAGATTCCACTGTCTTGTAACTGCTAACTCTGAGCAATCCCTGTGCAATCAGCCTTTGCCAGCTCAGAGCATGAGCATGAGCCTGAGCTTACCCAGGACTCGGGGAAAAGTAGGGCCACTGAAGGTTTTTCATTCATAGCTGGTGCTATGGTAGAATGGCTCCTTCTCCCCAGGAACTTCTACCAGCCAGCTAGCATTGCCACCAGGGCTGAGGGAGACAACTTTACTGCAGGAAGCAGAGAAGGGCTGACCACCTCTACAAGCAGTAAGCATTTGATTAATCTGCTGAGCAGTATGAAGGGTCAACAACATGTTTATGATGAGTTATCCTTACTCAGCTGAAGAGGATCATGAAAATCCTATGGGCAATGAACCCTTCTGAAGAGAGCAAATCAGCTGTTTTTAGCAACTGAGCCTTCTGTTCAGACTGTTCATGGTGTTGGAGGCTAAGCCAGTTATTGGTGAGCACCCAGCAGTGGGACAGAAGGACGTATCTCCACAGTTTGATGGAGTAGAGATGGAGGAGGCAGAAGCTAATTTAACATCCATACAGAACTGGTAGTTGAGAAAAAGGTGGGGGATGCAGGTCTCCCACAGGAGATCCCACAGTCACGAGTAGTTTTTCTTATGCCACAAGTCTCTAGCATCTTTGCAGCCTCTGATGTTAGGATTCCTGGGATGAAAGTGTGCAATCCCAACATGGCATCCTGGGGAACTGAACGTATTTACTTCAGGACATGCACAGCAGTCAGGTGGAAGGGTGAGTATTTCTTCACTTGTGTCCAAACACAAAGTGTCTAAAGGATAGCCAAAGCAGGTAGCCCTCTCTTTTTCCTCAGGCTGTTCCACAGTGAGTGCAATAAGGACCAGGAACATGCTGAGCTCAACTTTTCTATCCTCATTCATGTCGTGTCTCACTGCATTCATCTAGGTCTGCTCTCAAATTCCTGCCTGCTCTGCTAACCCTGCCATATCTAGTCAAGTCTTTATGGTCTTCCCGATAGTCCCACTGTGTTTCCCACTACTAGAATTTAGGACCTTATCTGTGTTTAAAATCAAAAGCCTGCACCAAACTAATTGTTTTGCCTGTTTGTTAGCCCTGCGGCCAGGGTAAGCCTGCAGCTTTTACACCTGTGGGTGAGCCCCATTTCTGTTTTGAGGACTTTGATTAAGATCTGCTTTCTGGAGTACCTGTAGCCCCTTTTGACTGGGAAGGCTTGGTTAAGAATTAGGAGAATTAGTCAAAACAATGTTTGAGAAGAGGATTGATAGCTAAGGCAGAGTGGGGATATGTGCGCCACGTGTGAGTGAGGAAGCTTGGCCTTTGGGCTTTTTTTGTTTTCCTGAACTTGTCAGTAGGGGTGTTGGCTGTTAGTTCAGTAATAAGTAACTTACAAGTCCAGTTTTTGATATAACTGCTAAATTTTTAGTCTGCTGCAATGAATTTGTAGTGCATATATAAGAAAATAGCTTTAATCTCACATTGAAAATAAATCAGTTTTAGATTCAGCTATTCAGATATTTATAGAAGGGCCAGGGCAGGTTTGCAGTGCAAAAGAAAAGTTCCTCTTTAGGTGGTTCAGCTTGATAGTGATTAAAGGATTACAAATGCGTAGAAATGTGTACAAATGGCATGCATTTCCTGTCTGTTTCACAATTATTCTAAATTAAAAATGTGTGTGTGTGTGTATATATATGTATATGTATATAGGGGCTTCCTGGAATTTGAACAATTAAATGTTTCATTTTGTGCTTTTTATGTATCTGTACTGAAACAAGATATGCTATATATTTAACTAATACCATTAAATTTGAAATAATGGCTACTGGGTCTGCTAAACCTCCTGAGAAATCTGTGTGTTGCTCCACCTTCCCTGGAGGCTGCCCTCTCAGCAAATCTAGCTCCATTTCTTGTGGAGAAGTCCCGACTTGTATATTTTGTTTGCAGAGTAAATAGCGATGTGACAGCTTTTGTGCAACTAGAAGATATTTTGTGGAACTGTGTCCTTTTTCTCAGAAGATGTTGCCTTGTAACTGAAAACGTGACTTTGGTAGCGGTACCCAAAGTATGAGTACTTCATGGTTGTGTCTGATCACGTCAAGGTTAGCTTTCTTAGTCGAGGAAAAAATTGTTAAAGCTTTCAATTCATCAATCTGCACACTCATGCATATTATGCATTTCCCGTTGGAACTGCAAAAAGAGGATATAATCAACGGGAAGGAGGGACACTTATAAGGCACCTTAATACGTGTTAATCACGACACTTGGCGAAGAAGCGGGAGCACCGCCTGCCGTGCGGAGGGCGCTGCCCGGGGCCCCCGTCGCTGGGGACGTGCTGCCACCCGCTGGCGCCGGGCTCTGGCTGCCCACGGCCCAGAGGGGCACCCCACAGCAAAAACATACCCGGCAGGCCTGGGAAGGTTATTTCAGCTGTTACAGAGACCTGCTTCTCCCCTCCAGTTTACCCAGATGCCTCAATCCCTCGCAACTCCGGAGCAAACAGATGAGCTTGAAAGCATGTTCTGAAGGTCAACGTGTTTTGAACCTCTCCAGTGAAGGTATTGCAAAATCAAGGCACATCGGTATTGAGCATTCTGCCAGGAGCTCCCATTATTTGTAGACTGCGTAAGATTTGGCTGAGCACTGGCCTCACTGCAGTACAGGGTCACTTAGAAACATTTTAGGCCTTAATTGCTCTTTAAAATGTTTTATTAGGATGTCTATGGTCTAATACAAAGATGCACATCTATTTAACCTCAGCATGTACGTGGGCTTTGGTGCTCTTTACTGCTTCTTATTTAACCCATTTTAAGGTATTGCTTTTTAAAAAAAAGGTTTGCTAAGCTGTGATACAGACTACACAAATATGAACTATTAGATATCATAATTATTAACAGCCAGGTTTTGATTAACGACCTTAAGCTATCTTTTATTTTATTGCATTAAATGTTTCAGCTGTCTCAGACTTCTCAGTCTCAGTGTCTGTCTCAAATTTCACAGTTCTATCCTCTACCCCAGACATGGGCTTAGATTGCAAGCACCCAGGACTCTCTCTTGCTATATGAGTTGTTGTGGGAGGAGGCAGGTATGAAGATGAACAGTAGATTTTTCTGGAAACTAGGTAGGAATATTTCCATACAAGTAAAGACTGGGAAATCTAATTACTTGCAGAGTGACTCTATTTTCTGTGAAGCTTTGATCTAGTGAAGAGTAAAACGACAATAGAATCTAGCATAGATATCTCTGTGAGTGAATCTTTTTTTTTTTTAAGGATCTCACTGTAAGATTGAGGTTACTCTCCTTTATCCTCATTTCTTGACACTGACTAAAGCAGAGGTGAAGGGTAGTGGACAAATTATTGAATTTTTCATTTAATGGAAATAAGATTTTCTGTTTCTGCTGAAACGATCTTTTTGGTGTCATTTCAGTGCATCATGGTCAGGGAGAGTTTAAAATTTTCTCAGCATATGAGTAGGAGAGTTCAAGAGGGAACTGGGGTGGGAGTTGACTTACTACTCTGCAAAATAAATAGATCAGGTTCTGGGTGTGGCACCTATTACATGTCAGTGTAAAAGATTTGATCTTTTATACCCACACTGAGTGCTACTGACATCAATGACTTCTTACACAGTTTTACAGCATGTCCTGGGCTGACTGGTGTAGAGAGGTGATAGGAAGGGGTACAGGAGGGCTTTGCAGCCTCCCAGTCCTTACATTATCACATGTGGAGCGCATGTCACACGAGGCTGTGCCGATGGAGGGGAAAAAGACAATCAAGGTGCCCCCTCCAGGTTTGGATATGTTTCTGGGGATGGTGGGTCTTGTAAATCACATGGTGCAGATAACAGATCATAGAATCATAGAATGTCCTGAGTTGGAAGGGACCCACAAGGATCATCGAGTCCAACTCATTTCCCTGCACCGGACAACCCCAAATTGACACCATATGCCTGAGAGTGTTGTCCAAGTGCTTCTTGAATATCGTCCGGCTTGGCACCATGACTGCCTCCCTGGGGAGCCTGTTCCAGTGCTCCGCCACCCTCTGGGTAAAGAACCTTCTCCTAATATCCAACCTAAACCTCCCCTGGCACATCTTCCTGCCATTCCCTCGGGTCCTGTCGTTGGTCACCAGACAGAAGAGATCAGCACCTGCCCCTCCTCCTCCTCCCCTTGTGAGGAAGCTGCAGACCATGATGAGGTCTCCCCTCAATCTCCTCTTCTCCAGGCTGAACAAACCAAGTGACTTCAGCTGCTCCTCATACGGTTTCTCCTCTAAACCCTTCACCAGTTTAGTGGCCCTCCTCTGGACACTCTCTAGTAGCTTTATATCCCTGATGTACTGTGGTGCCCAAAACTGCACACAGTACTCGAGGTGAGGCCGCACCAGCGCAGAGTAGAGCAGGACAATCCCCTCCCTCGACCGGCCGGCTATGCTGTGCTTGATGCACCCCAGGACACGGCTGCCCTCTTGGCTGCCAGGGCACACTGTTGGCTCATGTTCAACTTACCATCAACCAGCACCCCCAGGTCCCTCTGTGCAGAGCTGCTCTCCAGCCCCTCGTTCCCCAGTCTGTAGGTACATCCAGGGTTGCCATGCCCCAGGTGCTGTGGTTGGAATGCAGAGATTGGTAAGGAGGGTGTTTTGAATCAATAGATTTTGAATAAATATAATATTCTTTGTTAAAAAGCAGTGGAAGAAGCCACTCACAAGGAAACAAAAAGAAAAGAGATGTAAACGAGTGGAAGAATTACAAGCTAATAGTTTCATGCTTTAATTTGCTGGTGGAAAGATGCAATATTGCATTTCTCCCACGGTGTGGTGCTGAGTGAAGCTGCAAATCAGCAGAGGCCCAGGGGATGGCTGCAGTGTCCTTTCTGGCCCTGCCAAGTTTCTGAGTCTCGATCAGGCTGACAAGAGCAGGGGCATCATCTCCTGCGGAAAAAAGAGCCTTTTGATGCCTATTGCTGTGATGCACTGGGAGAGGGAGGGAAGAGGCTTTGCAGCTTCTTTCTTTCTCTCTTTTTTTAGCCTATTCATAGTCTGTATTATCAGACACAGAGGAAATTATTTGCTATAAATAGGATGAATGGATTAACTCTTCAATCACTCTTTCACTTGAGCTTTTCCTTCTCGGTAGTAGATTATTCCGTTACATTACACATCTTTGGGAAAAGGACACTGGAGGCAACTTGGGCGAGACACTGGTGTGTTGGTTTTTTCTTGTTAATAATATATGTCAGTATAAGCAGTAAATCAGTAAATCTAGACTCGTGAGAGTGACATTTAAAAGTTGTGGCATACTGGCTGAGTCTGACAGTTTTGTCACTTTATTACCTTGTTTTTCTGTTTTTGTTTTCTCTTCTTCCTTTCAAAGACTGGTCTTTGTTTGTTTCCTTGTTTGGCTTCTGTCAGTCTAAGACTGTGGCTTTACAAATGATTTTACTAGTGGCTGATCCAGATACCAACCCTGGCCCCCTCCCAACTGGGTGTTATCACCACCTTGCTGGCAATTACCACCCCAACTGTTTATTCTGCTACAACAGCAGTTTGCTTGATTGCTCTGTTTGCTTGATTGCTCTATCTGCTAAGGTTTTGTAATGAAAAAAAATCCATTTTATGATGGGGATTTTACCCTACAAACCTTATGCTACTCTTCTGTTTTTAAATTCAGGATAATTTGACAGGTCTGTTTAAGAGAGTGGTGAAACAAATGTTAGTATTGAGCAGAACTGAGATAAATGTAACTTCAGCGGTAGGCTGCAGGGTTAATTATGTGATAATTGATAATAGGAGACAAATAGACATTTCTATTCCCTATATATGACCCTATATATTTCTGATATATTTCCTACATGTGAAAGTTTTTTTGACTGATAACAGTATTATGTTCTAGTTCAAGGCCAAATTTTGGCAAAGGAACCTTACAGCTCCTTACAGGAATTTGCTCACCATCAGAAATTACATTTGTTCACTGTCAGAAGCTGCTATCCACACGGGACACTCTGTGGCACTGTCCCCATCTTTTAAGCCTCGTGAGCTTGGTATTTGAATAATTTCTGTGTCTGCAGACAGGAGACAGCCTTTCTAAGCACATTGCAGTTACACTAATATGGTTTTTCAGGAACAATGAGATATCATTAGAACTTTCACTGATTGAAACTGCATTGGAGATCACTTATAAAATCAGATTTATGACAAATATATACATGTAGTGTCAGCATTAAGTACTTATCACGAGCGGTGAATAACAAGGTTCTCCTCTGCAGTTTTGATCCAAATAACATTGACTATGGTTAGGATAAAGTATGGTTGACTCAAGATTTCAAGTTCTGCCTTTTCCAGATATCTAAATTGTCACTTTTTATTCTGGATGTACACCTGTGACACTTCCAGATGAGAGCTGTTGAATTGTTGATAATTATTTTTTCATAAAACTACGGGTTTTCTTCAGCTCCAAATTAAGAAGACCATGCAATGATTCCTAAGACAAACATACAAATAGAGATTATGTATATTTTCTCTGAATTGCTCACTACAGAAATGAGCTATATAATTTTTGTGTGTTGGCTTTCATCAAATAATAGAGAAATTTCTGAAATATGAAATGTGACGGATTTTTCCTTCTTTCAGTCCCAGTGTACCTGAAATGGATTTGCTGCTCTCCTGAATTGTTTTTTTTTAGCATGAGCAAGCTCCATTCCAGATAGAGGAAAACATGGAGAGTAATTTCTATGTAGTATTTTCCCAGCGCTTTCCTTTCTTCTCAAAGTGCATTAGCTTTGAAGTTCACTTAATGAAATCTTATTGACAGAACTGAGCAAGATGGAAGTTGTCCTGGTATTTTAAAAATAGAGAAAATAATCTGTATTCTAAACAGAAAGAATTAGTAAGAATGTGCATGAATTTATATTGGTTAATTAAGATGCCATACAAAAGTGTTGAGACTAACACATCTTTATGTTAAAAGTAGGGCACTATGGGTTTCTATTTCTTAAATCCTTTTTTAAGAAGACCTGAAGTTAACCTGAAGCTGAAATTTCAGATACATATGATTCCTGAAATTTGAATCTTAAGCCAAGCTTCACATTTCCCTGAATGTATCAAATATAATAATAATACCTATACAGTCCAATCCATTGAAATCAGGGAATATGCAGTTCCTTCATTCTGAATGCATGTATTTGCTGTTTTACATTCTTCCTGTTATTTGGATAACACTGGCAGGGACTGCTATTTGCAGCTTTGTAAGGAATAATATTTTTTTCCTTCCATGCATGCAACAAATAGAATTTGAAGTTGGACTGCTGGTGTTTCATAATCAAACTTCTCTTCTTTAGTGGGTGAAAATAAGCTTACCAGAAGACATGGACAAATAGAATACACCAAGAGCAGTTATGTGGGGTAGTACAATATTGTATTCCTTCTCTGCACTGCCCTTGTCTCTAATATCCTTTATCCAACCTCTTAAATTTTCTTGGAGATAGTAGTAGCAGGACTAGTCCACATAACAATTTGTAACTGGTTTGTAGTCCTTCCTATCTACTTTCCAGATCTTGACTGATGGATGACTGAAATGTTTGCCTCAGTTTACATTCACAGGGCATTACACCAGTATTCTGAACAGACTCCAGAAACCTCTGTACATATCCAGATTATTTTTTTTCATTTGAGAGCATGCTTATTATAGGCTTGGAATATTGCTTCTGGGAATCCAAAAGAGTATTACTGAGAAAAATAAAATTAATTTAGAGGTCAATCCAAGTACGATTACTGGATCCTGTAAAAAAGAAGTGCCTTTCTGGTAAAACTTCAGTTGATTTATGAGATATATCTCATTGATTATCTTTCAGCCAGTAGACATTTCAATTTTATTGGTAGCATTACAATGTAGTCTAACTGGATAGCAAATTACAAGTGTAGTTTACCCACAGTTATTTGTCTAAAATTACTTACGAGCTTTGCCTAAGCCAGGAAGCCAGGAATATTACCAGGTTACCTATTTTCCAAGGATTTTCTTTTTTTTTTTTTTTTTTAATCTGACTTACTTTCTGATTGATTTATACCGGGATTTTAGCTATGAAAACATACAGGTCTTTAAAATAGCATGAAAATACTGACTCTTCTCCATCGTATCACTGACAAACGTCAGTGCTTTGCCATCCTTCACCTTTCTCATATTAGATCCAGAAAGGATCTAACCTGCTGTGGGCTTTTGTCTTTATTGTTTGCTCTTTGTTTTTTAAGTAAATGCATTTTTTAGTAAATTAGATTTTCAGCCATTTAGGTCACATACTGCATTGGATCTATACTTCTAGCTGTTGCATTAACAGGGGAGGCAAAGTTGCTGTTGATTAAAAAGTAGAAATTCTGTAAAGGCTTTGTGAGTTTAATAATAATCTGAAAGTAATTCCACTTGGTCTTTTGGCACTTGAGTTGCTTTGGAATCCAGCCAGTATTTCAGATCTTCAATGACTGTGAGCAATTCAGAGCTGGAGGCCATTTTTAGGATTTAAAAATTACTGTGGGTGGCTCATCTTTGTGTGCATATTCAAGGGATATATACCACATCCCAAACATTTTCCTTCAGAATCATAAAAACTAGAAACATCAACAACAATTTTTTAACATTGATTAAAATTCATGTGAATGGTCAGAGCAAAAAAAGGTTTTCTCTGCTAGATTATTACCACTACCAAAACATTCCTGGGACAGTCTGTCTTTCTGCAAATGTATTTCCCATTAAATTACCTTAATTTGTTTACCCACTACTTGTGTTGTCCCCAAACTAATTTGGCATTAGGTAGCTCTCCATCTTGAAGGCTATTTGGAAGTACATTTTGGATCAGGGCATGGTGAGTTTAAGGCAATCAATTAATCAAATATATCCAATGGGAAATAGTACGTGATAAAGCAAACACATTTGTTTATTGTAGATTGTATTGGTCTTCCACTGAAATATAAAACCTCTTGTAACAGGAACACTGATTCTATTGGTACATGATTATTTCCTGTTTCAGTTAAACCCAGTTTCTGATAATGACAGGATCAATCCCTTTTTAAGTTAAACGCCTTTCTTGATACACCTTACTATTCATTTCCATTCAGCTCTTTCTAGGATATTTATACAAAGGCCTATTAATGCTAGCATCATTAGGAATAAAATTGCTATTCTATTTACCCAGTCCTTTCAGAAATCTGTGCCAAGGGCTACTAAAAGAGGGAGGGACCTTTTGGATTTCATTTACCTTCTGGTTAGGTGCTTGGCTGCTCCCAGCCAAGTGAATATTCATTCACAGAAAATGAATATACTGTGGCTGTGAATAATGACTGTGTGACACTTAGAACAGAGTCGTATCATTTTTCCAGTTCTGAAATTGCAAATATAGTTTCAGTTCAGATGTCTGCACTATGCTTCTATTTTTGGCATTGTTACATAGAACTGAACCAGCTTAGGAGCATATATGTATAACATAGACATACCTAGAAAAAACAGAGCTGCTCCTTTTATTCTCTTTGAAATTATCCATAAAAGAAGTTTTTGTATTTCAGGGGTTTTTTATGTATAGCCTTACTGATTATGCTTTGCATGAAGTTATTTTACAGAATATACTGAAAATTGTAATCAACAAAGCTATTCATTAAAGATGATGCAGAGCTGCTTTTGCACTAATGAAATGTTGAAGATCATCTCTTATTGCTAAAGTGCATTTAGGTATAGGTCCTAATTCATAAAACGCACTATGCTGTGAAGCAAATAAAGTTCCTTTATGTATTGTATGCAGATGTGCAAAAGGAAGAAAATAAAACGTTTATGCATCGAACAGTATCAGCTGTTACCTTATTTTGAAGCAAAATTTGGGTCCATGCAGGTTGTCTCTGCCAGGAAGAGCATGAAATCATGTGTCTAAAGGGCAATCCCCCCATTTATTGACAAAGAATTAAAAATACCCGAAAAACCAAAACACAACTGTTTCCTTACTCACAAGAAGATTAACTCATTTTTTAGGATTTCAAGAATTCCAATCAACACTTAAACTAAAAAAAAAGTCATTTCTTATGGCAATCCTATGAGATCACAGTTTTACAAGGTCATTGGTGGGAAAGCCGTTTCAAAGGTTCTTGCCCTTCTGTACAATTGCCCAGCCTCTCAAGTTGAGTTTTTGAAGCCATGCTGTGTACATGATGCAGATAGGAATGAGCCGCTGGGGGCAGCAGAAACAAGGCAGAAATGCTTTTAGCATGGAATTACAGCCTGAATGCTTTTCCAACTACATTTTGATGTTACCCTTCCTTTATACTTCTAGAGTTTTGGTTTTTTCTGCCTCCCTCTCATTGAAACAATATCCAGAAAAGCCCCCCTTATTTTAATGTTATTTAACAGAACCTACCTGTACTCTTCTGTACAAGACCTGCTCCCCTCTGTTAATGTTAGAATTACCATTGCCTTTTGCAGAAAATGCCCTATTTCCCAGTAGGGACTACAGTCTTCCAGTAGCTACTTTTCCAACTGATCTGCCAGAATAGAGCATCTCTCATTTCCAACTGTACCTGCAAAATCAAACTCTTCATATCAGAGGAGGAAAATTCAGGTTTTGAATAGATAACATGATAACATGATGAGTAGAGGTTACTATCTCTGGAAGAAACCCAATGTCCTCCAAGCCAAAAACAGTGAAGTATATTGCTAATGGTTGTTTCCATTAGACAGGACTATCTACATCCATGTAGAAGGATATTCACCCTGGATCTTACTGGATACATCTGGTGTCCCTCTGGGGACATTAATTTTTAGCTTGTGTTTTTTCTGCTGAAAATGTCTACATTCACGTAGGGGTTGTGTCAGGGCTGCTAGAGTGACATTTTTATAAGATGATTCCAGGGTTAGGTACTGCATGCATGGAGCATGATATGTGAGGGTAGTAGAGACATGCTTGAGAGTACTGGTCTACTGAGGATGAGTCTACTGAAGTAGTGTTGGGGGACTGTGTAAGGAGAAAAGAGCCAGCCTTGGTGTGATCTTGTCCATACAACAATTAGGTTGAAGTCCTTGGGAAAAAATTACCTCTGGACTGCACCTAAGCTTTGTCTTAGAGGAATTAGTCAGTTTGCTCCAAATGAGAGCCTAAGCAGAACTCAGATGCATGCAGTATGTGTAATCAAGGGACCAAGAACTTAGAAAGAGCTGAGAGTTTGCATCATTTGATGATATAAATTAACTCTATGTACACCTCTGATTATCCATTATGCATATATTTCAGCCGGGAGAAATATCTCTAGTCTTTTCTTTATCTGTGGGTGCAAGGACTGATTAATAAAGAACATCTGACAAAGTAACAGATAATTTTATGAAGACTTCCTCTTCTTTTATGAAGACTAGGGTATTCAAAGAAAAATGTGTCTAGGGAATATTCAGAAAGATCAAAAGCTTGTTTTCTTCATAATGCTATTAGGCACTGAAAGTAAAACAAGAAATTTTGCATCAAAGTACCACACTGTCTCATTGCAGCATGAATAAAAAACCAATCTGATTTACAGCAAGGTTACTGAACTGCTGGCCTGTGAACTGTCTGGCATGAAGGATGAATTTGTCTGAGGTCTGTAAAATTTTGATACAGTTATGCTGAGCATCTAGTTCTGCAAACTACTGCTGAGCCTATCCATCTCGAGGAAATGATAAATTTAATTTTTAGGAATCCCAAAACTCATACCAAGCCACAGTTCTTAACATGCTAGGCAGCCCTGATTTAGAAAATATGCTATTTCATTATAAACAACTGCTTTTGCTTTTAAAGGATAATAATTTAAAAATAGTATAAAAGCAGAATACTGGACTATTTGGTATGTCATGATGTAAGATGACAACTTGACATAATATAAATCATATTATGCATTGACAACATCCAATAACATATATAGTATGTACCTGTAATAGAATAAGATAAAAATAATAAATATAAGCATGAAAAAATCAATTTTAACACAGCATTTTAATTGTGTTTCATAGGAAATATTGAGAGTACTCAGATTTGTTCTGAATTGGAATGAGGTCAGATTTTGAAATGCCTTTGTTCCCTGTGAAGTGGAAATTTGAAGTGCTGATCAGCTCTATTTTTGGTTGACCTTTGGAACTGATTAGACCTCAGACTAATTAGTAGATCTTGTTTTCAAAAATCCAGAAAAGGAAGCTCTCACTTTGAGTTCCTGCAATTAGTTTCTGTATGTGTGATGCAGTTTGTGCATCTTCATAGTCAATCTACTCTTCAGTCAGTCATCTGTATGCATATGTAAATTTGTCTTTGCTGATTACCTTTTTTCCCCAGTCATAAATAATAAATATACCAAACATTCCTTTCTTCATTACTTTTCCACCTACCAACTGTACAGGAGAAACCATGCTAAAACTGAAGTTCTTAGAGAAGTCAGAATCCTGAACTATTAGGCTGTAGTTACTTTGGATGTCGGTGCAATGTATGAGTATACACGATTAACTGAAAATTATTCTGCTAAAACCTTCTGTTCTGACTGATTTACCTGATTAGCCTGCACACGATTTTCAAGGTTTGACCTTTCAGCTTCAACTTAGATAATTACATTGACAAAGATTGCTAGAGCTGCTGCTGTGCACTTTTCTTATTATAGACAATGTCAGAATAGGTTGAGATTTGTGTTTACATGCTTTCAAATTCTGATTAAATGAAATGTAAATCTCAAAACTTCCAACTAGTATTTCAAGTTATAATTTATCTTTGCCTATAGCATGAGAAGATAACAGCACCCCAGTCTAGTAATGTACAGACATGTCTTGTGGGCATTTTTGCATTAGTTCATCAGCACACCTCCACTGATCTTTTCATTGCTATTACACTGAAAGAGTAACAACAGCCCCCAAAGAGACTCTGAGTGAAACATAGCCAATGGAATTGGAACTTGGAAATAATTGCACAGTATTTTAGGAAAAATGCCAGTGTGCTGAGGATTCATCAACTGTCACGTTGCCAACAGAGTTGCACCTTTTCCTCTCCTCCAAGCCACATAGGCCAACCCTATGTCTTCATCTGACAAATCAGTGATGTGTTCAGGCTCTGAAATAATCTGTGGTAATGTGTTTTACTCGACAAAGACAGCCTAGTGAAAAACTCTGCTTTTTTTTTTTTTATCTCAAGATCCACACTGTATCTTTGTCCTTTGAAATCTTTTAGAGAGACGTAAAGAACGTGCTGGTTAGTTAACAATTTGGAATTGCATCAAGCACATCCACTTTTCATACACAGTAAACTCTTGCCAGGAAAATTTAATAAAGTAAGTTGCTGAAGCAGAAGAATGTTGATAATGTTGGATGCACTCAGCATATCTAGCCAGCATACAATATTGGCAGTTAGGTCTTCTTCTAGATAAACAGAGGATCTTAGACCTAAATGTTTAGGTGATTCATATGTGCCTACATTTAAAAAAAACAACATGTAGGATATCATCACCTGGTGATTAAAAAGAAACTGATCCTCATGGTATCTTACAAGGCATCTTAAAAGATTTTATGTTTGTATTCCCATATTTCCAGATTTTCATCTGCAATGGCAAAACTGTGTTATAGAAAATTCCTGTCAAATAGAATTCTGTGGCAAATGCTTTGTCATCAGATATTAATTCATAAGAACCAAAGGCTTTTTCTGAAAGAGGGTGGCTCTGCTGAGTTGTTTTCTTGACTTGTTTAACTTTCAGTTTCTTTACAATATTGCTGTTTTGAAAAGTGTTTTTGTTTTAATTACAATGAAAAATGATCAAGACTCAGAAGACCTGATGAAATTCTTAGTTTAAAATTTTGATTGAACTAATCCAATTGCCTATTTTGGAGACTTGGAAAAAGAGGGAAGAGAGAGGGATTTCTAATTTGGTTGTTTTCCTTTACTTTCAGAATTTTCATCCCATTGTAGTTTGAAGGTTCATTTTGACATCAAAAATACCTTCAGGACTTGCTTGAAGTTTCCAAATGATTTGACAGATCTAGCTATGTAGCTTGCTGGCCACTGAAACTGTCAATGAAACTATTGCTGTTTTTCTGTTGTGGCCATTATTCTTGCATCTCTATAGCGGTGAGCTGATTGGGGAATGGCATATGTGAACATTTTGCATGAAACCTTGTTGTGCTGATCCATTAGAACCATGGCAGTAAGGGCCATGAACAATTAAGAGGTATAAGTTTCGATCTACTGAATTTTCACAACTGATATAAGGGCCAGTTCTTGAGATGATATTAAGGAGCAGCTATGTTGAATTAGTGGAACTATATTGGTACTATATGAAGATCTCAGAGGATAAAGGTATTTTAAAATTCTATCACTGTTGTGGGAAATAACTGATAAACAGCTTTTTCTGATCTAAAATTAGTTTAGTAAGGAAGCTGCATCAAGACTGAATCAGGATTTCAAATAATATTGGAATATGTCAGTATACTTATATGGGTAGAATGGGAAATCAGGATTAAGAAATTATATAGCTATACATGCATCGTGGTGACAAAATAGGAATGTGCAAAAGTAGAAGAATATGAGAGTTTTCAAGTATTTGTCTTTCTACCATATGTCTACAGTAGAAACCTATGCCCAAAAAGCACAAGTGGTGATTTTATATTTTCCCCCATGTGCAGGGATGTGTAAAGTCAATCGTTGTAAATCAGATGTAATAAATGGCAAATGAGTGTGCTGTATTCAGAATCTACTAACATGTAATAATCTGTGTATTCTTAATGAGTATTTTCATGTAGCTATTTGTTTTAAAAAACTGTTGCAATCAAACTATTTTCTGACCAACTTCACCATGGTCTTTCAGGTAATTTGATGCATTTTTATGGCCCCCTTTTTTTTTTCTTGTAGGTAGTTGTCTATCAAATGAGTTTAGATATTATTACTGGAAGTTCTAATCCGTTCAAGTACATTTAATTTTTGTTGTGTAACTTATCTATATAATCATGAGATGCTTTAGATTATAATCCTTTGCGTGCTGGGACAGCAGGCCAACAAGTGTAAATCTTTTCTAATGCAGAAAGATGAGAAAGATACTCAAACAAGTAAAACAAAGAGAAATGGCCTTAGAGAAAACTTCCTGAGAGAAGCTGCTAAGCCTTTGCTTTGTTAGACTTTGTTCTCTTCTGTTTTGTTGGACTGTATGTCCAGTAGACTTATATGTATATGCATAATTAAATTGTGTCAGACTAATTGTCATAAAAGCCTTATTTTAGCATTTTACAGCTGTAATCTTCACCTATTTTAGGTTGGATGATAAGTTGGTGAAATGCCTAGTAATTTGACAGGTTAGTGGTTTAAGTGCTAAACTTGGTAATATCCAGACTATTAAAATATTTTCTTTGCAATGATCAAATAACCTTGATAGATTTAAGTAACCTTTAAATAGTTTGTCAAGCTGGCAACTTTAATTGCTCAGCGAGTAGTTGGATTGATATGGAAGCACACTGTGCAAGTTTTCAGAAAAGGCTGATTTCGTTGACATAATTTCTCACTCCTTCAATTGCTGGGATATGGTGAGCACAGTGAGGTGAGTACTTGTTTGAGCAGCTGCTGCCAATAATGTGCTTGTTTGAACGCTGTGCAAGCTGCTGGAAGTTCTGTAATTATATTACCACAGTATGTGCTTTTCTTTGGAGGTGAGGAAGCTGTAAAGCCTTAAACCTTGGATCAACCAGTATTTTATTTGCTGTTGCAAACAGACTTTGGACAGGCAACATTCATTTTAGGGGTTGTTTAGACAGCAAAACATGGCATGATATTGTCACCACATCCTTTCAGATCTGAAATAGGTTCAGAAATGGGTCTCAGTTGTGTAGGCATTGTCTATAGAGAGAAATTCAGAGTTGCCTGTTCACGTCACTCAAACTGTGAGTGACTCTAATCCACTATAAGATTAGACCTTTTATATAACTCAGACCTTTTGCCTAACACCCCTCTTTGGAAGACAAACTGTAACCAACTCCATGTGCAAAGTCCTCTGGAGCAGGGTTTGAATCTTTTCCATCCTCAGGAGCCCCAGTCTCATTCATGCTCTTTCAGAGTTCTTGTTCAATCCTCTGAAGGACAGTGTAGTAGTAAATAAAATAACTTTGCAGCCACAATTGCTTTCCTCTCTAAGGACTGGAAAATCTCAAAAGAAAAAGAATTTCCAGTCTGATAATCATCCTTTTCGATCTGTCTGCAGATTTTTCATAGGCAGGATCATTCCCTAATGGCAATAACATAAAGTTTAATTGATTTGTTCAGTGGAAAAACCACACCGTAGATACATATGCTTCCTCTTGGTACAGGAGTAGTGATAGTTTATGTGACAGCAAACAGTTAGTCCAGGTACAATGTTATGCTAAAGTACCTTATGCTACATCTAAGCTAGCTGGGAATCTCTGCTCCGCTGTGCTATGCACACGTATCTTGGAAGGAATATCAGAAAGCAAAGGCCTGTGAGGTTTGATTGCAAACTGTGATACTGTGATACATTTAGAGTAAGAAAAAGAATTACTGTTTCAGATTCCTTACTTACATGGTCCTGTTGTTTCACAGGCTTGAAAGAGAAGAGGAAATGGCTGAACTGCTTGCATTTAATAAAAATTATTTTGTATTTGTGCCAGTAGACTCCAGCTGAAACAAGAGCTAATCTGTCATAGGTGTTATAAGAGCTCACCTCTACCTCCAAACAGTTTTACCATTCAGATAAGAAAATCTAGCAGGGTTAGAATGAAGCAGATTTAGAGAGGTGAAATTACTTATTTTGTAGATCCAGATTCTCCCACAGAATGAAACTCTTCTTTCAAGACAGTAGCTGTATCTATTCTCTTTATTTTTTCCAGCCATGTGTTCCTTGGGTAATTAAGACTAAGTGAAGTTAGGGGATGAAGTTTTTAGGTATCTTTGGGAAAGGTATCGTTATAGAGGCCTGATGATGCAAAACAGAAAAGAAGATTTTCCACTCTGCAAATGCCAATTAACTTTTTCAGTGGCTTAGTGTAGGAGTTCAACATGGTTTCCATATTTTGAAAATAAGAATGCTGAGAGATTAGAACAACATGGATTACAAAAACCCAGGTATGATATTCTAGAAATTATTGTCTTCCCTTCACAGTTTTGAGTTAACAAAGCATATCCGAAATGGTGTTTTACGACTGTTTCATTAAAGATAACAGAATTGCAAATACAACCTTCTTTTTTCTTGCTTGGAAAACTTGCTTATTTTTCAGTTTTGTTTTGGTTTAAATATTTTTCTTCAGGAGCATGTCAGATGGAATTAAACTAGTCACCAGTGCTATATACATTTATCGTAATTTCATGTCCACTACATCTAAAGTTAAACCCACCCAGCATTTTTTACCATTCATTCGCAAAAACTGCTACATTCATAATTTATGTTTCCCAAACTGTAGCTAGTGAAAGGAGGTTTTACAGCATGAAATGCTTCTGTGCTTCTGTGAAAACATGAAATGAATTTCTGGCATAGATTGAATTTAAATATAACTCAGCATGACTGAAAATCTTCTCAGTGTCCTAGTTTTGCACTTTAGGTTTCAGTTTATACTAGGCATGAGTAAGTGTTGTTAGCTGCATGAATAATGCATCATTTTCTTCAGCTCAGCTCATTCCCTTCACATGTTTATTCATGTATGCTGTTTAAATGAACAGAAATGTTCGTATCAGTATTCACTGGTGTTCTGAAAAGCTGCAGGATAGATCAGTTTCCTCAGGCTTAAAAGAAGTACAGAACTACTTACCCAGAGGCCATCTTTTCAGATGATCATTTATATTTAGTTGTCATCTGAATTCAATGACAAAAGCCTACTCTCGTACTTTTATAACATTATCTTGAATAAATTTCTTATAAATTTATATATATTTTTGTAATACATTTCTGGTGTCAGGAATACTAATTGAAGAAAAGAGAAGTAGCTTTACAACAGAACCCAAATATACCCAGGGTTTGAGACCTGAGGATGTGTTTTTCCCTTAGACACATAATACCAAAATCAATCCAGACCTTCTCAGAGCTCAGGGAGTCCATAAACAAGGGATTGGATCAACAGAAGGAGGAAATAGGGCTGAATTTGTCATCTTTCATTGTTAGGCGAGCTGCACACGTCTGTTCATGTTAGTTCACAGAAATGAATTTGGGCAGAAAAGCAGCTCTATAGAGACTAATATTATCTAATTTTAGATTAATAGAGACTAATTTTATCACTTTATTAGTGATTTATGTTTTATCATTTTATAGTTTAAATGCCAACTTAGTTTTTGTATTAAGTCAGTCGTTCAAAGTTGTATGGATACGTAGTTTATTATTGTCTGTATGCAGATAATTGGGATATTTCTTTTATATAATAAGGTTTAGTAGTAGTTGTTAAGGTAGCACATTTTTATTGTGCTCAAAACATAAATTTCATCTGCAAAAGGAGCTTTTTAAAGATATTAGTGATAGGTATACACCACAGAGCCCATCAACTTCTGTATGGTTTTTTCCTCAATTTCTTACAGTCGTTAATATATTTTCCTCATATCAGTGCTTGTTTTATTTGTTATAAATTAGGTGCTGAGAAACACAAATAACTTGCACGCAGTCACACAAGAAAAATCTGTGACAAAAAGGGAACTTAATTTGTACTACTTGAATCCAGGTTATTACCTGGATTCTATTGCCTGAATACTACAGTATCACCCATAATTTCTATACCGTAGTTCTGTCTTTGAAAATAATATCTAAATTAAGACTAACTAGCTATTGGAGTTATTCAAATGAAAAATATGAGGAGTCTGCTTCTTATTTAATTGCACCCTCAATTCCCACTTTCTGTAACTGGTATCCCACAAAGGCTGCTGTTTCTTTAAAAAAAAATAGAGAACAAGAATTCAGCAAAGTTGTTTTTATGTTTATTTGTGGTGCTGGGTAGAATTTAGATTTTCTGTATTACGGCAGATGTGGCAACTTTGCAAAATTTTGCCATGGTGAAGTAAGACAAACCTAGAAAATTTTGAAATTTAACCCAGAATGAAAATATGAATAATTCTTTTAGTTTCTGAAGCAGAATTTCTTTGAAATGACACAACTAACTTCTGATAAAATGGGACAATTTTTCCAAAGAAAAATTCCTGATTAGCTTTATATATCCATCTTCCTGAGACCCATGTAATATTCTTTAATCAGGTATAGAAACAAGCAGCTATTCCATATTTATGAAATAGTAATGCTACATGAAATAGTAAGGAAATGAGAGCCTTGAGCTGTGACCTATTGGGAACTGTTACTGTCTGTCAGTTTAATAAGACTTTCTCAGAAATGAACAGATTTTCTACCAGTGCAGAATATAGATTTTCTGTCAACCCACTACAAATAGAAGTACTGGGAATTTTCAGAGAAAAATGTATTTAACATGCAAAATGAAGTAACAGAATGGTCATTAAGGCTCATGTACAGTTCAGTGAAATGACCTTAAAGAATGATAGATCCAGGAGCTAGAATCCCTTAAAAATTTTCCCGTTTTTCATGTCCTAGCTGTGTCAGTCAACTTAGACTTTAGAACACATTTTTGATGCTTTTCCTTGTTCTTCTCTGAGATGATCAAAAAGGGGCCAGGTAGACTAGCGTTGCAGCATTCTGCAGGAATTGGATCCCTGCACTTTGGAAATAACTCATCTGAATTGAGGGCCTTGCCATATCTGGATTACAGAAGAGCCACTGGGTGACAATAACTTCTAGTTGCTCTTAGCCAGAGTTGGATCCAAAACCCAAATGTTTTTAGAAAAGTCTGCTTCACTAAGCTGCCTACATAAACTGCACTATTTGTTAGTCTCATTAGAAGTCTCAGACATTGGAAGTATTCCTCTGCTCCAGCACTGATCCTCTTCTGCAGATCCTACCTTGGTAGTCTTTAAGTTGTCTTTTTATACCCTCAGTGTGCTGTGACCTATGACCTTCTGTACTTCTCAGTATGGACTTCGGTACATCCTCACAGAGATTATTCATTACTTCTGTTGAACCAGTTCAATCTAAAGAAAACTGGTCACTGTGTCCTCTGGTCACCGTGTCTTCTGGTTACTGTGTCCTCATCCTGCAGCTTTTTCCCTGCAGTGCTGATTCTACGAAACCATCCCTCTGCTCTCATTTCACAACTGCACCATTATTGCAAAATTTTCCTGTATTTTATTAATGACCTACAATCAGCAATTTCTTAAATTGATTTATTTTAGTTCAGCATTTCCTCTGTGGTTTTGTAGATATATTAAGGTCTCACACTCGTGACCAGCCATTTGGTTAGTCCTTGTGTTGCCACAATGCCAAATATGTTTGTGCAGGGTTAGTAAAGTTACATCAAAGCCCATCTTGACTTACCAGTTCCCTGTACTTTGCTGTGAAGAGTAGCCACATTATACTGAGGCCTGTGTTGGCTCAAGGAGGCCTGACTCAGCTTGGTTATTCTCAGTTCCCTGATACTTACCCAAGACCCCCTTGTTGTTTTCAAGTTTTCCTCTTACGTTCTGCAGAAATTTTGAGTAGGCAACAAGCTTGGGTTCACCGTGGTACAGGGGTCTTGCCAGAAACCCAGTAGCCTGGAACCTGCCATGTGTGGCATAACTGGATATTTATGGAGTTGGCCCTGGCTTGCAGCTGAGCACCCACACAGCCCCTCACTTACACCCCGCCGTCCGCAGTGGGACGGGGAGAGAAAATTGAAGGGAGTGAGAAGACTTGTGGGTTGAAGTAAAGACAGGGGAATCGCTTACCAAGTACAGACTTGACATGGGGAATTTAACTTGATTTGTGCCAATTAACATAAATATTTAATTTCTGACTCAGGTATCAGGAAACAAAACACCCAAACGTTGAAACACTTAGGGAGAAAATACCTCTCCTCCTTTCCCAGGCTCAACTTCACTTCAGACACTTCTCTCCCCATTCCTAGTCTCGGCTTTGCTCCTGCACTCCAGACACCTATCCTCAGCCCTTGTTATCGCCACAGGTTATGCTCAGTCCTGTCGGTGAGGCAGCAGGTGGTGCAGGGGGTTGGGGTCAGGATGCAGTGCTTTCTCTGCTGGCCCTTCTTTCTCCCTCATTTCCTGTGGTCCAGCATGGGTCCTTCACAAGCTAGAGTCCCTTTGGGGTGTACCTGCTCTGCTGTGGTTCCTGCATGGACTGCTGGCCCTTCAGAGTGTACGTGCTCCACTGTGGAGCATCTCCTTCTCTTCTGGCCTTGTTATTCCCTCTGCCGTTTCTTACTCTTTCGTTCCCTCCTTCTCTCTCTGTCCGGTGTTTCCTGACCTTTCTTAAATATTTTTTCACAGAGGTGCCACAAACTCCTCTGAGTGGCTTAGCTGTGGCCTGCATTAGGTCTCTTGTGGAGCCAGCTGTGTCTGGCATAGGGCAGTCACTGACCTTTTCCCACAGAGGCCACCCTAATAGCCCCCCATCCTGCTAACAGAACCTTAGCATTTACACCCAATACAGCGGAGACTTAAGATCTTTTCCTTTTTTAAAGAATATGTGCACAAATCCAGGTTTGGAAGGATGACTTCCCAGCTGACACCGGAGGCCAGGTGAGGGAGGCCTACAGCTGTGTCAAAGACAACAGCTCCCATTTGTGGTGGAAGTTTCTCCAGCTGCAGATATGCATTGCTCCTGGGTATACCTGCCAGGCCATGGATCCTTTCTTAGCAACCTTCTGATCCAAAGGATATTTCTGGAAAGGGTGAGGGAAACACACTGGGCATTGACACTTGGCTGTGAACCTGCACTACCAATAGATGAACCATTAGACTGATGACACCAGGTCTCAACCAGGTGCCTATTTTCTGAGGACACTTTTGACTTCTTCGCACTTCTAAATCACCATTGGACATCAGACCAAGTCTGTGATTGGTCTTTACATAACTGAGGATCATCATTTGGAATGAGTTAATCCCAGACCATGCCAGTGATAGCCTTTTCCTACCATCTTCCTGGTACCTGATGGGCAGGAGGCAGAGCACAACTGAAAGAGGAAGGATCTGTGAGTGTTTCATTGCCCTCATCGTGAATTACTTTTCCCATATATCTAGTCACAATTTCCCTCACTGCAACTTGTGTCTACTTACTTTTGTCCTTTCATTGTGCATCTCTGACAGTAGTCTGTCTCTGTCTTCTCTTAAATCCCTATTGCATAATTGAGTACAGCAATGAGATCTCCCCTTAGCTGTTTCTTCTTGAAGCTGAACAAACATTGCTCCCTCTGTCTCTCCCTGTATGTTATGTACTCCAGCCCCCTAACTGTTTTTGCTGGGCCCATTGCTGGGCTCACTTTAGGTTGTCAGTGTCTTTACTGTACCAGGAATCCCAGATTGGGTGCATTAGTTCAGGTGCAATCTTAC
Organism: Morus bassanus; assembly: GCA_031468815.1. Classification (NCBI taxonomy): domain Eukaryota; kingdom Metazoa; phylum Chordata; class Aves; order Suliformes; family Sulidae; genus Morus; species Morus bassanus. Next base: position 53,664,883 of record CM062570.1, on the reverse strand, counting down.
AAGTAATGAAGAGCAGAGAATAATTACTTCCCTTAACGCACTGTGAAAGCATGGTTATGTTATTAGCATTCATTGCTGCAAGGGCACACTGCTCATTTCTGTTCAACATCTTGTCCACCAGGATCCCCACGTCTTTTTCTGCAAAGCTGCTGTCTAGCCAGCTGGCCCCTGGGCTGTACTACTGCATGAGGTACTCCTCTCTAGGTGAGGAATTTTCCATTTGTCTTTGTTGAACTCTGTGAAGTCCTGCCCGACCCCTTCTCTAACTTGTCAAGATCCCTCTGAAAAGCATCCATAAATTCCAGCATATTGACTGCTCTCCTCACTTTCTCTTTCCAAGCTGCTGCTTTGCTTTTTTTTCATGGATTCAGATGAGAGGTGTAATAAGATTTCCTGGCACCAAACTGACCCACTTCTGGGACAGGATGAATATGTAAAAATGAGCATGCTGTGGCACAAGAACTACTGCCAGTTCATCACTCAGGACCATGCAGTGGCCTTGTGCATTCAGATATTAATGGCCCAATGGTGGTTATTCTTCAGCTGGTGGGTGATAATGTGTGTGTGTCACCTCCAAGTGCTGGTGATTTGGCATCTGAACCACTGTGCCATGGCTTCAGGAGTGGGCAGCCTGCACAAGGCTGGAGCTAGGACTGTTTGTAATAGACATGACAGTCCAGCTGCCAGAGCATCCTCCAGAGCCCTGCATGGGCAGCTGCTTAGTACCACCAGTCAGACCACCACCATCCCATATAAAGGAGCCTCAATTTTTCACTCACAGAAAATTAATATTGTAGTAAGATCACCACATATTATTATGGTATCAATTCTTATTAAGTTATTAATTATAAAATATTAATGTTATGTGGGTTATTTTTACATCATTACAGCCCACACACAGAAATACACAGCATATTATTTTAAGATTATGAAATCTTGAAAATCTTATTATTTTAAAATCAAATCATTGCAGGTTTGCTAATCAAGGAATAATGCAAGTTCCTGGCTTATTCCAGTGAATAAAAATAGTTTAGTAATGACTCTACCCTCCTTACAGAACTTGCTTATTCATCAAACATTATTAAGAGCTGCATTTCACCTTCTGAGTGCCTAAAAAAGTGAAAGTGATGTTTAAATAATATCAAAACTGGAAATCTATTATGGACGTAAATTCTTAATCTTGCAGCCACCAAGAGTGATTACTGAGGAAGTGTTAATGTACTGTAATTGGTATATTGTATATAATATAGATTTATAAATTTCTTGCGTATACGTACTCTATGTATATTCATAAACATACATTCTGTTCAAGAATGTAATTCATCATAACACTTATTTTACATAAAACAAGTGAGGTGACCAAAATGAAAAATAACCCTACAAATAAAAATACACAAACCCTTCAAACCTGGATTAGTTCATTGACCTGATTTGTCACCTCAGCCCACAGACAATTGTTCTGGTAGTGATTTGGGCAATGCGGGGTCACCTTAAGTTTGCACTACTAGAAGGAAAAAGGTATATGGAACTAGCTGGAATTTGTGGATTAATTTGTTAATTTATTGGTATAATACGATTAAGATCCTGATTCAGCAAAACACTTAAACCACGTTTTACTTTTCACCAACGTCACAAAGTAGTCACTTCAGGTTTATTGCACTTTTATGTAGATAAATATCTTCACAGTGTGCTCTTTACGTCTTGATGAAAATGTCTTAAATAAACTAATTTTTCTGCTGTCGTGCTTTAGACAGAATAGCATTGTGCCAAAGCAAAGATAAGATTAAATTGTTTATCTTTTTTCATCAAGTTGAAGAAAAACAAATGAACCAATATTAAATAGGACAAAAAACAAATTTAGTTTTCAAATGTTTCTGTTTTAATGAATGATGGCAGTGAAAGGAGCAGATGTGAATATTTTGCAATCTTTTAACGTACCAGTAATAATTTGTAAACATTGGGTTATACCTTTCTTTTGACAACATTTGTCAAGCATCTCTCATTTTTGAGCTTATACATTCTTCAGAAAAGGATATGTTTGCTCTGTGCCTAGTACAAAAGGGCTCTTGATCTTAATTGGGCCCTTTGGCTTCTATGGTAATTTAATCTATTAGGGAACAATAGCCTATAAGACTGTTCGGAGTATCAGCAAGGACATTTAAAAATGTCATTAATGTCACGTAATGTGTATGTATCATATGAAAGGCCATTATTACTATGAAGTTAAAAACAGCAGTAGCAAGATGTTATCAAGCTTATAAAATTTACTTTGCTTTTGTGGGCTAGGATTTTAATAACAGCAAGTTACTAATTTACAGTCTGGATTCTTCTGATAATATATTGGATAGTAACTTGGTAGAAGTGTGTGGGTGTCTAATGTCACTTCTATTTATCCTTTCCATCACCAGTGACCTGCAAACTCCAAACATATAATCCTTTAGGGGATTCACATTTCAGAATGAAATTATTCTTGATGTATGGAATCACAATGCTTTCTTAGACATTTCAGCATTCTTTTGCTGTCACAGTGGTAAAATTTCTAATGGGGTTGAGAATGGTAATAGTCTGCCTGGTTCTTATTATAAAGAAGAGAAAGTCAGCAGACTTTACTTTCCTTAATAATAATCAAATAAGAATTATTTTTTCTTACTACCCCTTCTTCCAGTTTAGACATTTAATGTGGCTTTATATAAAAATTAATCTCAATATAAACAAAAAGTATGTAATCACTGTTCCTCTAGGAAGATCATAAACTCAGAATGGCCAGGGTGAAACATGTAGCAGGAAACTGAACAATGAAATTGCTTGTGTGTTTTTAGCATCTCTTGCACCACATAATTTCCTTTTTCATGTCCAGAGTAGAGTGGAAGGAAATATTATATCTGTGCAATTGTCAGATTGCTTACCAAGATTGACCTACATAGATCCTGTAAGGTTTTCATGAGGTCCCTTCTTGCATGCTATAGCCATTGTCCAGCATGCAGGTGGCAGCTAAGGATGAAGTCAACAAACCTGGGGAGGCTCCATGGCAGGTAGAGTTGGAGTTGTCATCCACCACCTTCTGCTCTTTAAGGCTGTACCTAGTGTTTTAGGAACTGTCATTCAGACAAAGGCAAAACGTTGTCCTTCCTCTGAAATGAGCAGCCAAATGCAGTGTTGTTAGGATCTTATTCTGTGTGCTCTGTTTCTTCTTTAGTTACAGGAAATCTCTAAGATCATAGGCACTGAGATGGAAAATTCAATTTGAGATGGGCAGCACAGCATTCATAAAGACCAGAAAAAGGAAGCAAATACAAATTAATTAAAAACTAATTATAATAAATAAGGAATAATGGTAAAAAGATTGCCTATAAATAACAGTTAATCAAATATTGTTGCATACTTATATGTCATTCTGTGTCCTTACTCTCACAAGCTGTCGATTCTATGACTGTGTCCCTTTTTTAAGGTCTTGTCTACATTAAAATACTCTCAGTATTGTTTAAAAGACTCCAGCTGGGCTATACAAAGCAGTTTGTTAGCTCAGGCTAAAACATGCTCACCTTACCTAAAAATCTGCAAATCTTCCAACAACCTTATTGTCATTTTTCCAGGTGGGTAAATAAGTTCTCATATTGCTGACTTAACTTACCAGGTGAGGCATGTGAACACTGCAGTGCAAAAGACCATGGGATGTCACCATAGCACAGAAACAGTGAGGTTGTAATTATTCATGCAGGGACTTAAAATGGGGAATCTGTTACCAGGCTAGGCAGATCCTGGGACTCAGATGGAGGCATACTCCATGGTGTAGACATCATCCCTACTCTAATCAGGGTGATCACACAGGGCTGAATTTTCTTATAGTTGTTGGGCTTATTCCATCTACTTTTTTAGTGATCTTGGTTTTGTATCTCCTGGTATGCTATCTTTAATCCTAAGAAGAGTTTTCCTCCAACTTCCTTTCCAAGATTTGCTCACATCTCTGCTCTCAAATCCCCCTTGAAGCACAGCTTGTCCAGGGATCATGTCTTCTTGTGAGAACTCACTTTGAGCTTTCTTTTTCGTTAGCTAATATTCTGTTTCTTTTTTAAAGCATTCCCTTTTTTTTCCAACCTTTGACTATTCTCTTTTGTAAGGAGAAAATGTAATTAGTTGGAGAATACAATGTAAATATGTGGTACTGTAGACAGGCCTGGATTTACGAGAAAGATCAGCTACTTGTCTGCACTTCTAGGTAATGTGATACCACATGATTGTGCAGCTCTCATTTCCTCCCCTCTACTCCCTATTTTATTTTCAATGATATGTGACTGTGCCCAGTGTCAGCATAACTGCTTTTCTGTGATAATTGTGAATAGTTCTGTGATAGCTTGTGAAGTTACTGTACCTATTCAATAGGAAGAAACTTCCAGACTTAGATAGAACTGTTCAGTGACAGCAAGCTAATATGACAATGACCAAATTTATGGCTAGGCACCTGTTTTCCAGTTTTAAAGGGGCACTGTCTTGTGCAATGTAGCTCATCTCAGTACTTGATTTATTTCAACTAGCTTAATGAGGAATGTCATGTGAAGAATAATACCATACTTCTTGTCCTTGTTTTGTTAAATGCATCCCCCGGAGGCATATTCAAAAGTCATGTAAATTTGATGATGAGGAATTGGCTGCTTTTTTCTCCTCAGTGCTCTAGATAAAACAGCTGTGAGCATAGGGATGTTATTTCTAATGCAGGAAATGAAGAAGGATTTTGTCTTCATGATAAACTAGCATAAAAGGAATGAAATATTCTCTAACTAGAAGTTTAGGCAGAACTCATAACTGCAGTATCTGAATATCTGTTTAACAATGAAGCCTGTCTTGAAAATGGAAGAGCCTCTTATAATGATTTACAAGGTAGTAAATGAGTTGCTTCTTGCTAAAATCAGAGCCCAACATTATAAGCCTGCACATACCTCAGCACAGCGGGCTAGCTTGGATATTGCAGTTCTCTTATATTCACAGGCTGTGTTCCTGTTGGAACAATATTAACTCTGAGAGTAAATAACTGGAAGTGTTAACTCTCAGAAAAAAATCACTAAAAATGCCATTGCGTGAGGTAGTTTACTCTGTTTAGCATGCTCCAAGATAATCTACGTGGAAGAGTTAAAACAGAATGGTGAACTAGGCTATGAAGGTTAACTTCCCAAGCAGAGTGACCTTTAGGACACCTAAAACATTCTCCATCCTTTCTACTGTGGTCTGAAATTCATTCAGTGAGTTTTCTGATGTAATCAGCTTCCTCAAGATTTGTTCTTTAACATCAAATTTAAAGAAATGTAAAAGAGGAGATCATTAATTATCTTTCTTCTAGAAATAGCTCTAACCATTAAAAGGATTGATGTCATATCCTCATATTTAATTCATAAAAATCTAACATGATTTTCAGAAAGTTGTCAGAATGTCACTAAGATTTACTCAACATTGTTTACAAACAAGGGGTTTGTATCCTCAGAGATAAGCATCATCCTTTCAAGCTGATGTTTCAGACATCACATTAATATGGTTAATGATAAAAGAGATTAATTAATTTTATGCATATTAAGGACATTGTAATTGTTGCCTTCTTATACATAAATTCATGTCAACATGATGGTTGCGAAGCCTGAGTAGCAGGAAAGAGAAATGAGCTCTGTCCGATTTATTAGAGCTCATCCGAGCAATTAGATTAAAAAAAAAAAAAAGTATTCTCTCAGGTTCAGCTTTTGTTTTCATTCATAAAGAGAAGGAAAATAGAAGAAGCTTTCAGAGCACTGTTTTCTGTCTTAAGGATATGAGTGACAGCCCATCTTTTGCTATGATTATTTAGGGCGATTACATGAGATATTTCCAAACATTCAGTGGAAGCTCTTACACCAGAGGCCTGACATTAGTCATAGAATTTTTGACTCTGAAACAGAGAACCAGTAACTGCCAGGTGAATGCAATACTTCAGCTTACACAGGATGGTCCAAGTGTGGAATGACAACAAGACTAAATGCCAGAATCTCCTGAACACATACTTTTCTCAGCAGGGTATTGAAAGGAACAATTACTGCATGATACTTGCCTAGAAGAGGAAAAAATGCTGTTATGTGCCAAGTTTGATATTTCCCATGATTGGAATTTTCTTGTCAAAAATATTCCTTTAGCACCTTTTGTTTTGGCTTACAGAAGTTAATGTATTTCTCCTGCCTGTATTCTTAGAAAAAAATGATGGTGTTCCTTTACTTTGGGACTGATATTGGATGATAGTGTATATAGATCAAGACTAGTGAGTTCTTTAGAGTCAGTGTAACAATGAGCATGGTCACAGGGATGCTGGATTGCATCATTGATTAGCACTGACAATTTTTAAGGCACAAAATGACAGTGCTGTTCAAGACTAATAGAGGATCTGTACAGGAGAGAAATAAAATAGAGAGAAGAAAACCAGTATATTTTCAGATGCCTATAACAAATGCACTGAAGTTTCTAGAGACTGCTTTTTTTGTCAGCAGAGTTCACACCAACTGCCAATGTGTCCTATGAATGATTTTCTATTATGCACACCAAAGTCTGTGAACCAGAGGTTCCTCTTAATATTTATACAAAGATGAGTTCATTGTTTCCAAGGCAATTTCCTCTAAATCTGTGTTCAGTCTTCAGGGCTGTGCCCTGTAGGATGCTTGGAAAATCCTAAAAACAAGTCTAATTTCTTAGTACCAGAAATTCTTTCTTGGGGAAAATCTGTCCTGCTTTAAGAAAAGATCTAATGCCCTCTTTTAGGGGTATACAATATAAAAAAAAAAAAAAAAAAGATGACAGATGTTTTAAGAATACAGAAGTAGTTCATTGAAATTTCTCAAGATAGTGAGAAGCAATGTATTTTCACAGAATTAAATTAGAGAGGTGATACATTTGGAAGATAAACGAACCATTCCAGATGAGGAGATTGAGAGGTAAATTGGCAATCTGCCTGCTGAAGGACAAACAAACAAATAAATAAATAATGTATAAACATGCAATTTAAAAAATCCCTCTTGATTTGGGGCTAGTATTATATTGCTCTTGAAAAGCTAATAGAATAACTATCCTGGGAAAAGCACCAAGAAAGAAAGTGTTGGCAAGTAGCCAGCTGAGTAACACATGTAATGTCTGTAGTATTTGTGATGAAAGACTGAAACTATCTTTTGGGCATTCATCCTAAAGCAGCTGTTACCTTGACAACTGCAGGTAATGGATGGTTGTAGTGTTCACCTCTCCAGATTCACTTTTAACTACTAATAAAAAATTAGCATAGCTTGTCTTTTAAATGGCTTCACGTGACTTTCCAAAGATTTGGTGCTCAAGTGATTAATCTATTTCTATGAGTGGCAATTTTGCAAATACAAGTGATTTGGGGAACCTGACACATAGCAGAGACAAACGGTTATATATGAGGTCATCTAACTTTGTGGCTGCCTTAGAGGGAAAATCTTCATATTAGGGAAGTAAAGTACAGTCTATTTCTGTACTGTATTTTAAATGCAGGTCCTTAGCCTGTGTCTGAGCCCAGATTCACCTTATGTCATATTATCTAACACAGGCAGACTGCTGGTAAGCTCACTGGCATGGACAGGCTCGTACGTTTCTCTCTATGGTATGGATGCATTCTGGCCTTGCCTGCCTGGTCAGATACTTCATTGCATCCCCCATACTGCACGGTGGTAACGTTACATGGCATGCTGGCTAGGGTCCCTGGTGGAAGAAGGCAACTTCAGGAAGTAGCGCAGCAGAAGATAGAGCTTGCAGCGTAGTCATGTGAACAATGCACCAAGAAGTATGTCATATTTTAAATTGTTCTGAGCAGTGGTTCTCTCAATAGCCTTCTTTCACTAGGCTGGCTATTCTAGGTCAGCATGGTCTGGCTGGTGAACTGCTTTTCACTCAGAGGAGATAGGGAACGGCCATTTTGGCATTTCATGCTACCCTAACAGCTGACTGCTTTCTCCTCTTCCTGCTCATAGCCCAGCAGTTAGAATACAAGCCTCTGCATGTTTCTGACCCTGCTTGTGTAGATGTGCATCCTCACCCAGACCTGGATAACTCCTTTGTACCCTGTGAAAGGAGTCTCTAACTGGAATTTCAGCCATCCATGTATGACATACTAACCAAGTAACAATGGCTGTACCTTAGAAATGTTTTTGATTGTGCTTAATGATCACAGTGTTAAAGTAAATATAATATTAAGGCTTCAAATTTTCTGTGTTTAAACTGATCCTTGAAGCTGTCCTCAGTGCTCGAGATCGGATTGCCGGGGAATTCATCAAGGTTAGCAAGACTACAATTTCCTCCTTATGTTGCAAACTAGTATTTTCAGGTACGCTGAAGTTTATAGTCAGTATATCGGCCCCTAAAAAGAATTGGGCTTTCAAAGATCCTCAGGATTTGCATGTGTTTTGTCAGTTCATTTGTTTACTGTGAAAGCAAACGAGGCTTAGCAATAGAGATTGGGTTTTGATAATGAACTCATGAAGACAAGTTATACAAATATCCTTCTGGGCCTTTTAGTAGATTTTCCTTTATGGAAAATATTTGTTAAATCATATACTTAGTTCTATCACACTCTGATATGTATTTTGATGTTTATCTTCTCTAGCACAGAGACATTATGTTTTCAGCTGATGTACATCCAGTTACTTAGCAATAGAATTTAATGTCTTCTATATTAATAGCATTGTTGGAAAGTGTGAACAGTCCTTTGACAGAGCTATTAAGTCAGCCCTGAGAGCTACTGTTATTTTTATACATGAGAGATAAACAGAGAAAAGTTTAATATTGATACTAAGAATTTTATTCTGATCCGTAGCACCTTATCTCTGGCTGCTGTGATATATGGCATAGCCTCAGGGTATGAGCTCTACAGAGCTGTTCTCAGAAAACTGTGTAACCACTTGCTCAATTCCAGTAATTCTGGCTTTTGTCCAGGATATATTAGCTTCTTACGGTTTTGTGTGTATGTGTGTACACGTGTGCAGGTTTTAAATTTTTGTTGTAGAAGAAATTTTGCAATTCCCCTCTTTTTACCAACACAAGAAAAATATTCAAGGCGCAGCCCTGTGAGGTTATTAAAAAGCCACAAGTCTTATTCTTGGCAATGAAACAAAATTATGTAACTAAATACTACTGACATATTCGTCAGTTTGATTTGTTCTCAAAGACTTTGTACAGCAGCAGAAAGGCTTCAATATCCTTTGCCTATGTAATACTGCAGCTGTTACTGGTTAGGAGAACACAACACAGAGGGTTATACAAAATGACCAACCAAAATTTCAGCAATATTTCAAAAGCACCCTCAAGAGAATCAGCAGGGAAGCTGCTTCTCTCTTTCTGCCCGCCTCCTTTGCTCTTGGGATCATCTACCTACCATCATCAATATCTGGCCTTCCAGGTCTACTAGAGAGAGATCTGATGTGTTTTCTTACCAACAGATTGGAGATTCTGATCAGTTGGGTGATGTCAACATCTGTGGGGATTGAATAAAGAAAACCTGGACATATATTGAATGTCAGTTTGAAGGCAAGTGGGATGGCAAACAGGAAGGCTTACCCTGTATCATAGCAGGTACTGACAAGCTTAATACAGTTAGGAATATATACAGTTAGAGATATTACATCACATTGTTTGAAGAGATCTTCCTCTGCGTTACAATACAGTAGAAACTGTAAAACTTCTAGCGATTTCTTTTGCAAGAAAAAAATCGGGGAATTGGTTACAGTATTTCCACTGACCTTAACTCGAGGGAAATAAAGAGAATTAGCATCACCTACTCTGTCAGGTCAGTGCAGAAGGCTCTTTGGCACTCTAGTGAGAGCAGTTTGGTTGCCAGGAGACGATAAGTTAATTTTGGAAGGTAATGCCCTCCAAGCAAGTAATGCTGTCGTACTAGATCAGAGTAAAATCTCATGTTCTATGGCCACAAGCTTGCCTTTTAAAAGGACTTACCTATACCTTATTGAGAATAAACAAAGTGTGCTGCTGCATTGTCTATTGCTGGCAGAATAGAATTCTGAACAGTAAAATGTCAGAGTGCTGTTAAATGCTCAGCATAAAAACAATGCTCCAGCAGGCTTATCTAGGTTAGACCATCTGCTAACTATGCTGGTACATATGTCAAATGACAGACTGCCAAAACTATTTTTCATGACCTTAAAATAAGAGGGAGACCAATGAAATCTTGCAAAGACAAATTCAAGACAAGTCTTCAGCTGTGTGGCATTAATTTCACAATATGGGACATGGTAGCTAAAGGCTTTTGGGACACTAAACATTTACTGATGCTGTTAAAGTCTATAAACAAAACTGTTCTGACTCGTCAGAATGCACATGGCAGCAGAACAATGTAAAAGTAGGAAACACAAGAAGCTGTATCTCTGACACCAGTGCCGACTAGTGCGATGCAGAACGCATTTCTCTTCAGCCTAGCTGCAAATCTGATTCCTTGTATATTCAAATTCAAAGCTGTCAAGAGTTCTGGAGAATACACAGAAGACAAGAGTTTGAGATGGGAATCACTCATTAAATCATTTGAGCTTTTCTGGGTGGAGATGGGATACATAATTATAGGGGTCATTCTGAACTGAAAATCTGTCAATCATTGAAGAATTTGGGAAAACGGGTAAACAGGTACATGGACTGCAACGGTCAGCACATGGTCAGCTCTGATGTTGAATGATTTTGATATATTCAGCTTAAAAAATGCATACAAAATAGCTTGTAGAATGTATGTACTACTAAATCTATTTCTAGAGCAATTCTATATCTTCTTATCTGTTTCTAAGGATGAGTGAGAAAATGACAGAATTTTATGGTAGCCCTGAAAATTAACAAAATTGCTTGCTTGTGTGTGCATATGTTTCTTTTCTTTAATCTACTTTTGTTTCATTCTGGACTGGTATGCAAATTGGTAGTAGAGGAAGGGAGATCTAGAGAAGATGTAAGTCACTGCTTTTTTACAAATATGGTGCTTTTCATCTGAAAGTTCACAAAAGACAGGAAGTACTTTCAAGCAGATTTTATAGATGGGGAAACTGAGGCACAGACCAGTTACTCTGAGTTGGCAAGTTACCTAGCACACAAGTGGCTGACTAATGCAGCTGCCCTTCTAGAGTATCAATCCAGTGTTCCTATCGATATTTTCCCCAGATGTGGAAGGATTTCCAACGAAAAAATATCCCCAGCCCTAAGAAAACCTCAGAGCATAGTACACAGGCAAGGAATCTAGAACAGTTTGCAGTAAAACAGTAGAGAATCATACAGCTTCTATTCAGCATTTGGGATAACCTTGAAAAATAATTTGCTCTGCTAAACCCCATTTATGAGCAAACAAAGACAACTGCAAGTGTAAAAGCGCTTCAGAAAACAACTTTTGAAGAGGCTGTTGGTGTCATGGTTTAAACCTAGCCAGCACATAAGCACCACGGAGCCACTTGCTCACTCCCCCCTGGTGGGATGGGGGAGAGAATCCGAAGAGTAAAAGTGAGAAAACTTGTGGTTGAGACAAAGACAGTTCAACAGGTAAAGCAAAAGCTGCGCACACAAGCAAAGCAAACCAAGGAATTCATTCACTGCTTCCCATCAGCTCCATCACGCATAATGGTTACTTGGGAAGACAAACACCATCACTCTGAACGTCCCCCCCTTCCTTCTTCTTCCCCCAGATTTACATGCTGAGCATGACGCCATATGGTGTGGAATATCCCTTTGGTCAGTTGGGGTCAGCTGTCCCAGCCGTGTCCCCTCCCAACTTCTTGTGCACCCCCAGCCCACTTGCTGGTGGGGTGGGGTGAGGAGCAGAAAAGGCCTTGGCTCTGTGTAAGCCCTGCTCAGCAGTAACGAACACATCCCTGTGTTATCAGCGCTGTTTTCAGCACAAATCCAAAACATAGCCCCATACTAGCTAATATGGAAAAAATTAACTCTATCCCAGTCAAAACCAGCACAATCAGGAAAGGCAAAAGAAGGATATCATCAGACACTTGGGTGATGGGTTTCAGTGATTGTTTTTTACTATTTTTCCAGTTGTCTTGCCATTTATTGTGTGACACTTCGTGGAATCAAGCCTTGCCACCATCATGAGATGTATGGGAGGAGAAAGTCCCTGCTTCCTCTGCTATATTTAGCTATGCAGTGCAGGAGAAGGACATGGAAGAAGGAAAGAACGTGAGGATAATGGGAGAATAAGATGGTGGCAGAAAAAAAAGCAAAAGAGTGCTAAACAGAAACTGGAGAAGGCTTAAAAGGTAGAGAGTAAGAGACAAGGAATGTAGAGAGTAGTGGAACAGGGAAAAAATCTCTTTGGAAATGGAAGTGTAAGTCCAAAAACATTACTTAATTACCTGCAAGCTTTGTAGAATAGAGACTGACGTCTCCTCCTGCTTATCTGCACTCCATATTTTCCATTTTATATATTAATGCTCTTAGTAGAAAACATAGCTTGTAATTCAGCCTTACCCCATTTTCTTAAAGTTTGCTAAAAGCCTAGGGCAACAAAATCTAAACTGTAGTCTGTTACAATGTGACACAGCTGTATATTTTAAAAAATACCTCTCAGAATATGTCTATTCAAAGCTATTTTGCCCAGTCTTAGTCTATCCTGATACATTTTTTTGTTCAAAAGAAAAGGTTTTTGGAATTCATTGGCAGTATATAATGTCATACTGTCTTTTCAGCCTGATTTGTGGGGCAGAAATGGATCCATTGTGACTTGTGAATCAAAGCATTATCAGCTGTGACAAGTTCATAAGTCTGTAAATCAGTAGAATAGACTGAAATAAAATTTCATTGGTCTGAAAAATGTCTTTTCTTTTTTTTTTTTTAATTCCAGTCATTGCTATGTTCTTCTGATGGCAAATTTTGTAGAGTTTCTAGCAAAAAAACAAAAAGGAGTAGGACCAATTTGACAGAAAACCAGTGACTTTAGAGGTCACTGGACTAAAAGGGTGTAAACTGTAAAAGCATCTTCATGACATAAAACTCAAAATGCAGTGATAATTGTGGTAGCTACCATTTACAAATAGGAGTTTTTAGGTTGCCTGACTAAAGGCTAATCACATGAAACAGGAAGACCCACTAAGGATGGGGGAAACAATGATGGGTGGAGGAACCCTGCTATGCTGATCGGTGGAAACAGGACATTCTGCATCAGCTAATTCCTAAAGACCACCAAAGGAGAGCGATTTCCCATTGTCCCTGGCCTGAAGCCCATGCAGAGGAATCAGTCAAAAACTCTTCCTAGGAAGCCATGCAAATGGTACAGAGCAATTGCCTAAAAGGGTATGGAACTTGCTGTGGGAAGTAGGGGGAGAGAATTTAGGGCATAAGTAAAATATATGTTTTAAGACAATTGTAGGAATGTGTCAAACTTCCTAGGGGTTATTTAGGGGAAGGACCAAAGGCAGGAGAAGGGAGTGATCAAGGTGGGGTAGAAACAGACAAATGTAGGGAGATAGAGGGAAAATGAGATAAAAGAGTCTAGTCAAGCGGGCGGCTGCTTGGTGGACTTATCTGACTGAGTCTTGGACTTGATCACCTCAGTCTGTCCTAACTTCTTATTAATCTTATTTCTGACTGCCTCCTGTGTGTGTGCACTCTCTATTCTGAGCCTCTGTGTGTGAGCACTAGTGAGCTTCAAGTTGGACCAGCCGGTGAGTAGGAGGAGGGGTCTGACTGCCAGCTGCTGGGGTGGGACCGGGAGCCTCCGCAGCCTGTAGGTCCAGATGCCAACAACTGGGGGAGACTGGGGCCTGGAGGCCAGCAGATGCACAGTCTGAGTGTCTAGGGCTGGTGTCAGAGGAGACCTGCACTGTGCGTGTATGTGAGTGCTGGTGAACCTCAGTCCTGATCAGCAACAGGGAAGTGACAGCATCAGGCTTCCCATGCTGTTCATGTCTATGTGAGCACCGTCTGTGCTTACGTGGGTGCTGGTAAGGGCATTGCTCTCTGTTGGTCCACGGGGTCAGCTGTGTATGTATATTTGTTTCAGCATGTGTATGTGCCTACTGGGTGTACATGCTCAGCCTTGCCAGTGGCTGGACTTTGGAACATGGAACTTCAGCAGCATCCTCGCGTCTGTTGAGCTGGGGTAGGAGGAATCCTCTGGATCAAGAAGCTCACTGGATTCAGCTAATCATTTTAATGTATAGTCTGAAATATCCATTTTAACTTCAAAATCTTGAAGTCTGAATCTAGTAACTACATTTTCTCTCTTAAAAAATGCTAAAAATTTTCATAAATAATTGACATTTCTTTGCAGGTTATGCCACGTGGCAACTTTGGACATTAAGTACTATGCAGTTATTTAAGCTTCTATTCTGAGGTGCACCTTTTGTTTCAAACACAGTAAAGTAAATAAGAAAACATTGAATTTATATTTTTAATAGACCTGTGACAGCTTCTGGTTTTTGAACCGGTATAACCATGGTGGTTATTCCTGCATGAAAAATAATAAGTTTGTGATTTTTGTTATTAAAATGCCTTACTCCAGGTGAGGCGTTTAGCCTATTAATTTTCAGTTCAAGACAAAGATTGCTACAGCTTTGGTAGGATAGATGGATTTGGATAGATAACAATGAAGTTATTGTAATGATGTCATTCAATCTGCTCGATAAAACAGGACATAGGACTGTCCTGAATTATCTTCTGTTTGAACTAGTCCATATCCTTGGAGAGGCCATGTGTGTGTGAAATCCAGCTGCGAAGGTAGACTACGGCCTACAGAGAATATAATGTGATTACTATCCAGCATCTCTTTATGGTGTGAAGAATCTGAGCATAACCAGTTTTGGGCCTAGACAGATGTATTATTTTACCTCAACCTTCCAACCAATGTTGCAGTATTAGATGTTACAGGGCCTACCAACGAGCATCACTTGGATGCTCTTGTTTTAATCTTGAATGTACATTTTGTGTGACCACTTACACAAGAGTTGGAAGACCAGAAGGTTTTTAGAAGGCATAAGGAGTCTAATACCCATTACATTCCCAATCAAACTAAAAACAGTTCCTTAACTTCAACTTCAGAGTCTCCCCACCGTGACACTTAAGGGCAAATAATCATTGAATATACAAGCATCTATTGTCCTTGTTCTTCCAGAAGAGAGAGAACTTAGGAGAGCTGGTAGAAGCCGCTAAGCTTACATGAAACTCTTATGTTAGAACAAGAGCTGATGATGGACTTAAAGGCAACTTGCAAAGGATTTTGTTTTGAAATTGAGCTTGTCCTTTTTTAGACAGGGGGCTTTTAAGTTGAGAAAAGGAAATCACACCGTAAATGGTGTTACAAATTGTGCTCTTTTTGAAACAATCTAATCCGAAGTTGCTGGTACAGTCTCTTGGCTAGCTCAGCTATCAACTCTCACACTTTGAATGTAAGCGTTCTCTAATTATTATTGGACATTATATTTCTATTCTCTAATTACATTGGAGAGGAATTACCTGCCAGTCCTCTATGTTGGGCTAAAATCTGTCTCCTTTAAAGTCAAAAGAGGTCTACATTTTATTTCAATGCAGGCAGGATCTCATTCATTAATTACCAAAAATTAAATATTTAAGTGAGTTTTTCCCTAGGCATCAGGGACCCCTCAGAAATCTGCAATGGAAAATGTATGACAGAACAAGCTCAGAATATAAAACAAGTTGCGGGTACTACTCTCTGGAAGCGCAAAATTCTCTTCTCCACTCTAATACTGCATGATAATCTAAAATAAAAGAAGAAATTGGACTCTTCCTGTTACCATGTGGATTTCTAATGAAAAGCTATGTAAAATAGTTAGAAGATATATATATAGAACCTCAAAAATCTGAAGCAACTTTCTTTATTAGTAGTATCTGAGTCACACCAACATAGTATGGGGCATGAGAGTAGTTTTGCCCCAATAGTTTCAGGAATTTTTGATCAGCCAAAGTTCCTGGTACAACAGTAATGAATCCTTGTAGAAGGGATTATTTCATAATGATCTGCTAGATTTTAATTCTTTAACTTGTCTGGATTTAAATTTCCACTTGATGGGAATTTTGTTCAAGTATTATCCAATATATTTAAATTAATTTAAAGAATTAGTTGAATCTCAGCCTGTCAGAAGAAAATAAATATCACTAGCTACAATGTTTTAAACAGTGAACCAAGTCTTCCTCAGCTAGAATGAAAGAATGTTAGATTATCATTGCTTGTTAATTTCTTTACATCCACGTGTGTTGTGGTTTAACCCCAGTCAGCAACCAAGCACCACGCAGCCGCTTGCTCACTCCCCCCTGGTGGGATGGGGGAGAGAATCAGAAGAGTAAAAGTGAGAAAACTCGTGGGTTGCAATAAAGACAGTTCAACAGGTAAAAGCAAAAGCTGTGCACGCAAGCAAAGCAAACCAAGGAATTCATTCACCACTTCCCATGGGCAGGCAGGTGTTCAGCCATCCCCAGGAAAGCAGGGCTCCATCATGCATAACAGTTACTTGGGAAGACAAACGCCATAACTCCAAACGTCCCCCCCTTCCTTCTTCTTCCCCCAGCTTTATATACTGAGTGTGATGTCATATGGTGTGGAATATCCCTTTGGTCAGTTGGGGTCAGCTGTCCCAGCTGTGTCCCCTCCCAGCTTCTTGTGCCCCTGGCAGTGCATGGGAAGCTGAAGAAGTCCTTGACTAGTGTAAGTGCTACTTAGCAACAACTAAAACATCTCCACATTATCAACACTGTTTTCAGCACAAATCCAAAACAGAGCCCCACACTAGCTACTATGAAAAAAAAAAATTAACTCTATCCCCGCTGAAACCAGGACAACGTGACATAAAAATTGCATATTAAACAAGAAGATGATAGATAATGTGCAATAACCTGTTAGCATTACATAGTATATCTACTATGGCTGATGTTTTAAGTAGCAATAGTAAAATTAATGAGTTATTTTTGCTCATATTAATGTATTTAAAGCCATGTCTCCCTCTGATCTTCAATCTTGTACCAATCACAGTTTATCTGAGTAAAAGAATTTAGTCTTTGCGAAGTACGGACAGAAAATTTAAGAGACAAATCAGTCCATCTCTGGCTTCCACAGAAAGCTGCTTACTGTGCCTCATGTACAGTGCTGGATGTGTGCACTGAAGACGCATTTTGCTTTTGCCAGACAATGACCCTTCCAAGCTAAAATAATTTACAGTGCTTATTTATATTTGATACAATTTCCAATGTTGTTATTCAAAACACATTTAGAAATATTGTTGACCCCACTGTAAGATTTGTGCAACTTGAGAGTAATTTGACCCAAATATAAGCTTATTTAGAGAAATTTTGTAAGCTTTACAAGTGTTAGGAAAGTCCTGATCCCCAAATTCCAGCCTCGTCATGGAACCACTAGTTTTATGCCAGCCAAGGATCTACAATAGGAATGAATGATCCCTCAATTTAAACTGGCATTTATTGCCAATCATTGCAGTGTTTGGAAGTACTCTGTTCACCAAATTTCTGTGAAGTCTCCTTGGAAGTCTATTGAAAATGAACTCATTCTTAAACCTGTTTGCAAAAATTATACTTTGCTCTGGGTTCTACTGGATGATTTCTGTTTTATGGACATCATCAATATTGAGGGAGGTTATCCTCCCCCTCTACTCCGCCCTAGTGAGGCCACATCTGGAGTGCTGCGTCCAGTTCTGGGCCCCCCAGTTCAAGAAGGACAGGGAACTGCTCGAGCAAGTCCAGCGGAGAGCTACCAAGATGATCAGGGGACTGGAGCATCTCTCTTATGAGGAAAGGCTGAGAGACGTGGGTTTGTTTAGCCTCGAGAAGAGAAGACTGAGGGGGGACCTTATCAATGCTTATAAATATCTGAAGGGTGGGTGTCAAGAGGATGGGGCCAGACTCTTTTCAGTGGTGCCCAGTGACAGGACAAGGGGCAATGGGCGTGAGTTGGAACACAGGAAGTTCCACCTGAATGTGAGAAAAAACTTCTTTACTGTGAAGGTGACAGAGCAGTGGGACAGGCTGCCCAGAGAGGTTGTGGAGTCTCCTTCCCTGGAGACATTCAAAACCCACCTGGATGCCATCCTGTACACCCTGCTCTAGGTGTGCCTGCTCAAGCAGGGGGGTTGGACGAGATGATCTCCAGAGGTGCCTTCAAACCCCTACCATTCTGTGACTCTGTGATTTTCATGTACGAAAAATAAAAACAGAGAAGCCTTGAGGGTTTCAAGGGTTTATGGTGATTATTGAAGATTCTTATGTACATCAGTGAAAATTACTGAATGATTTTGCCAGTAGAGGAACTGAAGACAATTAATGTGCTGTCAGCTGCAGTATATAGAAACTGGTGTGCAGTGGATAACTCTCTTGACATTTTTTTGTCATGGAACTCCGGGTCTTTTAAAGTGGCAGCAGGTGTAGCAACAGCAACATTTATTCATCTACAGCTCAAAACATGTATTTGTGTAAATTGTATTAGGTATTATGACAAAGGCAAAATGCCTGGATCAGATATATAGGCTTTTTTATCAGAAGGTAAATTCTTAATTAACCTCACAGATGGAATAGAAGCAGTGGAAGGTCTTATTCTAGCCCCACTGTTCTCAGTGCAGTTCTCTCTGGTTTACAGTAGAATAGGTAGGGATACAGGTGCTGTGTGTGCAGGATCAACTCATGGGAATATCAGACGTTAGGCCTTATTTCTTCTCAGTGTTTGGGGGCCTAAGGGAACCATGTTGGTATAATGAGAACCAAGATCCTAGATAATTTTTGAGGTGCTTGAATATCTCCATTCCAGAAGATTTATTTGTTTTTGTTAAAGTAGATACAATATGCAATTTAGTTGATAATAGCAGCATTGAGCCCTGAAATTAAACAGCACAGCTAAGGAAGGGCTATGAGGCAAAACATTTTTCTTGTCTGTAAGCACAGACTTCAAAAACCCCCTCCTCCCTTGAAATCTCTTAAAGATTGCCATCTAAAGGGAATTTTATATAACTGAGTAGAATACTGGGTATTTTCAAAACTTGTGTGGGAGAATCTAAGATTCTCATAGTTATAATCATTCTGCAAGAATCACCTTTTTCCCCAGGAAGGCAGCAGTAATCACGATGCACCCTCTAGAAATATATCCAAATGTTTCTCAGTGCATGTTACCTGCAACTCTAGGCCTAATGACTCATTTTCAAAATGTTTTTACTATCTTCTTGTAATACCATTTCTGTTTTGCAGAACACTGAAGATAACTCATGGAGGAATTGTCCTCCAATCATGCTAACAGCCATTCACACAGCTGCTTAGAAGGATTTTAACAGGAGATGCTTATTCACTAGGATGTCTCACTCAATAAATTGTGATTCTGCAAAATGTACACATATGAATATTCATGCACATGAGCTGCTTCACTTGAACAGTGACTATCATTCAACAGTTAGAGCTAAGAACATGACTCTGAAACTTTTTAGTCCTTTAAAGTTGGTAGTTATTTCTTCAGTGTTGGTAGTTATGACTTCAGGGGGTTCGAAGAGGAACAGAGAGTAAATCTAAACTTTCAAAGCTTAATTCTACTCCTTCCTTAATGCTTTCAGATACAAAAAGCTGCAGTACATTTATCAGGAGTGTAGCATGACATCTTGGAGAAGCGGTGGGAAGGAATTTGCTGCCTCCTGCCCACTTCTTCAATGAAGGTGTTCTGAAGCCTGATACATGATTTCATTTCAATTTGTGAGTTCCCTCACTTTGACTGGGAGGTTTTTCTTGGATCTGTGGGAGGAAACACACTACTGTGTGATATACACATTTCTGAGAGAGGCCGTAAGAGTCTACTATTTGTGTATAGTGAGTCTAGACACAACCTGAAATAGGACCTGAATCCTATAAGATAGCCTGAGGCCAATTTTTTTTAAAGCATGCATATGTCAGAAACATGTGACAATAGGGAGTTAGGATGAAATGATGTGTTACAGTTGCCTCTGTTATTCACTGACGGGTTGGCTTGCAGTGTATCTGTGCAAGCACTTTAGTTGAGATGACTGTCACAGGAGTACAGCTGTTCTGCTTTGAGAGACAGCTCATCTGGAGCAGAACAGATGCTTTGAGTTGGAGCAGAGCCTGAGCTGTGAGGCCCAGCTGGATGCTAGCTGGCTGCACACTGGTCAAATGTCTTCTCAAAGCCAGGCATACTGGGAGGTACAGCACAGAGACACCCAGACGTCTTTGAACGACCTTTACCTGGCTCCAACTTGGAGTCATAGCAGAAGTTCAGGGCTGGTCCTTGTAGACCTGCCAACAGAGTGGTCAACAGTGACAGCCCTGAAGCTCACAGGACAAGAACAAAGTGGCAGTGGTCCCCATACCCTTGGAGGGACAGGAGATGACAATCTGTTTTTTCTATACTTTGCTTTTTAGCTTAGACAGTGATGTGTTAACACACAGAACAGGCTTGAAGCAGCACTGTGGCCCCAGTCAGTGCACTGGGAAATATAAAGCAGGGATACCCAAGTGACTCTGCAGCACTGGCTTTGTGTGTTACTGATACATATCTCTCCCACATCCTGAGCTCCTGAAGCTGCCCAGATGATTTCCTACGTAAGTAAGAAGTAAAAGATTATTAAAGAGGCAATAATATTAGTGGAACTGAGGGGGAGGGTCTGCTGGTTATATTGGTTGTGGATCAGGATAGAAGAGAAATTTTTTTATAAACAAAATCTTGTAGAATAAATGTGTTCATTCTTTTTAAGCACAGTGTATTAAGTTTGAGAAAGCAAAGTTGGCTTCTCTGTATGGGTTGTGTGAGATCCTTTCTTCTCATGGATCTAGCCACTGAAATCAATGGCATTAGATGCTGTTAAGACCCCACTGCCATTGGGTTTGCTTACATTTCTGGAGACTAGAGAAGGTGCAGCTGAGGTACTAGATGAGCACTGAGGCTCTGTAATACGTAGCTGTTATATGTTTGCCTTGCTGCTTAGCTTCAGCGCTGCTAAAGTTTCTTTCAGGACTTTCAATAAAACCCTAAGATATGTGATAAAAAACTTTTATAAGAACCCATTAGTACTTCCCAGACAACATCCAAAGAGAGAGGAACCATAGGATTTCTTAAAATTAAAATAGTACACAGAGAGTAGGTTGAAATATTGTAAAAATCACATTTGGAATACTATCAAGAACTTTACGACACAAACCACAGCCAAACTGACATCTTTCTTGCTATGACATATTTTCATGTAAGAATTGAATATAATATGTAAATTTTGTCCTTTATTGTACCTTGAAAGCAAAGAGCCTGTGTAGTCTCCACTGCTAGCAGGATTCCAGCAGATCCTCAGCTGCCAGAAAACAGGAACATATAGCTCATACCTGATGTATGGTATAGGTATTGAGACCTAGCTCCCGACAGAGTCCAGTTTTCCACCAGTCAACTACAGCATCCTTGTTATCGCCTGTATTTATAACCATTACTTCTTTGCTCTCTAACTCTCTCAGTTCCAGGGGATTTTGGGGGTATAACATGTGGAGACCCTCTCCCTCAGTTTCAGAAACAACTGCTGCATATATCTAGTAATTGTCATACTTCTTGTCAAGAAGTTTTTGTGTATCTCTAAAAAAGGCTGTCCTGCTCATTGCTTATATGCAAAGACATAGCATATTGCAATAAAAATCCTCCTCACTGCTTCTCTTCTGTGAAAAATGCTGTGTATGCAGCAGATAGGCTATCAAGGAAAACTAATCAGATCAGGAATTCTGTCTGCTTTGGTTGAGACAGGGCAAAGAAATATTGGCTTGAATGGCAGATGATGTATAAGATATGATTTCTTCTTTTGTTTAAGGAAAAATAAATCTTAGAGTCCCATTAGTCCATCATTTCCAGGCTAGTATCATGAAAAGGTCTAAGGACTATCATTTATTCTGCAGTGAATTACATATTTATGTTCAAATCTATTGGACATTAAGAAAAAAAAAAATCAAAACTATTTGTCAGGAATATCAGTTTCTGGTCAAGACAACTTCGTCACAGTGGTTACAATTCTGTTACTCCCCTGCATGCCAAATCAATAAGAAAAGCTTGAAAAAATAATCAAACACACATTTTAGAAAGAGTATTCTTTGAATTAGCCTGCACGATCCTTCAAATAGCAAACCCCGGTTTTTCTAAACTTCTGTTCATGCAGCCCAGTTATGTTAGGTTTAAATAGGCTACATACAATAGCTTTTATTTTTGTAAAGTACTATCAGACCAGTCAGAACCAGACAATATAATTAGCACTTCTTATTCCCTGGACAGTCCCAGTAAGGCTGTTACTAACTTTGATAACATGATGGAGAATGACTCAGATACACTGGTAGATAATTTTCCATTGTAATTAGGTGCATAATTTCTATCATGAAATAAGGCAGATAATTAATGCCTTGTATTTTGATTAAAATATTTAAGTCTTATTAACCCTTTCAGATACCTTTACAGAAATAATAAAATGAGACTGAAGTGTAAAACCCTAATTGCTGGATATCAATGATAAAAAGATGTGTCTTTCACTAAGTTGCTAAAGTAGGCTATAAGAGGAAGCTTACATAATGGGGCAGGACAGGAAATTTAGACTAATACTCTGGCAGAGAACAGTGTGAAATCAAGACAGAAGGCAATGTCCCTTAACAAAGGGACTTTGGCTAAGAATACAGAGGGGTTGCTTCCTAGAGGTGGATGTAGGTGTCATAGTCCTCGTCATTGAAAGCCCTGCTTTTTCAGACATTCATCTGTCTCACAGCACTAACAGTTTGGCATCTGCCAAAGGTCATCATATGGTGAGATTTAAGCACATAAGGATGGCATTCATAGAAGATAGCACATGAATCTTGTCCTCAGCTAGCTACTAGAAGAGGTGAATAATGGGTTGTGTGGTTTTAGAAAAAAATTCTGCCTTTCCCTAGGAGTTAGATTTCCAATTTTGAACTATTTGGCTCTTTAGCCACAGATAATTTCCTGGAAAAGCCTAATACCTTTATTTCAAAAATTCAGCCTCATATTTAGGGATTCAATAAAGCTAATTTTCAATGCTCTCCTTGGTCACAGAGAGCCAAAAAGAGAACGCTGTGGCCATGTCTGTAGAGCCTAGACTAGGATTTAAGCAAGCTAGCTCAAGTGTTGAATGCAGTCTGCCTATGAGTGTGGATCTCTTTGGTAGGTAAATTATGCCCTGTGTGTTGAAATTATGCTCAAGATGGTGAACGAAGAGGTTAAATACTGATGTCAGAGCCATTAGGGCAGGCCACTGACAGGCAGACAATGCAAAAACAAATGACTTGGATCCCAAGAGCAATGCCCATTCCTGAAAATGCTGCCTCCCATGTTTGTGGTAGGAAGCAAGGGTTGAAAAAAGCAGCCTGAGACTGTATGACAAGAGGTTGTCCCTCAGAAACCACCAGAGGGAAAGAAAGTTATAACAGAACTGTTCTGTCAGACCCTAAAAATAGGCATTTTTATCTGCAGCTACAACTGACGTTGCTGCTGTTTCCAGAAACATTGCTGTAAAATTCCTAAAGAAATGTGGGAACTTGCTAAAAGATAAAACTCACACACTGTTTTTCTTGTTTCTTTGTCCCTGATGCCTTTATACTTAGCGAATACAGCTGTCTACAATGAAATTACTCAGGCATCTGTAGATAGCTTTGTAGGTGACATCTTTCTGATTAAACTGCTTTGAACAATAATGACCAAAGAATGCGATAGTTCCCCATGTTTCTGTTCTTCACAAACAGAAAAATTTGTTGGTCACATTTTTTTCCTTTCCAACAAAAGAATAGAGAAAACTTGCCACATCAACAGTAAGAACAGCAAAGACGGTTCTTTAGGTCAAGCAGCAGCATCCTTCTTATGGTCAAGAGAAATATCCCCCTCTGTCTAGCCTTTATGGTTGTTACATTTTCTTTTTTGAGACGGTCCTTCCTAAGAAGTCTATATGTACCACTTCCCCTTTTTTCTTGGCTGGAAGCCAATATAAGTTTTTCTTACAGAGCAGAGACAGCTTTTCTGGATCTCTAAAGTGGCATATTTTACAAAGGCATATATTTTAGCTTATCTGAAAGTTCTAAAAGGATTTTTGTTGATCTGAGGGATGAATCAGTCGGAGTTGACACAGAGTGCCTTCATGCACTATTGTAAATAATTTATGAACCCCAGGTTTTCGTGGCATGTGAAAAATTCATATGAACATTAGATTTAAAATTTAAATATCTGAACTGGCTGAAGCAGTTCTTCAGGCTTGTAATCAGGCAGATACATAGCACTACACACAGCAAGGGAGACTTGGGACTTGTGTCTGGATCATCAGATGTATTACGTAGCCAACTCTCATTGACAGTCTAAATTTGGTCCTTGGATAAACACCTTGGTCTCTCCCTTTAATTATTCGAAGACAAAACATGTCAGTAATATATGTTCATTCTCAAACAACCCAATTTTGCTTAACTTAAGCTGAATTTCTTTAGGCAGGTTTGGATTGGTAGCCAGTAACAACTTATTGAACTAGAAAGTATTACTGAATGTGAGTGGTGATAGTGAAATCTGACCCTGCATTTGCTCTTTGCTATCTTTCTGGGTTTGGAAGAAGTATAAAACAGTAGTCTTGCCCTTGATCACCTCTTTTAGTCCAATCACATAGCTTTGTTGGAGCTATATTCCTCTTACTTGACCATAGCCATCTAAACATTAAGTGTGTGCTCCAATTTAGTCTGTTTTATTAGCCTTTTAGCAGACAATATGAGGCACCTCTGGAAGGCAACTCATCTCACAATTTTTAAAGTGGGACAAACTGCCTTGTGGAGCTGTCTCTGTCTTTTTTTCTGCTACCCATATGGGAGTCCGGACTTTTAGGTAGGTAAGTATACGTGGTCAGGCAGGTAGCTTTAGGTACCAAGTTAACAGAGATGAATCCATCAGAGATACCCTTTTTTTTTTTTAATTGAGAAATAAAATAGGAATCTATAAGGTCCTACTTTCGTATAACAAAAAATTGGCAAATAAGAAAAGAGTCTGCTAGTGTTCTCTTCAATTCTTAACAAATTAAAATTATTGATAATGGAAATAAACAGAATGCTCCATTCATCATTTAAAACTTTTACCAAGATGGTAAATCAAGTATCTTTTGATTTGTGCTTATGGGATTTAATTTGCTAAAATCACTTCTCTGAAATTCCTGGAATGAGAAGGGTAATAAACTGAAATGTTTCAATGTTGCCAAAAGGAACAGCTCTTTAAATGTTAGGCTTGAGAATTTGTGTGGGCTGGAGAAAAACTCAAAGGGCTATATTGCCTTCATTGTATTTAAATATGAAATTCTAGGAAGAGAGTCTTCTAATATAGAGGTGTTATAGTTTCGAAAGAACTGAGATAAAGGAAAAAGAAAATATTTACAAATAAAGGCTTCTTACATAAGAGAGAGAAAGCAATAACCGATACAAACGTAATGCAAAAGTTTATATTTCAGATGTTCTCTGCCAGACTTTGTACAAAATATCAAATATTCAAAGATATTTTAACGAATTGTTTACCTGACTCCAGATGGTAAAGAGTTGCTCCTTGCTGTAGAAGTGAGCATAAGCATCACAATTGCATGCATAAGTAAAAAGGAATGCACCCAGTTCTGTAATTTAATTTTATAGCTCACGACTTGTCCTTGCCTGCATGCTGATTTGAGGCATCTCCTGCTAAGAAGGGGCTGCTTGTGTAAGAAGAAGCCGCAGGTAGATGGAGGTATAAGATAATGCATCTTAGTTCTGAGAGAAGGTGCTCTGGTTGTCACAGGAATGGCAGTTCTCCTCTTGGTTGATGATCTTGTGCTTTTTTGATGTTGTCTTCCTCTCCATGGAGCCTTGTTAACTCTGACAGGAAGCTCAGCTAGATATGAACACTTGCATTTACATTTCCTTTGTGGAAGCAAAGGTAATCAGTGAAGCAGCACAACAGTGGCATGTTACTGACAAAACTGGACTGGCTTGATAAAACTTCCCAGCAGCTACAATCAAAATTTGCTAGCTGTGGCTTCCTTTATGAAGATGTTATGAAGGCTACAGGGTTGATTAGAAGGGCCTCTCCATGAGTGAAAATCTTGTCCCTGTCTCTCCTCAACTTTCAGTGTCCTACAGCAGTGGTAGCCCTGGACTGAGAATGTACAGTCTGCCCTCTGGAGATCAGGGATCTCCTATCAAGATAATGGTCACTAAAAGTGGAGAGTGTTGCATGAAGAACATGCCCGCCACCGATCAACAAGTGGTTTGTGTTTAGGACCAATAGTCTTTTCTCTGAGCAAAGCAAATTCTTTAGAACTTGCCATCTCTCCTACTCAGTAGACAAACAGATAACCATTGCTGAAATATTATTTTTTTTCTGCAGAGCCCTGAAAATCCTCAGAAGTAAAACAGAAATAAAATCAAACTCCTGGGGCTTGGAGGAGTAATGTAGGAACCTGTTTCCATTACCCTGTGTACAGTCACCTCAGAAATATATGCTACTTTCATCGAGACCAGCCAGTCAATCATATTTGATCTAGGCCTGTACATAGCAGAATGTACAATTTGCATCCACCTTAGGGTGATCCTGTGATCTTGACAACTGTATGTCCTGACAGCACACCAGCATGATCTCTGGAAGGGTTTGTTCACATGTTCCGCAAGAGGACAACTTTCTTGCAAGACTCCTGAATAAGGTCACCCATGCTCATGGAAAGGTTTTAGGGACTTTAGAACATGCTTAAAATGTGTGACGCCATACATTCCTGCCATAGTGCTGAATTCAGCTGCTGCATCCTAGGATAGCGGGCCTTTTGGGCTGGAGTGTCCACTAAACTATTCTCCAGTCTCAGCTATGAGGTTGGGGTGCAAGAGCAGAGCAAAACAGACAAGGCAGAACCGTGGGTCTGCTGACTGATGCTATACTTCTCATATGCTTGAAAAGTGATTCAGATGCTCTGATGATGAGTACAGGTTGAGAGTCGGTTTAAAACAGAAAAATACAGTGAAATGAACAAGTGAGACACATATACAAAGCAAAAACATTTCATTTGTAACAACACCAAGCAGAAACTAGGCAAAATATCATGACTCTTGGAGAAGAGCACTGAAAATTTCTGATGAATATTTGTTTCTATTATTATAAATGAACAAATGATACAAAGCAAACTGCAGTAATACAAGTGTACTACTAATGCTGCAGTATAGATGGCTAAAATTTTACTAAAACCCAACAAATTACGTGCTTCCACAAATATGTAAAGTTAATCTGTATGTAGCACACCGAGGAAAGCAAGTCAAGTCTCTAGTTGGGCTGCTTGTAAGCATTTATTAAAGCAACGCAAGAATCTCAATGGGCACCTCACATTAGTAGGATGTGCAAATCTGGGGACAGAGTCTGGTCTTGTAATTCTTACCCCAAATTAGCCAAAAAGAACATAATTTTTTGGACAGGATAGGACTCATAAATCCAAGCATCCCTATATCTTGCCATCTGATCTGCTCTCTGAACTCCAGCTGAATAGGTCTGAGTAGATGTCATATTGACTAAAGGGATCTTAGATATTCACTCAACTGAAGATCCTAGGGCTCACTTTGGTGTTAGAGTATAGACTTCGATGCCATTTGTGACATTGAACTGCTGCACAAGGGAGGGGGTCTTGAACAGTTCCTGCATTGTATTTTCCAGTCTTGTGGTGATATTTCAGGTGCTCAGGCCCCTCTCTGTAGCTGTCTAAACTGAGATATCTTCATCTGTGAGAAAATACTTGTAGCTCAGGTTATATAACTAAACATATCTTCAGACAGATGGCTCAGCAGCACCCATTTGTCTGATTTAGGGCAAATTGTATATGTTGTCCAAGTGTAAGTACAGGGATGTGCTTATCAAGCTCTAACAATCTACACTGTGGATGCAGAACTAGTGCACAGCTATGTGACAGGTGTGATTGGTAGTGGTTAAACTGGTAGAAGCAAAACAACCTACTGTGTAAGCATATGCAGAGAAGGTATGAAGATAGTCATAGGGTAGATGTAAGGATCATGAATGATACACAGTCATAATGCTATACAAGCAGAAACAGATTTTCTATCTGTAGAAAAAAGGAAAGTAGAGCAGGAACATTCGTTTTGCCACACTCTTCTTTTACGCACATCGCAATAGCTTTATTCTACCTCCATTTCCACCTCCTGGTTTTCAACAAACTCATTGTTTTCCACGAGTGAGCTGCTTTCAGAGCTTGTCATCTCTCATTAAGGCCATTAGCAATTGCCTCAGTGGCATCCATTGGATCTGGAAAGAAAAATCCATTTTATGGCAAATCTTACACAGCTTCTGTTTGTGAGGCGTGGGCATGCCTGAGCTGAAGACATATCACAGAATCCACTGCCCATGGTAGCAGGGCATGGGATTCTTTTCAGGTAAACAGGACCTAGGTCTACATCTATACTGACGAGGATAAAAAAAAAATAGAGGCTTGGGCTCCACCACTGTGCTCCAATTGTCCAAACTCTTTAGCTGTTAGCATGCTTCCTGCAATATTTTGGCAGATGCCAGTTAGGACTTCACCAGCCAATTCCTGAGCTTGGCTCAGCAGACAGCACAGGCTGGGGATTTTTCCTAAAAGGCAGTTCCCTGTTCCCTGTCCCATGCAGTAACACTCAGCATCATGGCCAGGGATTAGGCGTGCTGTGGCCTGTTTGATTCATTGGTTTGAATGTAGCGTAGCATACCTCAGCCCTCTAACTTCTGCCCCTCCCTGGTACAGATCAGCCATTTCCCTTCAGATCTTTTTTGCAATTCTTGTCAAAATGTGGAGATGCTAACCTAAAGTCTACTAGTGCTCAAGAAGAACATTTCACACATCTTTTAGATTTAAAGATTTTGGAGGGACTACATTTTAACCACATCTTTCTGTTCCTCATGTCAGGTGCTTTTCCTGCCAGTGGTCACTCTCTCAAGGCCTAAAAGTTCCCAGGGAGATCAACAGAGAACTGTGCTAACTTCTCCTCCTTGCCGGTGGCATTAGTGTAACAACAGTTTGCTTCCAAAGGAGAAGTCTGAAAGACCTCGGAAAGTCAGCTGTATGGGTAAGTCTAAAATGGTTAACCATTTCAAAGTCTATTAAATTTCTGTTATGTATTTTGGGTGATCTTACTGGTATTAGGATCTCACTTCAGAGAAACAAGAAAAGTGAAGCTACAGCTTTACTAAACTAAAGAAGGTGCATTTTCAAGATGAGAAGTAAAATTCAGAAAGATGATTTGTTCTAAAAAGAGAAAGAAAGTGTTGTCAACAAGGGGAAACCTCTGGTAAAGACCCAGTGAAAATTACAGGCAACTCTCTTCAAAATTCAGTTAGTTCCGTAATTTCATTTCCCAGTACTAAAATCACAACCTGAGAAAGCTGTAGCCAGCAGATAGCAACTCAGTACTTACTGCCCCTTGCGACTGCAGTGAGTCCCCCTGTTCAGCATGGGTCTTCTTGGGAGGGAAAGCTGTAAGGGGGCTACTGCCTGTAATGAAGAAGAGAAATTTCTGAGTGAGGCTGTGTTCTTTTCTGCCTAAACCTCAAGTAGCCTGAAACTGCAAAGGGCTGGAGTAGCAGTTCAGCAGCTTGTCAGGATTTTCCCCAATATTTTTATCCTTCCTGGACAGCATATCGAAAAGTTTCAGATATGGAAAGAGAGTAAGATTCCTAGGACCTTATAATTGACATCATTCCTATCCAGAGCATAGCCTAGGAGTGCTTTCATACACCTGCACACCTGCAGTTCTGTGGGAGGGGGAGGAGGCACAGGGCAGGAGGGACAGGGATTTAGGAGAGTAGATATTGGGTAGAGCATGATATACGGTCTGTTCTTCTATGCCCCGAAGATCTAAAAGGCAATATCCCTAGTCTAGGAAAACTAGTAGAATCATTAGTTCCACAGATTTTGAAGACTTTCTGATCTCTTAATCAGACATCTATCACAGCATTGACTGGAGACCTTCTTTTGTGAACAACATATTATTTGAAGTTAGAGATGGCCTTTGCGAAAGATCTTTTACTTGTGCTCTCCAGAATGTCACATCATTGTTCTTCAACACTCGCTTCCATTTCCACTTACATTGCTGGATCTGAGTTTCCTCTTGCTCATAGGACAGTGCAGGAAGGTAGATTCTGGAATGAAGTGGTTGGGGGAGAAGTTTTTGGTGAGAGGGTGATATACAGGGGTAGAGATTTGCCCATCCCACCCCCCTATTGGGGGACCCATAACAATAACAGGAGTTCTTCCCAGATCTTAAGAAGCTCCTACTTAATTTTAGGTTAATTGTTATGGGGGTGAGAAAAAGGCACATTTTTGACTAAGTCTCTTGTTCCAGACTGAGAGGACTTCGCAACATTTCAAAACATGCTCTTTGCTTGGATTTATTTTTAGTAAGATTATCTTCATTTTTTTGTTCATTTTTTTTCCAGATATCTTTTCATAAAACTAAATTAAACTTGTAAGGAGGGAGAGGAAATCAGTTTGATGTTTGCAATGAAGCATGAGACATTTCACTCTGTTACTTTAACTTAAAAATGGGCAAAGGTAAAGGAACAGAAAAATGGTCCTGGAATATAACGGATCTATGAGCCATCTCTAGGAACCGCTTCAAAAAAAACTCCCTTCCGTCAATCCATTTTTAAATATAAAGGAGCACTTTCAACATTTCACTGGAGTTAGTAAGCAGGAGGAATACTGTGAGAATAAGTTTAGAAATATTAAGAACTCAAATTCAGACTCCTTGATGTTAACAGCTTTTCTTGCTGAGAAAGACCTTTTTTCTCTACTTGGGATAGAAATCCCCACTATACACACATGCAGCTAACACAAGACTCTTTTCCTAGCTCTGATGCAGTTTGGACAGGAGGGTCTAACTGGAGAACATTACGTATATTTTCTGCTCCTTGGTGATGAGAAGGAATTAAATTAGACTAACCTCACCCCCCCGCCATGAAATGGGTTGATGGATGAGAAAACAGAGCCCAATGCACTGGGTCAAGATGAACATTTTGGTTTCTTTGGTCCTGACAGCTATAAGGGTGTGAGTATGTATGGGAAGAATAGGTGCCCTGGAGACTAAGGAGAATAGACAGAGGGCTCTACAGCCCTGGGAAAATGGTTTCTGCTGGGAGCTCAGAGCACCAAAAGTCTGACATATTCACAGTAATTCTGGCAGATAGTTCAGCTGAGAAAGACAAGGCAGAGAAGGCCCAGCATACTCTGAACTCATCTGCCATCTGAAGAAAGAAAAAGATGAAAAAGATGCACATGGTCTTCTTGTAATGGTTCTTGGTCCGCTGTGAATATGGGGAGGCTGTGGACATACCATCTTTCAATACTGTCCACTGTCTAGCTGCATGTGGCTACTGCCAGCATGACACATATGCACTGCCTTTTAGTGGTGCATGATCCATTGCATGGAGGGACTGGTGGGATGCTCGCTTATTATATTTCTTTCTGTCCTGTACACCAGATACTGATTTTAAGCAACATTCAAAAACATTTGTTGATGGTTCTATTTTTACAGTGTTTTGGTCTCACTCAATATACTAAAATCACATGAAAACTGAGCCACATACACCTATTTCCAAACTGTGTGTGTCATGGTCTGCACAGTACATGAAACTGATAGCAGTCATTGTATCTTTCAAGCCCAGTAACTCAGGCATCAGAAGACCCAGCCGTATTTTTTTCAAATTCTAACTAGATTTGTAATGCACCTGGTAAATATCTGCCCTTTCAGAAACACAATTTAACCTCTGCCAAAATAAGCATTAAGAATACTACTGCAGGTCAAGTAGTTTACTGCTGGTATGAGCAACAGCGTGAGTAACCCATAATTTGAATCTCAAATGAATAATGAGTAGCTGCCATTGTATGATTTAAGACTCTAAGCAAAACAGAAATGAGTAAGGAAATCCAAGAAAAAGATTCCTGAAAAGGCAAAAGAAAAGGATGTTACAGTTGCTTTTCTTGCTTTAGCTGTGACACTGAGGTGGGAGAGCAACTGCGGAGGCAAGTGGAGCCTCAGATAAAGGATTGGAAAACGTATAAAACCTCATGAGAACAAAGAAGCCCCGAATCTCTGTGGGAACACTTTGGAGCTTAAGGAGCTGAGTCTGAATGAAGTATACTACCTCCAGTTTCCCACATCTCCTGGGATAGCTGGTCAAAAGACTGGTAAGACCCTGTTAACAGAGTGCATAGAGTCAAATTTGCCACCATATGTAGACAAATCTCTCTGAACAATGTGCACTGTGCTGTTCTAGTCTGTTTTAAGCTAAGTTGAATGCCTAAAGCGGTCTGGGATGGGGATCAGTGTCTAGAAAGCTAAGTTGAGCTCTCTCTTTTTCATGGACTTTACGTGAGTTTTGGGGCAAATAATTTGCTCTCCTGTGACACAATAATTGTTAATAACTTAATAGAGGAAGCAAAGTTTATGCTTTCCAAAGAGAATTAGGAGCATTAGAGTCCTGCAACTTCCTTGACCCAGGAAAGGGCAAGGATCTGTGTTTACTGTACAAGTGCACTATTCACTCTCTGTTTGCCCTCTTTTACCTTTACTTGTCTCTAAAGCTGAATTTCAGTTCATACTGGAGACATTCGGTGAAATGCATTTTTATTATATGCTTCAATTCAGATCAAAATGTCAAAACACTACACGAAAGTAATCTTTATTCTTAGCCACAGAGGGGAAGTGCATATACTTGAAAAGCCTGTCCTTGTGAAATGTCTGCAGCACTTTTGCAGAGGCAAGAAATTTAAGTACTATCTGAGTGCTTTGTCCTGCAAGGAGACTGCCATTGAATAATAATTAGTCCTTGTAAGGTAAATAAATCCAACTCTCCTTCCCTGCATGCCGAATAGGGTCTTAGGATGCTGGGATGCAGCTCAGGGTCTGACAATATGCCGCCCTAACATCTATAGTGTATGGATCTCAGCAGTCCTGAAACACTAGTGTTCCTCTGTCTCCAACATAGTTAGGCACAAAATTATGTCATGTTGTTTCTGTATGGCATTGTTATTTTATTAACAAACACTCTGTTCCTTTCCTACCACAAAAAACCGCAGCAACTACTTCTGCTACTGAAAACTGACGTTACAAAACAGGGAAGAAGGTTGATGCCAAAATGAAGCTCAACACAGAAACTGTATCAAAAAAGGTGTTCTCAATCTGACTGATAAAGACAATGGTCTCTCTGTGTTCATCTTTCTTCCAAAATTTTGACTTAAATAATTTCTAATTGATTTAAGTCAAAGCTAAAGTATGTATGAAGTACAACGTACCGGTGCACAGATTTTACCCATCCTTACTGTCAGCATTATTGGCAACATTTTCAGCTGATATAATGGATGTATTTGGTCCACCTATGGATTCGGGGTTTGGAGGTGTACTTCTTGGAGAATAGTCAATGGGTCTGCTTGGGTAAGATAGGACATAGATTAAGTAAGGATGGCAGAACTGGCACATTAAGGAGCCCTGCATTTTTATGCAGTTTTCTTGGATCTACTATTGCATTTCATAATAATATTTTTGCATTTCATAATAATTATTTTTCAATTAAATTTTCTGCAACACCATTACAGTTGTATCTCACTTTAGTCTCTGATGGTGAAATATGAAAGGAATTTCAGTCTCTTGTGGTCAGTTCTGCTTGCTTTACCTCTTGCGACAACTATACTGAAATCACGAAGACTCATACTACTGAGGTGAACATGACTTGTCCTGTAAAGCTTGGTTATAATACTTAAGTATTAAATAATAGTGCTTAGCACTTATGCAACTTAATGCCTTATAATCTTCAAAGCACTTTACGAATCTTAACTAGTTAATCCCCACAGCAGCTCTGTGTGGTACGTTATGAAGGCCACCCATTAAAAATCTCCCACAATATAAGCTTGCCTGCATACTAAGCCTGTGTGAAAAAATATCTGCACAATTATGGCCCCGAAGTCAGGAGTGTTTAATTTTACTGGACTGTAACATGCCCTGCCTTCAATAAATTAGTTCTGCTTTCTTGTCCCATTCAAGGCAAATGCATTATACGCTGCAGCATGGCTCAGCACACAGTATTATCACAATTTTGAGGATATTTTTATTATTAAAGCTCCTGGAAGCAAATAAGAAGCAGAGAATCTTACTTTTATTTAAGAAATCAAGTTTCAAATGCCAATGATTGCAAAGAAAGTGTATGGGAAAGGGTCGGAAAGTCTCTAAATTTAGACTGAAGCACTCAGGAGAGTAACTACCATTTTTAGCCACTTATTTTGAAAATGTGAGTTTTGTGATATTGAGCTTGACTAGCAAACAAAATACTCTTATACTCAGTTTCACTGGGGAACTTAAGCCTTCAGAGACCCACTTCACTTAGGAAATAGTATGTTTTTCTAACTCAAATTTTCTTTGAATTTTCCTGTTCCAGAAGAAAAGAATATTGAATAGTTATTGCTTTAGCCTGTTTCAGGTCTAAAATTTCCCATGAAGTGGAAATACTGCTTTTAGACCACTGTAATAATGCCAACTTATTGATAATGTCACAAACACCACTGGGTCCAATTTTTTTTAGTTCTGCTGGAAAACCTTTTAAAATAATATTACAGTTCGAAGGTAATATTATAATTCTATGTGAAGACCAAATTCAGCAATCAAAGATGTAAGTTATTAGTTCATGATTACATCTCGAGCATCTCTATAGAAAATAATCCTCTGAAAAGTGTTTATTCTTTGTAATACCTAGCGTAGAGAAGAAACAATGGCTTTGACTGGTGAGGCCTTCTTCCAAGAGAAGCAGATAGAAAGCAGAGTTTTTGTCACAAATTAAGAAAAAATAATCAATTTTTCAGAATGTCTGCTGAGACAGTGCAGCATTATTATAAATACAGTATGATCCTTCCCCTCCAAGACATCAGGCAACTTAATGCCTTCCTTTTGCTTTCATCTACAACTGTCTCTCTCTGCAAAGCCTGTAATTTGAGAGCTGATCCTTTGTAAGAAGGAAGCTCTATGATATCATGAAGACTGACCTCAATTCCTTATTTCTCTTCTGCTTCAACCTGCAGACTTTTGTTTCCTTGTTTTTCACTCTTTTTCCTCCTGTCTTTGTTCTCCTTCCTTTTCTTTTCATTTTTTCTCACCTTTGGAGAAAAGTCACAAGTAACCTTTGAAGGCATAATTAAAAATCTCTGTGACCCTATGGTAAAACCCTTTACCTGATTCACTACTAAAGTGCTTATCTAAGGGTAAGAATTTCAGACAGACCAGGGAAAAAGAAATTTCCACATGAGAGATGATAAGGGATGAAAAGAGACCCTAGAAAGTAAAGGAATAAATGGATGGGAAGACAGGAGGAGACATAATTAGCCAGTCTCACATGCTCCCCACTACATAATTTCAAATGTTCCAAATGGAGCCTGGTATTCTGCAGACAAGCTTGTAATTAAGTACAGGCTTGCAATGCACATGCACAAGAGGTCTGAATTAAGGTTTCATGAGTAGCCTTCTGGCTTTCCCAACCTTTGGTCACTTCATATAGTGACGTAAATCCTCTTTAATACAGAAAAAATTGATCTTGATGAGGTCTTTTAATTGTTTGGGGAGGAGGGCTTATTAAGGACTGCAATTTATTATGTAACTGTAGATGCATAGTACTTCAAAGGAAAAAGTACTCTATTTTTAGTCTGCCTAAATTTGTATACTGTGCTGAGACGTTAATACCTGTAGTTTTTTTCCTAGAGTGCATTAAGCTACATGACTAACATTTAATTCAAGTTCATCAGAAGCAGGAAGTCTGCCAGAGAATCTATAGGACCAGTAGATAATCATGGTTTTGAAGAGTGTCCAGAAAAGATTATGTTGTAAGGGGAAAGGCTGCATGAATTCACCATGAGGGATTTTTAAGAGAGTCTACATCAGAATCTTTTTCTAAGAAGGTTAAATTTGAGGCAGTTATTTCAAACTGAAGAGCTTTTAAAATGAGTCAATAATTATGTCAACAAATAACATGGACCGGACGGTATTCACAGTTGAGGAGTTTTTAGGAAACTCAGGTACAAAGTAACTGCAGGTGCTGAACTATGAACTGTTACACGTAGCCTTTTGCTGAAAACAGCTGGGTACCCGAAGGCAGAATGAGGCAAATATGACGGCATCTTGCAGAAAAGATCTCTGGGAGAATCTGGGAATGGCAGACCCTAATTTTTTGGCACTAGTCAATTTAGCTGACACTACATTACAGAATTAAATTAGCAGACATATGTGGAAGTATGGAATAACAGGGACAAGTCAACACAATGTTTGTTAAGGACAGTCATGTCTTATAGATCAGTCAAAGCTCTTTGAAGGAGTTAAGAGGGTTAATTATGATTTAGCCAACAGCCCTGACTGTTGAATACCTTGACAATAAAGACCAAGAGCTTCATTGTTACTCCATGACTTTGGTATATTTAATAGAATATTAGGTTCATATGTCTTCAGTGTAGTTTTTTTAATCTTCCTGTGTCACTGTTGAGGTTTTGGGTTTTGGTTTTTTTTGGTTTTTTGTTTTTTTTAGTTCAGGTGGGATTGTCAAAATAAGGGGAATGCAGACTCCTGAGTCATCTTGGCAGTTTTGAAAATCCCATCAATACACAGTCATGTTCCCACTATTTCCCCATAATCCTGTCTCCAGGTACCTTCAAACCTGATTTGAACAAAAGGCTACACATAAGAGTAAATAGTTCAGTACCTTCAGTACTTTGTGTGAAGCTGTGCCGAGTTCCCTGCCTGTCATACCGGCTCGTATTGTTTCATCGCATTCTTCTCTATCTGTAATCTCTTATACATAATTTATAAGGTCTTGGGACGAGACTATCTCTTTAGCTCATGTTTATAGCGCTAATAGTATCGGGGTCTTGGCGCACGGCTGGGGTTCTGTGTACTTGTGTAATAAACACCTACAAATATGTGAAAGTATAGAAACAATCTGCCATTTTTAGACTGCTTTAACAGGAATCAGGGTGGGAGTGTGTGTGTGGGGGAATTATTCACCCTCCACGCTCTCGGGATGGGAAGCCTTGCAGGTAGCACCTAGTCGCAAAGGTTAGCTTTGAGCTTAACCTTTAAATGAGCAAGGGCTAAATCCTCCTTGGCCTCTTTTATCGCCAGCAGAGACAGCACGGCTCCCATCAACCTCGGTTTAGAGGAGCTGGGGGACCCTGCTGCTCCCCCCTCCCCACGCACACACCCCCTTTGACGGAGCATCCCATCATCTCCATCAGCACCACCCTCCTCATCTTCTCGCAGAAGACGCCCAAGGGATGAGACAAGACCGCAAGGAGAAGAGTTAACAGGGGAATTGATAACCCGGCCCTTTTTTCCCCGCCTCCTCCTCCTGCCTAAGGGGAAGGGGGGGGGGGGGGGATCCGGACCCGCCGATCGGGGGGTGGCCCCGGGCGAGGAGGCGAGGGGAGGGCGAAGCCCTCCCCTCGCCTCCTCGCCCGGGGCCACCCCCGCGGCCCGGCCCGGCCCGGCCCGGCCAAGCACCGCCTCCGCGGCGGGATGCAGCCACCGGCTCCCCGCGGGTGCAGGTAAGGAGCGGGGCGGAGGGGAGAGGGGTGGAAGGTGGCCGGGCTATGAGGATGCGGAAGGCATCCCCCCCCCCCTTCCTCCCCAGGTTGGCCTTAGGGGACCAAAAAAAAAAAAAAAAAAAGGGGAGAAGGGAAAAAAAAAAAACCCAAACCAAAAAACCACCCTAAACCCACCCCAAAATAAGCGGCGCTGAAGGCTGGCGGTGGAGGATTTTTTGCAAATTGAGACGATCCTCTTAAAAACGCTGCACGCCGAGCCGGGAGTCGCCCCTGGGGCGCTGACCCACCCCGGGACGGAAGGATTTTGAGACTGAACTAATTTTTTTTTATCCACCCGCCGCCCTCCCCATCTTAATTGAACGGAGCCGCGGCTTGCAGACCTGGGAAGCGGCGCGGATGCTGGCGCTGAATTTGGCGTAGCAGTTGGGAAGGGTAGTTTTTAAGAGACGTGGGGGGAATTTGCAACAGAAATCATAAGTTTCTCTGTGGTCGCCTGATTAATTAAAAATGAAGTACGCGCTGTGCATTGGCAAACAGTCCTAAGCAATGGTCTGGAGCAATCCGAAGCCATAATAGTTAAATTTTTTTTTTCCTTTCCTAGAAAATTCGAAATACCTAAGTAGTGCCTTTCTAAATCCACATAGAGCCCTCAGCGTTGCAGAGTGGTCACTGCTTAATGAATGTTTGTAAAGGGATTTTCATTCCCACTGAATGTCAGTGGGAGCAGCCAGAGCTCAGGGAGTCAGGTCAGTCGCTCCTTTTCTTTTGCAAAGAAGGAGCAGAATTACTTCAGCAGCACTGCCGTGTTGATGTAGTGCACAGGATGACATTCCCTGCTGATATAGTTGTTCAGGTGAAGTGTGCTTCTGGAGTTCATGATTTTGAGCATGAAACTCGAGAAACGGATAAGAAAAACATGCAGCAGTCTCTACATGAGCAATAGAAAAGGTCCTGTCAGGACTTTTTAATACCCCATAATGGGCCCCGGGGGGGTTGGCTTTTCTTTTTGTAATTTGTTTTCAGCCTGATATATCAATATATTTATTTCAGTTATATATGCTACTTATAGAGCATCTTTTGAGCCAGTGCATTTTTATTTACTGTTTTCCTTCTCTCATTGTGTTTTTGTAATGGATTGCATGCTGAGATATTTCAGTGGTGCTGCTATTGTTTAACTTGAGGAGATGTGCATCTTGGGTGAATTAGATACGTGTAGGTAACTGTGGCTGTGCATTTTAATATTGCCTCTGGCAAGGAAATCTTCAAAGGCATAAAACATTTTTAGACATACATATAATGCTAAGCTGAACTTGGTGAGAAGCAAAAATACAAGTAACTTCATCATTTTCTGCATTTTCTGAGGTAAAACAATCATAATTTATGTTATAAATAATCCATAATCCATAAGTTATAAAGCCAATTCAGAGTTTGAAATCAGCCTTGCATCAAGGAACAGATGATACACACTTCCCATGCAAACACTCAGATGTGCAGGTATTCTGCCATCCATTCTGGGTGGGTGAATCAGAGTATGGGACGGCACAAACAGCATAAGGCTCTGCTCTGAAAAAAGTTGTGTGCAAATTCCTGCCTTTAGTTATTATTAATAGGCTACCTGAGGTCAGTAAAATGATTTACAGTGCACAAAGTTAAGCAGATATCTGTGTCTTTGTAGTACCGGGACCTACATGGGCATGTTTATAGGTAATGATAGATAAGGAATAATCCTGTGTGGCAGAAAACCACAGCGTGAGGGCTGCACAGCTCTTTAATTTGTAAAGATTAAAGAGATTTAAAAAATACTTTGGAATTTTATATGCCTATCAAGTAATTTTTTAAATAGT
Organism: Morus bassanus; assembly: GCA_031468815.1. Classification (NCBI taxonomy): domain Eukaryota; kingdom Metazoa; phylum Chordata; class Aves; order Suliformes; family Sulidae; genus Morus; species Morus bassanus. The sequence continues at coordinate 53,625,474 of CM062570.1, read as the reverse complement.
TTTTAAATGAAAAATACACTTTTGTTTAAGTGCTTACAGTAAAGACACTGGTTTTTCAAAAGTTATATATGTGCCTTCATAAACAGATATAGGAATATCAGCTGAACTACTGGGAGAAAAAAAGTCTGACTACTGAAAAATAAAATAAATATTTGTGTCATAGCCAGGCTTTATGTAATTGATTAAAACTCATGTGAGGCAGAGTCCTGCCTGATTTTTTTTCCTCAGACAAGTTTGTGTTTTGCTGTTGAAAAATATTCCATTTTGAAGAAAACTTTACATTCAGATCTACATGTAATCGTTTCAGAAAAATGAATTACTTGTGGACCAAAGTTCTTCTAAGAAAATATTTCTACTGATGCTCCAGATACTGGTTTTTGTAGGTCTCACCTCTTGTTCCCATCATACAATAACTTCCTGGAAAATATTGATTTTAAGGAAAAAAAAATCTAAAAAGGCCATGGTATTAAAATATTTTCCAAATGGAGAACTTTAGTGGTGTTTCTATGAAATTTCAGTTCCCTCAGGGAGCTTTTCCTTTCCATGCTGAATAGGAAAAATTGCTTTGTGTAAAAGCGTTTCTTTGCCTTAAAACAGAGGGCTTAGAAAGATCAAGTTATGTAAAAAGGTATCACTCGTGCTATAAAGCGTTTACAGTGAAACAATCTTTCAGTGAAACTCTGGTGATTTATGGAAATGAAGGATCTTTTCTAGGGATTTTGACTACAGGGATGCTGAGCCTTCACACTGCTCAGTCTACTGCAGCTACAACTGGAAGAACCTGTGTCTGTGGCAGTGGCCAGACACTTCATGGAGGGTTACACCTTGACCTTTTAGTAACAATATAATGCAATTTTTCTGTGCCTAAGTCTAACTCTGCATCCTGGTAGGATTACTGTTGTATCTTCAGATGCCTTTGTCAGCTGCATAAGCCCTCAATTACTATTATATAGTAGTCAAGATAACTTTTTGTCTTTGAGCACTAACCTCAAAGACACCTAAGACACCTTTTCTTTTTCAAGAAAGTAAATATAAAAACATTACTTTCTATGACTAACAATTACAAAAAAAAAGAAAGCTAGTCAGTCAGATTTTTTCTGAGTTTTGTAGGATAATAAAAATGTGAAACTGTCTTTGCTCTCATTCTGACGGTCATCTGCTGAGGATAACTTAATACCTAATACTGTCTGCCACAAGACCTGTTCTTCTTTTACTGAATACATTTGTATACTGAAAACAAATATGAGTATTTTAAGATAGGAAATTATATGTTCAGTTATAATAAACATGCGATAATCAAGAGTAGTTTATAATAGGTATCAAGAGAATCCACTTACTACTTCTGTAATTACTGTAGTTGATTGTGCAATATTTTATATTTAATCTTGGGGTCAAAGGTAACCATTGACAGCCTTAATTTGGGATCCTATTTGATAATGTGCTGCTTATTTTTCTGTCACTAAGATACTAAGTTTCAGCAGAAGATGTATTTTCAAGTAATTGAATGTCTTAAGTCAGTTTGTAAATAGTTTTAATTGGGGAGGCTTTGTACAGAGCACCAAGTACAACGTAAATACTACCCATGATGAGCTCTATGGGCAGGAGAAAAAGGAGAATTAAACTGCATAAATTAAAACTAATCCATCTGGAAATAGTACTCTAAATGCAAACCCAGAGCATGAGGAAACAGAAGGAATTTAGAAAGCTATAGTTCCAGAACTGTAGGATGACATTAAGAAATCAAATATTCCTGTGAATACAGTTTGGCATGAAGAATGCAGACATATGGAGAGGATACAGAGAATGACAACAATACTTGTAAAAGACCAGCTAGATTGATTCATCAGGGAGGATGAAAAGTACTAAATGTTTAATGCTTGGTTAACTGCTGGTAAATAAGGGAGAGAAGGCAAGATAACTGTTTACAAGTATTTGAGAGATAGTGACCAAGGAGGGAAAATAACTACATTTAAAGCTTATGAGTAGTGTAGCATGGCCAGGGTCTTTGAGATACTGATGCAGGGCTCTTAGGACACAAACCAACCTGCTGAAACTCAGGAGGAAGTTAGTTTAATATCTGTACTAATTTAGCTGTAGAAACAATCCCTGTGTTAAAGAGTAATAACCATTGTGAAGCAGCCTTTCAGCCCTTCATTTTTGTTTTTCTACAGCAGGTCACTGCTTATAACTTGAAGAACTGAAGTTTTGTACTTCGTAGACACATAGCACCAGGCTAGATGTCGGGGCATCATCTCTCTCCCCTGAAGCTGCATCAATTACATCAGTGTATTTCCTGGCAGGTGCTTAACTAACTTATGTTTTTAAGACGCCATTGATGGAGGCTCCGTGACCTACCCGGTCCAGAATTGTTTCCAGTGCTTTTCTGTCCTTGTTTTTAAAATGCCTCACCTGTATCTTCCTTGCTGTAGTTTAAGCCCACTATCTTTTGTCTACCCTTCACTTTGGAAAAGAGATTATACCCTCCCACTTCGCAACAGCCCTTCTTGTATGAGAAGACGGTACTCGTCCTGAGAGGACAAGATCCATCCAAGAAACTTAACACCTTTCCCAGAGGTTTACTTGATTTCTGATCTCTTAGAGATTTGTTCTCTTCATTAATATTTCCACTGGCTCTACATAGTCCTTGTTTGAAAACAGACATAATACACAAACTGATATATCAGTAGTGTCAAATGTAGTAGGGCAGTTTTATGTAACTTGCAAGTACCTACCCTATTTCTGTGCGCTGGTATTAGTTTTTTTGCAAGAGCATGTTGCAAAAACCACCATAACACCATAGTGTGTTAAATGTTATATCTGTGAAATGTTAAATCTGTGAAATGTTATAGCGCCCAGATCCACTTCTGTAGAATTGCTGCCAGTCATGCCATCCTGCCTCTCTCAGCCTTTATTTGTGCAGTTGGTTGTTCTTATCTAAATGAAATGCTTTGCTTTTGTCTTTTTCAATCTGTCAGAACACTTGAATTCTAATACCATCAACCAGTGTGTTTGAACCCTTGTCAGTTTGGTCCATCTGCAGATATAATGCTACTCTCTGATCCATCATGCAAAGAAATCACTGAGGAGTATCCAAAACAGACCCCCAAACAGATTTCTCTTATCCTTCCAGTGTGAGAGTGAATTGTTGATAGCCACGCTCTAAATATTCTCTTCCAAATGGTACAAACTTCTACTGCAATTTCATCAAAACCAACTGTTCCTGATTTGTTTATGAGAATATCAAGAGACTGGGGTACTGTACCTATTGCCCACAGTTTCTCAAAACTAATTTCTGGTGGCTCTGAGATTGGTTAATCTGAGGTTGGTGCAATCAGTTCCCTAAGTACTGTTTATTAGACTAGTTGTTTTGAAAACCCTGAACTTATTTAAAAAACCCCAACCTATTCTTTCCCATTCCATCCTAATTTCTCTTCCCTTTGTCACTGACGTATTGGCTGCCTGGTGGCAATTAACATGAATAGTGAAGAAGAAGAAGAAGAAAAACCTAAACGCTTTGGTCTTCTCAGCACCACTTATTACTGGATTTTTCTTCCCACTTAGCTGACCAAATTTTTCCTGGCCCCCCCTTCTCTTCTAACGTCTGTACAGAGTGTTTCTGTACAGGATCTGAAGATGCACATCAGTGCACATCTAGCACTAGGGATTTCTGACTGTGTGGGACCCCAGCAGGAAGGGACCCTCGTTGCTGGGAGCTGATTTATGAGTTTTGGTGTGATAGTAGAGATGAAGAGACACTTAAAGGGACTGTGCAGCTTTTGCACGAGTATGCTCCTTTCAGTGTTTTTTAATGGCGAAGGGTCTGTGGTTGTGCATTATCATCTTAGCAGAATGTTACCTATTTACAGAATGAAGTTTATGTACTTAGTGAAATAAATCTGTTTACAGTGCAACCTTTCAGCTATGTAGACTATGACCCTAAATGCAAAACAGCAAGGGGAGTATTAAATGATTAACTGATCCAAGAATAGGATGTGCAGTGGATGGTACTACGTTTTGTCTGAACTGGAAAATAAAACTGACAAAATGAATGTGATGGTGAATGGTTGTCATTTTGAGTAAATAGAGCTCACACCATAAACTTGTTTAGTCCAAGATCTTGAAAGAAGAGCCTCAGTGCTTTCAATCTTTCATTACAGCAAGGCGCTCTCTATTTTTTAGTAAGAAAAAATAGGATAGTGACTTTATTTCAATTAAGGATATATACTTTAAAATGCTAGGTTCGCAGTGAGCATTTCAAATAACAGTGATTCTTGTCAAATGTGGCTTGGCTCTTTGTTTTTCATTTCAGAATTTCCCAAATTTTACCGGAGGAAGGGTCCTGAATCAGGACTTCAACTCTGTAAGGTTTTAGATATGCTGCACAGAGTTCACCTTGCTCTGGTTTCAGGCTGTGAATTTTCATGGGATTATAACAGTTCACATGTGGGTGAAATTAATTACCAGGATTGTTAGCCTTATGTAAGCAAATAATCTCATCTTGCTAAACTTCCATTGCAGCTAGTTTAACTATTCACGGCAGGATTCCTATTATTTTGTTTCATTATCCTTTATTTACTAATAAAGCTGTTTTAGATAATGATTCATATCTGGAAGCAATTTAGTATGTCATGATGCTCCTATTTGTGGCCTTCATTAATGAAATGAGAAAGCACTGTCAATCAGTATGGAGGTTGTTACTATGATTTATATATTCAATCCCAAGGGTAAGCAGTGTTCTGATAAAGAAATCTTAGGTCTGTTTTTGAGAAGGGCTGCAGTGAGGTTTTACAGTTGGAGATTAACTGGATTTTTGTATTTGCTTGGAAAAAAAGACTGTGGCTTATAGGTGACCCTTAAGGCTGTACACTTAGCTTTCTGTGGCTACTTATGTTGGAGTGAAAAGACTGGTAAGTCTGAAGCAAGCTGGAAGTAACCTGAGAGGATTGCTCACTGTATAGGTAGTTGTCCTTGTTCTGTAGATGAAGGGAGAGAACGCAAATTGGACTACCTCCCTTTTTACCTTGTTGTCGGTATCAGCTACAGCTGCACGTGTTATTGCTGGAGAACAGGGTATTGTGGGACATAGACCTGGCCCTTGTGGTTTATACTGTTCAATTTAAGGCCAGTGATTAATTAGGTTATTGCATCCATAGCTGGAGTTGCATGCGTAAACAAAAGTTATGAGGCTGTAGTAACATAGAGGGACACAACTGTGCTGAATTTCCTAGGTCTTTGAAGTAGGAGTTCTCCTAATCCAAAATGGGATTGAGAATTCCCATCAGTGCAAGAAGAGGGTAACTAAGAGGGGCCCTCATTAATAGACTGAAATCTTGCATACCTGACTCTCAAACTGAGTTGTGTAATTTCCTTCTGCTCATCACAGTGTTAGAGAAAAGAGGCAGTAGCAGGAGAGAAGACAAAAGGAAAGCCTCTGGCTCAAATTAATCAAGAGCAATTGATGTGAAGACAAATGGGAGCAATGCAGGATTTGATGACTACCGTGAAAAACACAGGGTGCTTCCAAGAGGCCATTGACAAAAAGTTTGGAATGTGTTCCGGGTATTGTGACTGGCCTGGAAATAGAGGTGAGGAGGAACTGAACATGGGCCAGGTCAAGACTTCATAGTATTATACATCAAATTAAAATAGTGGTGGTGTCATAGCACATGTTAAGGTAGACGGAGGAAGATGTGAAAATCGTAGGTGGATGGGAGGAATAACTTGAGGTGGATGAGGAAGGCTGCAAGAAGAACTGCAGGAAGGTGTGGAAAGCTTTGGGTAGGCTGTGGTAGAGGCAGAATTTTTGGACTGAACACTACCTCCTGCACTTCAGTGTTAGGGCACACCTTGCATCTGGGAGCCAGCAACTGTTTTGTCCACTTGAGGAAAAAGTATTTAATACAGTTAGTCAAAATTGCAAGTCAGACACTTTCAAAAACAAACAAACAAAAGTCGGGGGGGGGGGGGAAACAAATAAAAATAAACCTGACTTTTTAAATTGTTGGAAACTTGGATTATTAATTTTTGGTTGCTGTCATTTCAAGGTCACATGTTTAAATATATTTATTACTTCAGCAGCGATAGAAAATGTCCAAGCAACATGACTTTCCTGGAAGCAGTATCCTTGAAAAGTTAATTATCTAAAAGGTTTCAAAATGTTAATGGAAAAGGAAGAAATTAGATTACCTTGGAGTCAGGGAACTTTTAGTGAGAATGTGTAGCTATGAAGATATATGATATCATATGTCTGGACAATTCCTTTTACCTCCTGGAAAGTTGTAATATTTTAGTTTATTTTTTATTTTGCCTTTTTTTTTATTTTAACAAAGAAGGAAAGCAGCAATGTAGGAAAGAGTCAATGGACTATAACCTATTTACTTTCAAACAGTTTTGTTCGTATACCACAGTTACATGTGATGGACTGGTGATCCATTTCCCTGCAAGTTTGACAGAAATGACACTACAACTTCCATCCAGTTTTCTCACTTCATAGATCAGCTGCAACAAGGGCCTATTGTAGTCTCATGAATGAACCTCCATGACCAGGAAGCACTGAAACGGAGGAGAAACCCGCTCTTCATTTGTTATCCAAACTGCTTGTTTGCAGGAGTCTCGCATTTCTTAAGCTGCATCCACATTTTGGGGACTTGTCAAGACTTGCTGCAGACTGACTGAACAGCTGGGTGCCAATTTACTGCACACTCCCTGCTCTGCACCAAATCTCTGCATGAACCCTTTGTCAGGAGCACAAGCTACCACACAAGAAAAGAAAAACTGAGCATGGGGAAAGTGTGTCCATAATTACCACCCCCTGTTCTTCTTTTCCTCTTTGCTGGCTTATCAGACAGCTTTCAGGTAACTTAAATGAGAACCAGAGCAGATGCTGAAGCAGTGGGATTTCTGGCCATCTTGGATTTTCATTACCCACTTTGCTAAACAGACTTTGCAATTATCCTGGAAGTTAAAATCCAGAAGTTGGATGAACTGAACATTTTCTACAATTTATGTGCAACAGAGACACTGTCTGCTACTTTCAAGGCAAAAAAGTTGTAATGGTTGTTTTTGTTTATAAAGAGAAATAGAGGTATTGAGTTTGGCTTGTAAAGTTATATATTTCTAAGTTTCTGATATTTTCAGTGACACTAGACTTGTGTGAAACTGGTATGGCTGCAGGCCAGGTCAGACTCCACAGGTTTCTTGCCTTTTGTAAATATTGAAATGAAGAGATTTATTGCTAGGACATTTCCCTGCCGTGCTGCCAAGTAAACCTGGTAGTCTTATGGATCTTGACTGGAAAGTCAAATTGGCAAGTCTAATTTCATTGTGTGACTTAATTATCTACAAAATATAAACAATCAGCAGGAATAGAAATTGTAATTAAACGGTAAATAAAATAATTTGTATTTTAGTAGACTACTGTTGTTCTAAGATTATAACCGAATTATTATCTTGACAATGTTTATTAAGCATATCTAAAAAAAATAACCTGTAATGCAGTGTTGTAATACATGAGTCTCTAGCAAGTCCTGTACAGCAGAAGACTCAGTATCAGTCCCAGTGAATAAGAAAGTTAAAGGAAAAACTGAATGGTCTTGTGATTCAGTAGGAAACTAAGCCAAATTTCAGCCTACGTTGGAATTCAATGAAGACATTTTAGGAAAAGTGTAATATAACATTGTATCAATGGGAAAATTCTTGCAATCTTCTAAGTCAAGTCCAAACTGGCTTTTGTGTTTAAAATATTCAAATTAACCTTCAGTTCAGACAGCTACTTCTGTAGTTGACATAGACTGGAATTTTCTGTAGCATTTGGAATTCAGTATGAATGATTGAAAACATTCTCCTTTTTTTTCTTTTTTTAAGAACTGCAAAGATTGAACAAAGAGCTTCAAGTGGAAAGATAAAACCACTTGGAAACACTGAACCACATAGTAACCAAACATGAAATATAAACTGGAGCAAGGAGCATATCAGATGGCAAAAGAAAATAAATGATTGTTAGTCTTTGGAATTTCTACTTATAAACAGAGGATTTCCAGGCAGTTGAACAAATAGGGTATGTTTTGAGGCAGAGAAGAAAGATAGCTGCAGACATGAAACACCCAATTTGTTTTATTTAAGGGTCAAATAAGAAAAAAAGAATGGGCTTTTGACTCTAAGGAATAATTATTTGAAATTACTGCAACTAACCCATCCTATTTGACAACATAACTGGAAATGGCATTCTGAGAAAAGTTCTGACTGAGTATCTTCTGGCACATGTAATATAATTTCAAGTCTGTGTTTCAATACTGTCTACTTCTGTTGTTCAGTCTGTTATAGTTTTCCACATTTCAAGATGAAAATGTGCCTACTAAGAATTTATGATACTGTTACTGAATTTTATATGTATATTTTTTTTCACCTACTAAAAGGTGAGCTAATGCATCATAAAAGAAAATTGTGGATCATGCCAGAAAAAAAGAAAGTAAGGATTGTGAAAACTTTGAACATAAATGTTTTGAAGAAGGATGTTCATAGATACTATAGTCAGAATAGACTGTGACGATTGCGACAATTTGGCCTGACTTCTTACATAGCAGAGTACATAAAACCAGTGAAATGGATCAAGTCTTACATACTATTCTTTTAGGCACTCACACACACGTAACTTGAAGTACATTAATTTTTTTTTTTTAGTCACTGGGATTAACTCCCATTTTCTAAATTAAAAAGACTGGGCTTGTAGGACATGTTTTGAAGAGCACACATTATTTGTTATTATATGCAATATTTTATTTTAAATCTTTTCTCATAATAACTTATTTCAACAGTAAAAGTGACAGAAATAAATGTTTTTTATTACGATTCGAAAATGTATATTATTTGAAAATCAAGGAAAGCAAAAGAAGAACTTGTGTGTTTAAAGTCTTTGCTTCTGACATTTTAAAGTGCAGCCAAAGGAGTCACTTTTATAATGTCATCTTGATAATATATTGCTTAATTTCTTGGAATAACTTTGGAAACAGGCTTTAATCTCTGCTGAGTACTTGGACAATTAAATAAGTTCTGTTTTAATAATGGGAAGGAATATTTCCTGAATAAACAGGCGGTTTGGATTAGTTTGAAAAATGCCTTAACACTTTGAAATGTAATCTCATCAGCCTCCATCAGATATTAAAGTCTGACCTGGTTGGTGCTTGGATGAGTGGAAATCTTAAGGAAGATGTAAGAGTCTGTATGAAGGGATTGAGTGTCTGCATCCACTTGGTGTTTTACATGAGCTTAGGAGTAATTTTAAAAGTCTAAGAAGATACCGCTTTTCAAATGAAGCATTAAACTGAAATACTTCACTAAGAAATGAAGATAACAGAGTGGGAGTAGGGAAATCATGGTTTTGTTGCTGAAAAATTTCAAACAACTCAGCACTTCTAGAGGGTAGATGAACCACAAATAATTTATGCGTGATTTAGGGACTTCGGTTTCAGGGTTCAGGCTATATTTCAAATAACATGCTACTCACCTTAGTTACAACTGGAAAATCTATTCTTAACTTCCTGTTCTTAATCATTCTGCAATCCTGCCGAATACAGACTCTGTTTTGAACCAGATAAGCTTTTACTACGTTGGTGAACTTATTTAGGAATGTGCATATTATTGGACAGGCGCATACAGTTATATAGTGCTCCTCAGGCAAGATGATACATTCAAATTTTTTCTTGTCTTTCATGAAATAATATCAGATTCTTTGAGTAAAGACCATTTTATAAGTATGATGGCTGTTAGAGGTGGGGTAATGATTTTATGAATGTAAACTTACAAGGTCCTGAATTATGCACGTCTATAAAATGTAAAGCCTATGCTACAACAGTTTGTGTTTTGTTGTACATAATCTGTCATGATTTCAGGATGGAACATGAGGCTACCCAACTAGAAAAGCAGCACGTGCATAGTGTGTATGAAAATACAGCTGCCTACTTTAATGATCTGCAGAGCAAAGCATGGCCTCGTGTTCGAAACTTTCTGCTGGAGCAAAAGCCTGGCAGTCTCGTTGCTGACATAGGTAAGCCATTCCTTGGGGTGGTGTGAAAGATTGTCTACAGACTTTATTAGTTTAAATGTTAATCATTTCTATCCTTCAGAGCAATTGTTTTTAAAACTCATTTAAATTTGCTTTAAAGATTGTTTTAAAATTGTTTTTAAACTCATATTAGATGCCATCTACCACTTGGTTTATTTCCTTGACAGTGTATCAGGTAACCAGTAAATATGATTTTTGCCTTATTTTGATTGAGCTAAGCCTTAATCTACCAGTTTCCCCACAAACGTACTGGCATATCATTCCTCTGGAGTCATCTTTACAAAATGGGGTTAATGGCTCAATTATTTCATATTTCAGTTTCTTTATATGTCTTGATTTAAGTACTGCTGGTCTGCAATTTAATGCTTTCCATTTGTTCTAAAACTCCTCCTATCAAAGCTTTAACGTAAGAGAAATCTGATGTGGTCACTGTTAAAAAAAAAAAGTTATGAACTGAGAATCTCCCTATGATCCTTAGTAGAGACACATGTTCAATTTATATCTTGATTTTCTGTTGCACCTCCAGACTTTTTAGGGGTTTCCAGATCCTGGTGTGTTTGCTTTGTGTTTGTGTTATGACTGCAGTGCTATACAGCACATCATTGCAAACAAGATGCTTCTTTGCACCACTGCATTTTCCTCACTGTTTAGAATAATAAAATGCTTTTACGCAGCAAAGTGTAATAAATGTACACAATAAATCATGCATCTGCCTTATCCTATCAGAGAAAACCATTCTTTGAAGATGTTGTAGGCCATAATCGAAAGATAATATATAATTCTCCTGCTGCTGTTAAGCAGCACCCCAAAAATACTTGACTGCTGTTATTTTGAATATGTGTCTTCTTTTATATGTCTGCACCATTTTCACTAATAATATCAGGAAATATCCTATGGCATGCACTCATTCAACAGCCAGCTTAACATGATATTTCTCTGCCAAAATTTTTTTGTCACCTCGATAGAAGTCATTTGAAGCTTAGCTGAAGTTCTTTGAAGCTGTATCAGCAGGCATCACAGTGGCTGCTGAAAGCTTATGATCACCTTGTTACAGTTTCAGCTGAAATAATTTAAATTTGTGTAATACATCTGGAGAGGAGGTAGATGCTTACAGTTGCCAGTAGGAATATTCCCATCAAGGCACAGAAGGGACCCCCTTTTATGAGGTTTAGTAAGATTTACAGGAATCTGACTATTGTGTTTATTTTTGGTACGTGTTTTGGGAGGAGGGTTGCCTAGTGGCACCAAAATTTTCAGAATGAGATATTCAACTGAAAATTTCTTTTTCTGTTTAATACCACCTTTTATTAAAATATTTTTGTTTGTTAGCTTTACATGAAGCATGGTAATGGTAGCAGAATAAAATATAATTTTGTCTAATTGCCTTATTATTGTTCTTTCATCAAAATAAATGACACTAGCGCAGCCATTGTTAACAGCTTCGTGAAGGAATTGACCTCCTGATGACTCATTTAAAAGTGAATCTCCTGCAAATATAGACTTTTAGAGGACTGAGAGTGTTGTCACTATTTAGGTTCATTCCAGAGAGGACCCTATACTTCCAAAAACTCAGTGATTAAAAATCAATCTACCAAAAGCCATGTATTAAGCAACTGAATCTTCTAAATTAATGTATGTTTGACTAAATGTGTTCCTTCTGCAAACACAGTAACCAATAATACTGTATTCTAATTCCAAAACTTACGCTTTCTAATATGCAGAGCTTCATGTTCTATTGCATATATTCCTTGAACTGCATTAACAATAATAATCTTTTCCATTTCTCTCAAGTGTTACTTCAAAGAATAGTGCTTGCTTTTTGCTTTAGAAATACGCTCTTTTTTCACCACTGAAGTGTTGTGCTGTACTCCAACAGTTCCTGTGCTGTCTCTCTAGATAATGGTGCACATTAGCATCAACAAGAGCAGCAGCGCTGCAAGAAGCAGTGATGTTTCTAAAGATAACTCCAGGCCTTTAAATTGAATTACCAATACTGAGATGATTCTCTCTGCCAAACTGCTACCCCGTTGCTTGGCTGTCAACTTACAGAAATTATTCTTCGGACCTGACCCGTAACTGCAGTGAATGTTTCCTAATCTAATTTTGAAAAGTGTCTGTTATGCATATGGTATTGAAGAACACCCTGAAAGATTTCAATTTAGTACAGCACAGTCCTTGAGAAGACATACTTTTAGGTGGAAGATATTCTGGAACGGTTCATTACATTTACACGCATTATAATACATTGGCACAAAGACAGAAAGAGGACGTGCCTGTGACGTGGCAGGAATTTTTATGATTCAAGGTTATTTTCAAGTCTGTATCTGAGGTTAAAATTGTCCTCTCTGACTTGTGTCAGTGGCAGCTGTGGTTTAGGACTTCTTGGAGAGAAATGGGATGCACTGGAGAAGTACTGCGTGGGGTTTAGCGAAGACTGGGGCCGTACTTGGAAGAGAGATCTATTGCAGGTCACTAAAAAGACAAAACACACTGGCTTCAGGAAAGCCCCCAAACAGAAGGTGGTTGGAAGCTAGAAGGGTACTGAGGAAAAGGTCATAATACTTGCCCTATTCTTACTCTTTCCTGGGTGCCCATTTATGCTCATTGTTTGAAACAGGATACCAGGCTATATAAAGGCTCGGTATGAAGCAGCATGGTTGTTTTTTTGCTCTAAGACATGCAGTAGAGGCTGCAGGGGATGATGCCTTCCTCCTCCCACCTGCATATACCCTTCTCCCTCAAAGAAATACAAATAACCTGCTATTACACAGGACTGTGTAATGAGTATTTTTGTTGGTGATGTTGGTACTGTCCCATGCCTAACGGTGTGAACATGTAATTTCAAACAGTCCAAATGAACCCTGCAGCAGTTAGGCTGGTAGGAGCAAGCTCTCATTTTGTTTTCCAGGAAACCTTAGGATTAGGAAAGCCTCCCCATTATTTTCACTGCTTTGGGAGGGATAGCAAGTGTTTGGAACACGCTACTTCTGATCTAGTATTCTTTTCTTTAGGTTGTGGAACTGGAAAGTATCTCAGTGTCAACAGTCAGGTGTATAATCTCGGCTGTGATTACTGTGCACCATTGGTAGAGATTGCAAGGAAGAAAGATGATGAAGTTCTGGTATGTGACAACCTTAACCTTCCCTTTAGGGACCAGTGCTTCAATGCAGTCATTTCCATTGGAGGTAAGACAACATACATGCATTCTGGCCCACAGCAAATGCAAATTTTTTTTGATCCTTTTCTTTCCATGTGTCTTCATTCCAGTTAAATTTGTTTTGAAACAATTCCCTTAGAATCACAGCAGATATTACTGAAATGAATGTAGTAAACTTGAAAAAAAAAATAGTTCCATTGCACAGAGGCGCTGTTTAGCAGGGAAGCATGTGGATCATTTGTTTGTTTATACGTGGTCTTGTTCACCCTGTGGAGAAAAGATTTCCTTCCAGCATGCATTTTAAACAAGTTAAAGCTAATATAAACATGACTGCTCACAGTTTAAACAGATTAGGTGGTCAAGATAAACTCTTGGTTCCTCCTTAGGATCTGTTTTGACCAGCAAATGCACTGAAATGAAAACTTACTTTCTCTACAGCAGAATTTGATTAATGTTAACTGTTGTGTGTTATGAATACAAATTTCTCTTAGAATAGTCATTGAATAAGAACTTAGAGCCATACAAGTGCCTGTTGTCTTAAATGAGCGAAGCATCTCAGCATCTTAACTCCTCTGACTTCTCTTTTTGAAAATATTACGCATAATTTGAGAAGTATCAACTGGAAAAAGGTAGATAAATAGAGTACCCAGCTACAGTCTACATTTTTAGCTCTACTCTTGCTTGAACTTCTTTCAGGCTGTTCCACTGGATCAGCAAAAATAGAAAGCATGATAATTGCTATTGGTAGCAACCAACAAACTAGTTGAACTATGATAGAAATGTATTTTCAAATTTATTTTTCACATATGCAGGGTAAAAGAAAGGGTGAATAGTACTCCAGCAGTATCTATATTACTTTGCTTTCATGTTGGCTAGTTAACCAGTGAGCCCTATCCGCATTTCAGGTCTCATAGCATAATTTCAGTGCTATCAGATCAGCCGACTTTGAAGGATAGCATACCAATCTAATGTTTAAAGGAATTATAGGCCTGACAAGATTAAAAGTTCACATGGTATTTCTGTACATTTAACAATAATGGATTTTAATCCCTTTTGAATAGACACATGGTATGCCTGTGTCCATCTAATTCTAAATAAAGTGTTTTTCATCCCATTCCAGAGAATAGCAAGTATTTATGTACATAGTCAAATACTATTCTTGGCTTTGCTAATATAATCCTGTTTATAGGATTTATATTTCTGCAGAACCACCACAGTGATTATATAATTTTAACCATGAAGAGTAATTAAACTGTTAAGTGAATTGCTTAGATAGAGCTTGCACAGATTCAGTTGGTTGATTGGCGCTTCTTTCTGGTGAACTAACCTCACATGCTCATACTGCCTCTGTCAGTTTTGATATTACTTTGCAGGAGGTTCTGTGGTGATATACAGCCTAACTCCAGTATGAGAGAAAATATCAGTTCCTTTCTCCCCATCTTGTTAAAGAAATTGAAATAGTATTTTATATTTTTTTTTAAAGTTTGAGAAAATATTGACAAGAGTTACAAGTACCTGGAAATAAACACTGACCATATAGACTGGGGAACTCCGCAGAGTTTGCTATCTTGTGTTCTCAGCTGCTTATGAAGGCCTAGTTAATATCAACTGCCAAGAATGCTTTTCTTGGCTTGTGGTAAAAAAGCTACATTTTTTCCCCTTTGTAATTTAATCATTGTTTTGAATATGGATGGGGCTAGTTGGACACACTTTTCATAACTGCAGTGCTGAAATAAGACTCTTTCTACAAGTAGAATTGGCTACTGTCAAGCAGCACATATAAAGACAATCTGATTTTTCTGAAGGTATGGAGATGTCTTCAGCTAAGAGCATATACTATTATTATATGTTGTTATATGGGTAGATTGAACGTTTTGCATGTAGAAGTGGCTGGCTCCAAGTCCACTTGAAACAAATTACGGAATCAGTCCTCTCTACATCATTGATTTGAATGAAAACTAGTACTGATGATATATAGAATAACATGACCAACATGACCAAACTCAGTACAAGTTAATGGTTTTGAGAGTTTAGAGAGAAAATAGCTCACTTAGCTATTCTCTGGCTGTTAAAATTGGTTCCTTCAGGTGAACAGGAAGATAGAAACAGTGTGGAAATCTTGAAACACAGCTTTGTTTCGCATTGCAGTGAAATTTGAAAACATGGAAATTATCCTGGAAAGAAAATTCAAATATAGTGATCAATAGTTTTATTTTGAATTTGACTTTTTATTTTTTAACAGCATAACATAATGTAACAAAAAAATCATCATTCTCAGACATGCAATGTAGACTGAGACGCTTCTCATTTTTTTCCTCCAAGATAATCTATAAAGTCAATACCTTTCTACAAAATTAAAGCAGTGGAAAATATTTCTGTCTAAATTTTCTCAATAGCTCTTTTGAAAGTGCACTGATATAAAAATACAGAGTACCTTTTCACTGATATTACATTTTGCTGTATTTGTTACATGGTGAAAAGATTTTCTGTTTTCAGTAAGAACTATCCCAAAAACTAAAGTCAAACTTAATATCGCCTAACTCACCTAAAGGCCAAGCATTTAAGTGAAAGCTAGTCATGCTACGATCTTTTACGAGTGATGTAGAGAAACAGAAGCCTCCAGTTTATATGCCTGACTTTTCTTGAATCCCTATTTTGAGGTGAGTCGAATTTCCTTCTTTGGGATTTTCCTATTTTTATCTGTTGAACATAAATGTAAAAGAGATCATTCTGGGATAAACTTGCACTGTGGTACCAATAAATTCAGCACTGTTGCTGACTTGCAGTGAGTGATATTTGGGATATGGTAACTAAAATGACTAAACACGTAGAACAGGTTAAAGGTGAAAATGCTATGTCCTTACTAATATTCAAAACATAATGCCTTTCCTTTTTTGCAGTGATCCATCATTTTTCAACTAAACAAAGAAGAATCAAAGCAATAAAGGAAATGGCGAGGGTATTGATACCTGGAGGCCAGATGATGATTTATGTTTGGGCTATGGAACAAAAGAATCGTCGCTTTGAGAAACAAGATGTATTTGTTCCTTGGAACAAGGCCTTGTGCTCACAGCATTTTTCAGAATCGAATCAATCTGGAGATAAGGGTGAGTTTGTGCATGCTGTAAAAAGCCAAGACATACACCCTGCACAGCTCGTCATCTCTGATTGCAGCTACCAAACCAATCTGCAGCCAGAAACTGATTCAAAACATTCCCAAAGTGCAGACCATTGCTTATCCAGAGCCTGCTGCATGAAAATTTCTGAAGAAGAAAACAGATTTTACAGTGCTCTAGGAAGATCTTTCCGCTCCTGGTTTTTCTCCAGATCCCTTGATGAATCAGCCCTTAGAAAGCAAACTGACAAAATGAAGCCTCTGAAGAATGAAGGAGAATGGGCAAACAGTACTGTACGCATTCAGCATTCGCGACACTGCAGTTTGGATTTAGGTCACCATGGGGCACTGTTAAAAGAACAAAATTTAGATGATGATGATGTGTTCATGGAAAGCCTGCCTCTCAAAAAACCAGTGTGGTCACCAGCCACAGATGCACTGAAGGATTTAAGTTTAAATGGGGGACACCAAAGTGTAGCTCAGAGCAAGAGTGAAGAAGCTTCATTTATAAATGGCCCAGTGGAAGACAGGGACCACAGCTGCAGCTCTAATAAAGATGGTGCTGGTAAGTCTAATGCCAGCAAGTTTTTCAAAAGAACTTCAACAACTGACTCCACTGACTCTGCATTGGATTCAGCAGTGTCTGTTGGGGACCAAACTGATGAAACGTTGGATACAAAAGCCTTCATGCGTTATTATCATGTTTTTCGGGAAGGGGAACTGTGCTCTCTGGTAGAAGAGAACGTGCCTGAGCTTCAGATACTTTCTTCCTGCTATGACCATGGGAACTGGTGCATTATCGCAGAGAAAAGAGGAACATAGCTGTAAAGAGAACAAAGCAGAATTCTGTGAATGAGGATTTTAAGCTGCTCCTTGTGTTGCGGTGATTGTGCAGTGTGACATGGAATTTGAATCTCATGTAGTCGTGTACCATTCCTTTCTGAGTTATTATCTCTCTGCCTGTTTAACTATCTAATGCAAGGTCTGTATATAGGAATGTAAGTGGTAAACAATATTTATGTTTTGTTAAACTTTTATGAAGTTAAAACTGGAGAGTTTTATATTGCTTTTAGCAAATAACTGTGTTTTTAAATATACTTTTTTATTGAAAAATAAAACCTTTTTACAAGACAAGGACCAGGGCATCTTTTATGAGAAATATACTCTCAGTAGAAAGTTTAGGCTTTGTTCTCCAAACACTGACAATGTGTCGCATTACTCCCTGAAGTCCTATAAATAGAGTCATAAGCACATTTAAAGACATACTTGACTGTATACTGCTAGAGTGCATGCTGCAGAACTGGGAGCAAGCATGGTCCCAGTGCTACTTAGTTTGGAGTAGAGTTGTTAATGGGTAAAAACTATGTACAAAACAAGCTCTGCATATTCTGTCATTTGAGGTTTGTATTTGGGAGCGAATGACAGAACAGATTTTTAACAGTATTTTTGACTTTTGTTTTGAAAAGAATTTAATCTGTGTCTCAGGTGCAGGTTAAGTTTTATATGTTAGCTCTCACAAATACTTTATCTTAATTTCCTTTGCTGTAGTTTTTCATTCATTATGTGTATATAGAAGCCAGAGGGATTCATGAGAGTATCAGTATTATATAAAGGTTACAAAATATCAAATATTTGAGGTACTTTTATCTTTTTGATAAGCCTGGGAAGCTAAGATAAAATTAATAAAATTCCAGTGCATATCTGGTCAGCTGTCATATTTGCTCTCCTCATTCACTGACATGAGAATATATATTAAATGTTGTGTTAAATAATGTAGATAGGAAGAGGATACAAGTCCAGTTTGTATATAAAATACAAATTCCTGTCTTCTGCAGTTTAAATGAATCTTTGAGTCCTAAATGATAACAGATTGCTTAAATAACTTTCCCATTCTCTGTAAGACATAAATTTTGCTGAACATGGTGCCCCATCATCATCCAGTTGTACTAGATTGTAGCAGTTGCCCTCATACAGTTCTTTACAGCCAAATAATCTCACCCCTTTCAGTGGGAGACTTATGATGTGAAGTTGTATGTGCTGTGGATAAAATCCACCTGGCTTCTGAAGATCAGCAGTGAAACTGTAATTGTTACCAACAGAAGCAGGACTGGACTGGGCTAATTGCCTTCTTAGCATAGCACAAAGTTACTCCATTTTGAGGCTTCATTTACAGTCAGTGGTTTTAGTGTAGGGCACATCTTCACCTGGTGTGATTTCATGACCTTCAATGGAGCTGCACAGATTCACCCCAGAGATCAACCTTTTTGATACAGCAGTTTTAGAGACCCACATAATTAATGTCTGCCCTATTAGTGAGCAAATAACTTTGAATACAAAGCAACAGGAGTGAAATACCAAACTTTTCCAGTCTATGCTGCATAAGTAGATGGATTTTGGGTTGTTCTGTTTTGGCTGTCTACTGACAGCCCTGATGGTGCTGAGTATTTTTAGATATAGCTGCCCAGGAGTAATTGCCACATAGCAATGTATTATAGATTTATTTTCTGGAGCGATGCCTGTAGAACAACCATCTTTGTCTTCCTCACAGTTTGGGATCCTTGTACTTTATCCTTCCTTGGTCTGTATCACTTGCACTCCCCACTGCCTTTTGAAAATAAAAGTGTGGTCAAAGAACCATCTGTCTGAGACTTTGGAAATATTATTCCACTCTAAATATTACTTTCAATACAGCCTGGGGCTGCAGTTCTCAGACACCATGTCCAAGCCATACTTCAGAAAACTGGCAACAATCCCTGCATCGCTGGGTCCAGCTGCTCATGGATGAGGGGCTGCTCCTGCTGCATCCTCAAGCTCCAGTTTTAGAAGCACAGTGTAAAAATACCCATGCTGGCATATTGCAGAGAGAACGTGGATCGTGCTGAGCTCCACACCTCATCTGCAACGTGCTCATGTTGGACTGATGAGGCCTACCTCATTTGTTGGGAATTTCTGGAGGAGCTTGAGGATTTTAGAAGAAAATTCAGTTGCTTCCAGATAAGATATGCCAGTGGATATACAGCACCCCTGGAATTTGA
Organism: Morus bassanus; assembly: GCA_031468815.1. NCBI lineage: Eukaryota > Metazoa > Chordata > Aves > Suliformes > Sulidae > Morus > Morus bassanus. Next base: position 53,606,107 of record CM062570.1, on the reverse strand, counting down.
GCCGTATTTAGGAAGGATGTAGTTGATTATCATCCTATATCTATTTTTGAAAGTTCATCCCTAAACTCCAGTATGCAGAAACTCTCTTACACATATATAAAAATTTATGAATCTAAACTGACAGCTGGGTTTAGTTAACTGGGAGAAGGAACACTATAATTTTATTATCTGTACTTCTGCAGCCTATCTGTGAGGTATTCAGTGTGTAGTCAAGCAGGCTGATGAAATTTGGAGTAAACTAAGAAAGGAGAGGCTTCCATTCTCTTTATAGCAGAGACTTACTATCCTTGCAAGAGGCTGAATCTATGTTTCAGGCTCCAGTGAAAACTTCCTGCTCTATCAGCTGTATGAATAAGAGCTGTCACCTCAGAGCCACTGAGGTACTTTAAACAGCTTTTGTGTTTGTAGACTTTCCATGCATTGTTTGATTTGAGATTCTTGACTGGGGATGCTTTTTATGATTATTTATTTCTGTATTGGGTTTTCTCTTGTTTTGAGCTGATGCCATTAAGTTGTGTTGCATAGAAGTTTGGATTGTATTGTTATAAATTCCTGGGAGATGGAGAGGGGAGGTTTGGTAAACCGCTTTCTTTTCAAATATTCAGTTTTCCTCTGAGGACGCATAATCACCATGTAACATAATTTTTATAGGCTGGGGATCGGTCAGCTGGGTTCATGAATTTGAGGTTTGCACAGCAAGCCTTTATTCCTGTATGCTGTCTCCCATCTATTTATGGAGGCTGCCTAGGTCTGTAACAGCTTTATCATCTCATAAAAAGCCAGATTACCTTACTCAGAGCATTGTGAATGTCTCTCTTGATTGGTTTGTCTTTTGATGAGGCACTTCTTAAACAAAGTGTATTTTCCAGAAGAATCCATGTGATCCCAGTCCAGCTTACAGAAATAATTAATGTGCTCAGAGAAGTGGGTATACCATTGAAAATTCTAGATTAAATGAATGAATAAGTAAATAAACCCCAGTTGTCCTTGCATGCTTAAAACTCTCAGCAATGTCCAGACTGCAAGATGTAACTCTGATAAGGTAAAAGGCAAATGTGTTATATTTCTTGACTGATGAGTAGGCAATATTCTCACCCCAGTCATGCTGATAACAAACCTGCTTCGGACTGCAGTGGGCTAGGATTGCTCCTAAACTGCTCATCTAGCTTTAAGTGGCACATAGAGAAGTCTTGATTACATGAGAAAAGATGCCCTGTTTTTTTACAGTTTAATTTACTAGTATCATTGTCAGTCTGAACTGGCTAAACAAAGCTGCTACCTTATTAACTCCTACTGATTTTAAGCCAAATGGACAATTGCAATAAAAAAGATACAATTGAACAGACTTATTTTTGAAGGACTAAGACAATTGTAAACTTTGATAAATGATGTTTTGTCTTTTTTTTTAATACATGAAAATATTTATATTAGAAGTGCAGAAGTATCATTTTTTTGGTACTAATGGTGACTAATTTACTTTCTTCCAAGCTTATGGTGAAGGAATTTTAAAAGCACAGGTGAGGAATGAAAGCTATAAATATTCTAGCAGATTTTTTTCTGGTACATATTTCTATACAAGTTACTTATGTGCACAGTTTAAAATGCTGAGTGAAGAGCTGCATATGTTCCACCAGCAGGATATTGTTAGTGAACCACCTGGGTAGATTCTGAATAGAAATAATGGCTCTGATCCTGTGTCCTCTCTGCTGTGTCATGTCTCCATCAGACTATGTTCATATCACTGTTGGGCTGTATTAGTATCTACACTGTGTACAATCTATTGGTCTACCCACTTTCTTGCTCAGCAATTTTACAGGATTTGTGGCTACTTTAGTACTGCAGGAAAATGAAGTGTGTCAGTGTTAAATATATATAATTGTGTATCTCTTTTGTGAGTTCAGCATTTCTTATTCTTACAGTATAAGAATTCTGGCAGCTACCGGTGATTTTATCTTCCAATCTGCTGGTCAAAACCATGCTTAGGTACTGCTCTGTAATCAATTCTTTGTTCATATATGGAACCTATTCTCTAGTATTCGACAGAAAATAAATCCTACTTGGTTAAAATATTATTTCCTACAGAACTTCTCTGCTTTCAGATTAGTTGATAAATATATTCACCACTGGAAAATGTGCCTGGGAAAGCTCTTAATGAATGTTAAATTTGAGAAGACTCTGTTAGTGCTATTTGCTCAAGAAGTTAGACCACGTGGCCATGATGCAGAGCAGGTAAGTGTAGTGATTTCCTATGAAGCCAGGGAGTCCATCTTTACTTTAGACAATCATAGTCAACCTAGCCATAAATGTGATCATTTGAACTAGGTAAATAAAGGTGATGAAATGTGGTATTTAACCATGTCAGTACTATATGTCCTGTTGGTGATAGAAAAGCAGGATGGTCAGCAGAATTAATTGCTACAGACCTACATTTCCTGCTCCTGATCTATTTGCAGTCATCCAGGACTAAGCTTTGTGGTGTAAGATAACATTGAAGTATTTCTTTGGGATTGTTGATGTTCTTTTTGCACCAATTTAAATCAGAAAATTAAAAATAATGTAACTAGAATTATGAAATTGCCTGGTGAGATTATAGCTATACTCTGTTAAAAGTATTTTTACAGTTGCAGTGATCATTTATTGTTTGTACAATTACAGTGAACACTTACTGTACTGATATGTTTATTATAGTAATGACTAAAGACCTAGTAATAATTAAGCACTATCCAGATGAGTATTAGTACATGCCCGGTAATACAGAGTATGTAACCTAATAGTATTTAGATTATGGGAAAGTAGTATGAGCACAGGCTGGACAATAGGGTGGTAACAAAGGTAATTTCAGGGGGATACGGAATGGTGTTTATGAAGAGGAAATTAATTAAATCTGATACAGTGTCGAGAAAGGCTAAGGAAAAAGAGCAAAGATAGGAAGCATACAAAGAAATGGAGGGGAATGGCAAAGATGGGAGCAATCACAGCAGAGAAAGCACAGTCAGCACTGCTGGATATTCTTAGGATATGCAGAGGTCCCTGTTTGACTGCTTTTACTTTCTGGAGGGTCTAGTTGATATCTCCCTCCTGTCTTATTTCATGAGCAGGTGCAGAGGGACGAATGCACCTTTTTCCCACCACTTGGGGTTCAATACTCTTTCCTGTACACTTCCAAGGCTAGGCATATGCAGAGGAAGATTGGTTAGGGACAACAGTTTTTCCTTCCTTTATATCACCATCATTTCATTGCAGCATGTTCCGGTTTGATTCCTTTTATTCTTGCCGAGTGCTTCAGTTTGCTCTGGTTGATTTGACCTTGTTAATTATGCCCACAATCTGGGGTTGCTTTTTTTTTTTACCTAGTTACCTCTCCTACCAATATAGTTACACTGATACAAGCTTTGCATGTAGAAAGGATTGTATGAACAGATTAAACAAGTATTAAGGCAAAAAAAGGTACATATTTTCAGCAGTTAATGGATCCCAATGGCTTGCTGTTATTATTTGTACAGTAACTAAAGTATATTATCCAGAGTAACAAAAGGATTCCTCTGAGACTCCCCCTTAACACAGTAGGTATGTGCATGCTGTAGAAGAATGTACCAGGCATCTGCCTGCATCTTTGATACTTAGATAAATTTCAAAATCTGCCTTGAGAGAACTACTAGATACTTGGTTTGCTACTATAGTAGTAAATACATTTAGCATTCTGCATTCAGATGAATGTGATTGCACAGACCCCCTTTGCTTGACTAATAATTAAGTGATCCACTATTTCTATTTATGTCATTTCAGTTTCTATTTCTAATTTCATTTGTTTTCTTCTTTTTGAGTATTTCCCTCCAAAGACTCTCCACTTTAGCCCTCCTCCTTTCTGTTCAGACAGATACAGCCTAATAACAAATATAGATTACCACAAATATGTATTTCTCATTTTTACCCTTAAATCTCTGTTTGTGATGATACTTCCAGGCTGTTTTCATACTTCTACCTCTGACAGCTGAAGACAAAAGTGGAAAAAAAAACCCCTTAATACCTCAAAGCATCATATCAAACCTCATTACAGTGACCAATTTAGGGGATCATGGGTACTTTTAATCTCTAATAGTGCAAAATGTAATGGTATCCTTTAAACGTAATTCTCTTTTTCCTCCTTTTTTCTCAGCTGTTATTTATTCATCATTGTCTTCACTTAAGTACCTTTTGAACCCTTTAAGCTATGCCTACATCTTCCTAGAGCTGGGGGTGCTTGAGGACAGCAGATGCCTCTAATGCTGCTGTGGCAATTCAGCACCTGCTCCTGCGGCTTCTCCCAGTGCCCAACAGAGAAAAGTTGTCTTAAATAAAATCCAAATAATCAGATTTAAAAAAAACCAGCCAACCAACAAAACCCCTCCAAAACCACCACCGCCACCAAAAACCCTAGCAGGGGGTGCTTCAGCAGTTATGATCATATTCAGACTGAAATGGAAAAGTGGGAGAAGAAAGAAAATATGGATATTATGAGTGGTGCTCCTAGCTTTGAAAAGATTCTGGGATATAAATTTTTCATCCCCTCTAGCCCTGTTGACAAGGTGCTACACTCTGCTTTGATGACGGGTATGTGGAGGGGACAGTGGACGTGGAAACAGCGTGGTATTAGGTTGCCCTCTTCTGTTGTGACACAGTAGGTTGATTTCTGCAGAATATTAACTGTTACTGTTTGTGCAGCATCTAAAATTCTCTTTCCTGAATGAAGAAAGGATTGCTGGTATGATTCTCAGTCATTTTAAAACTGTCACAAGTAAAAGAGACAAAGATAAAGAAGGGGGGCATAAGCAAGCAGATGTTCACCCTATAGCTGAAAATATCACCTCTTACCAATGTGCTAACAAAGAAGTCTGTGTGTGCACAGTCATATTGAAAGCTGATGTTCCTCTTGCACAGGATAAAAATAAGACTCATTTGTGGGAGGCTTTTTGGTGAGGCAACATCATGTTCTTTTCTGTGTCTCTCTCTTCTGCATCCTTATAGAAGATACTATGCCACATGCCAGAATTACGGAGAATAAATTGACCCTTCACAGGTCTGCTTCCTTACCACAGGACTGACAGGACGGTTAGATTTAGTTCTGAACATTTGGACTGGGTAAAACAAAGTGTTTCTTGTGAAAGGAGGAATTAGCCACTTGGACAGAACAAATGCTCTAGTGCAGAGGAAGCACAGCCTTTCAATGCAAGGTTAAACCTTTCTACTTAAAAAGAGGGAAAACAGACTGTTTTGTGGCTCACTGGCCAAAGTCACTTTCATGTTCGAGAGAACACCAGAGACGAGACGGTGATAAAATTAATAGAGAGCAAGTCACACACAGCATCTCCAGGCTGTTTTAAATTGATGTTTTATTCAGTGACATAGCCTGATGAAGGTCATTGCCTGTACTGAGCAGTAGCAACTCCTATCAACATCAATAACAGTAAAGAGTGCTCACTGCCTCTTGGGAACTGGCCCTCTCCACTTTATGAAGACTGGCTGTTCCGATGTTGACCACTGGACCATTTAAAAAGGTTACTGTAACTCCTGAGTAATAGTTTTAAATAATGAACAGGTACAAATATATATGTATATATATTTTGATGCAACCTTTTTTGTTTCGTTTTCTTGGTTTTTTTTTTCCTTTGCATGTATTAAAGGTTTTACTTACATTACCATACCATGGTAACTAGTGCTTGGTGTGGCTTCTGAAAGGTAAACAAACCATTTGACAATGAGGAAGAAAGGACTAAGCCAGTAGTACAAATATGCTGCTAGCCAGGGCATGTTTGGATGGAGGTAGTAGGGAAGAAGGGGAGGGTGCTAGGAGAACCACATTAAGAGGTAACAGAAAACTGCTGAAGCCTGCAAAGTCTGACCTGATTCTGATTACCTCAAAATCTGATTCAAAGTCTTCCATTGATTTCCCTGGTCTTTGTGTCGGTTGTTCTCAGAAATGCCTGTTTTCCCTGGGATTTTCCTTTCTTTGATTCAGAGGAGAAACAAAGATACCTGGGAGGTTTATCTTATGCTTACGTATATAGTAGACCAGTCAGTTTAATAGTAGAACAAGGGTTTGACCACAGTTGCCCAGGAGTGTTTCCATAGTCCCTTGAAGAGTGAGCCACAGGCACACCCAACTCCCTTTCTCTCTCCAGCCTCTACCTGACATCCACAAGGAAATAAAACTTAAAAAAAACCCAAAAACCAAAAAACAAACAAACAAACAAACAAACAAAAAAAAACAAAAAAAAAAAAAACAACCAAAAAACAAACCTCCAAGCATGAAGGGCAGACTGGGGCTGTGACATGTTCTCACCTGCTCCTTGAGCTGGATATTCAAAGCACCAAAACGTTGCATCTGTATTCTTAGCTACCATGAAAAATACCTAAGGCTCAGCTGATGATACTGAATTCTGGAGTAAAAAGAAATTTTTCAAACTTACCTGTGCAAAAACTCTGATTCTGTACCTGAATTTGCTTTGACTTACATCCACTGACTTTGCTGGTGTTTGGGTCAAGCTCCTAAATGGGAATTTGGCCACAGAGAGTACATGCCTGCTATTGGGGTACAGGTCTTTTGGAGCCAGTATAGAGAAATGTCTGTATGCAACCCCACATGTACTCAGATTCACCTTTGCCTTTCAGTTCTCATGAAGACCCTACAGGAAATGTGAAGTGGTTTAGTGCTGTGCAAAGAAGCCTTTCAAATATGAACTGAATTTATAATTGACGTATCTATGAAATATTAAACAAACCATTAGTATCTCTGAGAAGGTTATCCACATGAGCCCTTCAGTCTGCACTGGATCATGTCTGTGTGGTAACATATTAGGCTCTGGCTTATTGAGACTAAAGAAGCATAAATGAGAACTCACTGGAGACAGAGTATCAAAAAACATGTTTAAGTGGATAAATACCAAAAAGAGATTTAATACAGCAGCTACATAAACAGTTTCAACATTCTTACATTGAAGTTTGAAATACAGAAAAAGTCATGTGCAGCAATAGCCACTTGATGATAATAAATATGGAGATTTCAGGGATGATGACATGGAAATGGCTCATTGGCAGATGAAACTGAAGGAGGGCAAAGTTACATCTTTGTGTGCTTGGGTCAGAAGAGTTGTTCCCTATATTGAACAGGCTATAGGATGCCTGTGTGAAACTATCGAACAGAAGGAGGGTCAAAACAGGGAGAGATGATTGCACGTTCCCAAACTTCTAAACTTGACCCACTGGACACCAATGGAGAGGTGTCACTCTCAGTGAATGGTGCAGCTCAGAGACACTTGTGGTCCCCTCCTCACATCCTGAGGAGTGAACTATGAATGACGATGATGTTCAACCAGAAGCATGGTCCGTATCTGAGCTGCACTCCCATCGAGGGGTATTTGGTAGGGTGGGCTTCTCTAAGATGTTATTTCACTGAAGGCCACATTGGTTACATTGAGCTGACAGTATGAAAAATCATTGCTGCAGCCTCTAATATCTAAAGACTCATATTCTTTCTTAAGTACAAGGGGATTATAGAGAAAGTTAACATAACCAAGGAAATACCAGCACACAATCTGGGGCTACATTTCAGCTGGTTTGATCCCTACAGTTTGTGTGTACCAAAGCCATTCCTGGATTTGTTGCGTGCATGCAGAGGATAACGTGAAGTGACACTTTTCTGCCAAGGCCAAGGTCATTGCTAATGATGTCATAGCAGTCTCCTGCATTTCTGTGCCAGCTTCCCCTCAGAACAAGTGAAAGGTTTGAACGAATAATTCATAAGGATTCAGAAATGGAAGAGAGAGAGAGATGATAGAAAGCAATAACTAGGAATACTCATAACAGTGCTGGAGAATGCCACAATTAAGAAAGAAATATTAAATAAAGTAGTTTTAAAAAAAAAAGGGAAAAGAATGAAAAATATAAACATGAAATATAAAGCAGTGTTTTTCTCATATAAACTGGCCAAGAGTCTATTCAAGGGACCACAGGAAGTTTCTCAACTTTTTTTTTTTTTTTTTTTTAATTGAGAACTAAAAGCTCAACAAATAAATGTAGTTTCACTGAAGTCTGGACCAAAGACACTACACTGCCTGAGGGGATTAAGTGGATAATCAAAAACATTTTGTGGTTTCTGCTGTTCCCAGAGACCAAAAGTAGGGGCAGAGGAAAATGAGAGATGGTAAATGAGCCAAACTGAAAAAAACCCCAAAACTCTGCAGAAGAAGATGACTTTCCCATATCCAGCTAGAGGCCAACTGAAAGTAGCTAAGTATTATGAAAGACAGAACACAAACACAGGATTTACAGCTATGATCTGAAATCCTTGCTTTTCTTTGTAGGAATATAAATAGTCAGAAGAGTTTAATGCTCATTTAAGTAACTATTAAATTTTAAATATTTGACTCAGTACAACTTTTTGAATTTATTAAAATTGTATTTGACAAATTGGATGAGAACATAAAGAGTGATTCTATAATGCAATGTGATAATTTAATTATTTTGGTAGGCAAAATTAGAAGTAAGATCTGATCACTGTGTGGTTGGAGTGCAGAAGCTTTTGTGGGGTCATTAGTCTGGGATTTTATGTAGAAAAATTAGCTTTTGGGTAGCAGTGCCTTAAACAGACGACTTATAAATAACTTCTCAGGACCTAGGTATATATTAAGGTGACTTCAGATCAAGTTGTGTAATGGTTATCAAACCTAACATTCAGATCTTTAGGATTTGGGTGTGAATGGCACTGCTGGTAGTATCAAATTTTATTCTCAGATACTTACTATCTGATCTAGTTTGCATTTAAAAACACATATAAGATTATCTCTAAGCACCCGCATGCCACCCATTTGAGACAGAGGAGCAAGGCAGAGGAATATGGGTCAGGATCTGACAGTTTAGATAATTTATTTTGGAAAGTACAGAGAGAGGTACAGGGAGAACAGACGTGCTGTCCTAAGGAAGCGAATACAAAAGCCTCTCACTACCAGGGAATTATATTTAGAGATTTTGTCTGCAAGAGAATCCCTTCTGTTTAATTCTTCTCCAGCTGGTACTTGTAAAGTGATTTCTCAGCAAGGCTTGTAAAGCACAGCATTGCACCGATCACAAGCACATACGGGTGATGGTACCTACATCAGTCTGTGGGAACTCTGCAGTCAGCTAAGCTATGTTTGGCATTTGTCTTGCATTGCAAAATCCCTTCACAGATGCTGAACATTAGGCGGCCACTGAGACAAGAGTCTAAAGCATCTACAATTCCTAATGACAAAGCAAAATCGTCTTCACATTCTTATCGTTAGTCAGACTAAGTGATACCATACGATGAACCTCTCTAAGGCCATTAGAAATAAAAATTTAGGAAAAAATTTACTTTTCAGTTCTTAAATATTTACACATAAGTCATTAATAAGGGAATCAATAATTCTGGATTAGTAGAAACAAAATCTCCAAAAGACTCTTATTTTTGAGAATAAATTTATATATATTTATTAGCACTTCAGGGGATCCCAGAGCTATGTGTTACTGATCTTCTCAATGTGAGGAAGGGATGTACTGTGATCTAACACCAGGCTCCTTCATTAATCAAAGAACCTGTATATACTTAAAATGAATTGTTGTTGATTGTCCTGTCTGTGATTATACTGAATATATAATATATATAATATAATAGGGATAAAATGCAGACGATATGGTAGTATTATAGTTTTCTACAATAATGGTAATAAGTACAAAACCGATTTAAATATTGCCTAAAATGTTTCTCTCAGCAGAATAAGAGACAGAAAAGGTCCAATTTTCCACTAGGTGTCAGTCAATCTATTTCTTTGGTTAAATAGGATCCATCTGCAGAAGAGAATCGAGAGCAAAATGCAGATGCAGAGCTGCTCTAAAAATAGTGAAGGTTTTTTGTGAGTATCAACCAGAAGTATTTTGAAAGAATGAGACCAAATGGATGACTTCTGTACTTTAGTTGTGCCTCTATGCTTTCTTGTTTGCTTTACATCTTCCATTCAACAGCAGTCAAGAAAAACCTCACAAACTCATACAAACTGATACAGCTGATCCACGAGCAAGCAATTCTGGGGAAAGCGGAAAGCAGGAAACAGGAGAAGGGACATAGGCTGGCCCTGCTTATGGAGACACCGCTTGGTTATTTCATGTCAGTCCCGAGCCAGCAGCAGGAGGATTTGACCCTTCCAAGGGGAGGGTGCCTCAGAGACTTCTCCTTGCAATGGAAAGCAGAATCCAGCACCTTTCAAGAAAGCTCCGAAGCATCAAGCCTTTGAACTACCATTGCACTAAAAAGACAGCACCTTTAACATTGCAAGGCATGGTAAGGTCCTTGGGAAAGGTCTTGAGAGTGCAGAAACATAAACCAGGAAATGATTGTCAAAGGGAGAAGAGAAAATAAAGATAGACAGAGAAAGGAGTGTGTCAATATGGATTTGAAAGGGAAGCTCTACCTCATGGTAGCCTTGGCCTTACGTCACTGGCCATAATGGTGTACTGAAGACAACTGACTGCTTCTTGTGCCAGCCTTGACCAGACCGGAGCTGCACTGGGGAGGGCAGCACCCAAAGAGCATACAGGAAAGGAAAGAAAAATGATGGTGCAGAGCCAGATGTACCAACTGGACAAAGAGAGCCAGAGGATGCTACAGAATGCACAAGAGGAAAGAACGCAAGTAGAGCATTTTCAGCCTGGCTTCATAAACACCAAACAGCCCATCTCTTGTGTGAGTCTGTCCCAGATACGGTTTCTAGTAATGTTTCACATGTGCAGCTGCTCTGAACAGGTTACATTCACATGGGCTACATCTTCTTTCATTGCCTACTGTGCCCAGATAAATGCATTAGCGTGTGTAAATCAAGGCTGTTAATCCCTGAGGTTCTGTTAAACCATTACTCTGAGAGCTGCAGGATCCTTCTCCATCCAAGCTCAGCAAAGACTGGCAGGGTACCTATGGGAACAACAATCTAAGAAAACCTGATCAAGGACCATGATGCAAAAGTCAGAGGTACCTGTTAAAAGAGCAGCAGCTTTATGTTAACAATTCAGTTTATACCCCATGTTCACCAGGGAAGGGGTTAAATACTAATTGTGCTCCGGCAAGATGAAGCCCTTGCTGGAGGAAATGGTGAGCAATGCCCATAAATGTGGCAGGGAGAGGGACCGGCCTCCCCAGGCTGCTTGTTTGGCCTTTTGCTTTTGGTCTGTGGCTGCTGGGCTCTGTGATCTGGCAAAGTAGAGACCCAAAAGGAACCACCAATGTGGTATTTTAGCGTACAGCCTGTATCTTCTACAGTGGCATCAGTGTCAGTCTTGTCTTTGTGATTGCTGGCTCCGCTCCTCAGATAGAGAGCTTTTTGCTTTTTCTGTAATCCACAGAGGTCTCTTACCCCAGCAGAATCCAGATAGCAGAAAAACCCTTCTTTCACATGATCTTCACTTCTGCTCTTCATTTATCGGTGTAGTATTTGCCAGGTTACTACTCTTGTGTGCTGGGCTGCCTCTCTTCATCTCCGCGCAGCTCTCCCATTCACCTAGCCATTAAGTTTCTCTCAGTGGCCATTAGAGTGATGGGAATGTTATTAAAATAATCTGGTAGAGAAATTATTAAGACATATTTTAACATAACCCTTTCCCCAATCTAAAAATTAAGTTATGATATTTGTTATTGCTCTTCTTTGTTGTTTAAGTATTGGTTTGGGGGCCTGGCTATGTATGACAGAGAAAGAACAGAATATTTTTGTGGGTCTGTTTGTGCAGCTTTGCAAGATGCACAGAATGGACAGGCTCGACAGCAGCTTCTTGGTTTGCTCTTCTTCCCTCTGAAATACCCAGAACTGTACCTCATTTTACATAACAAAAGATGGAGTAAGTCAGTTGTGCCAGAGGAGGGGTAGTCATAACAAAAACAAACACCACTCTTCTTGCCTGTCAGTGGTGGGGCTGGCAGAAGGGCAGCGTGACACTGGGGCCCAGGAGGTCCTGGAAGCAGCGGCAAAGCTTTGCAGGAGGACCTGGGAGTCAGGAGTTCAAAGGGTATGTGCTGTCCTTCAGCAACTCTCTTCACCCATCTCCACCCTGGGGAGACCCTATTGCAGAGTTTCAGTACTTAAAGGGGGCTTATAAGATGGGGACAAACTTTTTAGCAGGGCCTGTTTTGATAGGACAAGGGGTGATGGTTTTAAACTAAAAAAGGGTAGATTTAGACTAGATATAAGGAAGAAATTTTTTACAATGAGGGTGGTGAAACACTGGAACAGGTTACTCAGCGAGGTGGTAGATGCCCCATCCCTGGAAACTTTCAGGGTCAGGTTGGACGGGGCTCTGAGCAACCTGATCTAGTTGAAGATGTCCCTGCTCACTGCAGGGGGGTTGGACTAGATGACCTCTAAAAGTCCCTTCCAATCTAAACCATTCTATGATTCTATGTTTCTATCTTTGTTCAGCTTGGCTTCCCTGCTTGTAAAATGTGAATAAAAGCAGCTCCTACTTCACAGAGTGTTTTCAGCACCCAACACCAAAAGCCTTATACTGTAACTTCAGGGAGATGATAAAGAATGTTAAAATTGTCTCTTTTTGCCATGGTACTATCGTAAACAGTGAGTTTCCCCACTGGATCAGACACGGGAAAACTCTTTTCTGAAACACGCTGATTTGGAAGGTGTTTTCCTTTGATTGCCAAGGAACATCTGCAGGTACTGTTGTTAATAGCACACCTGTGCTAGCAATTTTTAAAGCCGTTTATCTAGCAGAGACTGTGCTTTGGAGGTCACCAGGAACTGGCTTCAGCCATCCTTCCACTAAGATGTGAGTCTGTGAATAGTCTGGCTGCAAGCTGATAGGAGGCTGTTTTTCCTGGCAAGGTAAATGTGGGAGGTTTGGGACGTGAATGTCACATGTGTCTTAGGAGAGACTCTTCTGTATGAGCTGGAGGCTCTAGTTCGGCATTACCTTTCCCTCTGTCCCTCAGTTATTTAGTTATTGAACTGTTGTTTAGCTCTTGCATAACTCTTCTTCAGGTCTCATACTTTTCTTCCTTTAGTCTGATGTGTTTTGAATCAAGCCCATACAAATTTTTCAGCCAAAAGGTTTTTAGAGCTTGTTTATATAGGGGTATTGGTTTGTGACAGTGCAGGGCTGCAGGAAGGAGCCAATGATCTCAGGATGAGCCAGGAGTGCCCATGGGGGACTTGACCTATAACAAACCTACAGGAACCAAAACCCAACAAAACTAGCTGATTGTGTTAAAATTGCAATTCTACTCACGACTGATGTCTTCAGTGCCAGAATGGGTGCTGCTATTGCACTCTGCTCTCTTTCTGCTATTCACAAACATCCATGATTTCTAGCTCAGCTGTGTTTTCTTCCCAGTTGACAGAAACCTTGGCTGTGAAGTATGGGAATGAAACTTGGGATCTGTTGCAGTCAAGTTCTGTTTTGCTGTTGAAATTTTCACCTCTGTAAAATCATTACAGAAAAATGTTTTTATTTATAATGTTTTATTTATTTGCTATTTCTGTGACACATACTTCAGAAATTTAAGAACCCTCCTTTGTTTTTCTGTGTGTATCCAGCTTGTTCCCAAGAAACGGTGTGGCTGCATACTTGTTTGAGATGGAGGCGTGAGGGAAGTGCTGGCCCCCAGTGCCTGTCCCCAGTTTAACAGATGGGAGCTAGGGCTTTCCATGTGTGTCTGCGGAGCTATGTAAGTAAAACTGTTTCCTATAGAGGTCTGCATGGCAACCGCTTTCTCCTGCTGAGATGCTGAAATGGAAACGCTTGCTGGTTGTTTTCCTTTGAGGCCAGTGCTCTGTCCTTGTACAGCACAGCTTTCTAATAGCTGGCTTCCAGTGAGCTTCTGAAATGCCGAGCAGCTGAAAACCCGTCATATGCCTCTCACTGTAGGGAATATTGGCTGCTAGACAGAATTACTGATCCTTAATTACTGTGTCTGTACAGACTATGATCTGCCTGGAGCCATAATCAGATATAAAAAGTCTCTGAAATAAAACTATAGACCAAATTCTATATTTATGTAATGTCCTGACAATTGGGAAGGCATGCCAGCACAAGTTATTAATGCCACCATATTTTTATCATGTGAATATGACTGTGTAGTTAGTGATGGTCAGGGTTTCTGGACGTGTTATTGCAGCCACACAAACAAGAAGTTATTTCAGCCAGCTAGTTGCATTTGAGAGTGAATCTCATACTTGCAATTCTGTGGTGAAAAGAACTCACTATACTTGAGAAGGAGAAAGAAGCAGCTTTTCTCAGGTTTTTTTGGAACAACTGCACTGATTTGGAGACTGTAACTCCCTGAGGAAGCTGTGTCTCAGCTATAAATACCCTCTGAGCTAGCTCAGCGGGTTTATCTGGACTGGGATTAATTTATAGGTGTTGCATTTGACTCTCACAGGGGGCATATTTCTTATTCTCTGTGCAGCAGTGATGAGGAAAAATGACCAAGGGAGAGTCTGAGATATCTTTTAATGAACAGCTTCCTCCTATCTGTCCCAGAGCTAACAGCCAGAGGAGAGTTGGCCTCTTGAGACAAAGTGTTTGTCTGCAGGGAAAGCAGAAGATGAAATAACAAAGCTATGTTCCTTTGTCATTGGATATGGCTGGTTTTAAATAATAAATCTTTTTAGAAATTAAATCTAAGTAAAGCCGCCCATGATCACCACCTCTACCCCCATTGCAAAGCAGGAGGAGGGACATGGTAGTGGTAGATCTGCTTTTAGCTGGAGCCAGGCATCTGCCCAATTTGCAGGTATGTTTTCTACATCAGAAAAGAGCAGGGTAGTGGGGCAAAATGTGGAACTGGGGTGTGTAGATATCAGTCCGATTAAAGAAAGTTAAAATACTGCTGTGAGTGAGGGTCTGGCAGGAAACAAATTAAACATAATGTAAGGTTGGCTCTTGCAGAGTATTTCCCCAGAGGAGAGCTGCTGGCACTGAATGCCCTCTCCCATGTTTTCCCTCCTGGGTCTCAGTTCACCAGGAGCAGCTGAGTCGTGGTATAGGGCACATCAGAAGCTAAAGGTTTCTTGCTCTTGGACGAAAATAGTCAAATATCTTAGAACAGGCAAATACCTTCTGATGATCCTGAACTTGTGGGTGCCTTGTTTAGTAACTTCATTTCCTTACTTGAAAAAAAATAGCAAGGCTAATTTATCATTCCTGAACAAGTTCTGATCAATTCCTCTTGTCCCAGCCAGGGAAACTTCTGGACAATCCCTCCTCTTTCATAAACTCATGCATTTTAGGGGAAAGGATGGTTGTTAGAACTCGAGCTCTCCAAGAGGGTGATGACAGGCCCCTTACCTCCAAGCCTTGCTAAGCATGATGCAATCTATAAGCAAAATAGGCCACCTAGCCTGAGCTGTGCGTATGCCTGTGAAAGGTTTTGCATCAGATCAGGGTGGGCAAAGGGAGAAGGAAATGAGATGCCAAGGACTGAGCCTGACCTGGCTGCAGCGCTGGCTCTGGCAGGATGGAGCAACCATCGCAACCAGACAAAACACACAAGCAGTGGAGAACTGCTCGAAAAAGAGAGCTTGCAGGCTCTAACAGGAGGTTTGCAGAACAGAAAGTGACAATACAGAAAACAGGAGGGCTGCAACAGCAGTGAATGATTTCAGAAGCTCAGCCTCGGCTGCCTGCTCCTGCAACGTTTTACAGAGAGCAACCAGAACATTTTTATCTGTGAGTGGGAAGCATCTGGGGGATTGTTGGTGCTTCTGTGAAATGAAGTGTGCATCTTTAAATCACATACAGTATGCCTGATTAATAATCAAGGTAAAGAAAGAAAACAGTATTTTTAGAGTGGTGAGACCTAGGGAGCAGCACCCTAGGAAACATTTCCTTACAAAGGATGTCTTGTAGGCTATTCTGTTTCATGGCTTGAAACAAGTGCAAACTTTATGTATATTTTTTATCCCATTTTATGATCCCCTGGAGCATGATAATGGTTATAAAACATTAATCTGATTTGTTTAAGAATATTAATCCATTTTTTTGTTTAATGGTATGAATCTGGGCACAACTGATAACAAAAACTTAGAGCATCTTATCTCTTTGAGGAGATAGCTAAACGTGATGCCATTCATCACAGTGATAGGTAGTTCCTCGGGCGCAAATACGCACATATCGCAGTCTGTGCATGATGACGACCAGATCCAGCTCTGTTTTCTGTCTGCTCTGTGTGGCGCTATCGACAAAGAGCTACGAGCAAGGGCAAAGCAACGCTCTTGACAAATCCTTTACAAATGTTTGGGTTGCTCTTCTATGCACTCCTCTGGCAAATTTTAAACAAAGTCTAGAAATCTGTGTTAGCCACAGAGCATGAGCATAGACTGCAAATAAGACTCCGCTCTTACAATCATTCCAGCATTTTGTTTGAAATTGGATTTCTTGTCTTTCAGTCAGGCTAAAGCTGATGGCTGGACAAAAGTGGCCCCAAGGTTTGCTATGCTGGGAAGAGCCCTGGAGAGCAGGGGGCACCTGCAGCAGCCCAAGGCATGTGTGGGTGATGTGGTGCTTGTGCTGGGTCACGGCCCTACGGCAATGCCACCTCTTTGTCAGCCAGTACTGGCTTCAGATTCAGTAACCGCTTTAAGGTAAATATCCATCTGTGGTTTCAGCAAGCTGGGACTACTATGAATGGACGTTGCTGGACAAATGTGGAAATACTTTAAAAATCATCCTCATAGTCTTTTAAATTGCTGTATTTTCTTTTTTTTTCCACTTTATCTAAGCATTCTTTAAACAAGGTTTATCAGCTCTGATATGTCAAAACTTGTTCCTGTGATTAGCATGCAACATTGAGGCTGTTTTTTGAATATTCTAGTTGCGTCTCTAGTTCCAAAATCCTTTATGCTCTAGCTCCCCATCACAAAATGGTGTTAATAACACATCTGTTTAATCTCTTGTCTATCAAAAGTAATTTGATTTAGAAATCATTTGGAGTTGTGTATAGGCAAGAAGCAGCTCAAAAAAAAAGTTGTTCTCAGCTTGGCCTCTAGGTATTTTTGTTTCACCGTCTTGCAAAACTTACACTTTCAATTTGTGATTACTGAAGCACAAAAATAATATTTTTTTTCCCTTTAAGTTCTGGGGAAGTCTAACTAGGGAAACCGAGGCACAGAGGGCAAGAGGTCCACATGGGAAACCAAACTGAGGGGCGCATTCAAAGATCCTGGGCTGACTTCCCATTTATGCCAAAGATTTTTGGATTAATTTTTCATCTCTGAGGCTGGTGCAAAACCTGGCAGGGCAGTGGGAATGGAGTGGGTGGGGAACTGGGTCCTGCACAAGCTGGGAAATACTCTTGCCCCAATTACTACTTCTAGGACTGGTTCATGTAAGAATTAGGCAGAAGACAAGGGCAGAGCAGAGTGTGCTTGTTTGTTTAGACACACAATGTTTGCCTTTATTTCCCTCTATCTTTTCTAAGGGCTGTGACGGCACTTCCTTCCTAGTTCATTTGTGTGGCGGCCTGAAAGGGATATGTCTAAATAGGGGTCAGAGCGACTGCAGGGCAGTTTGCTTGTTTGTTAAACAATATGGGAAGAAAACAGAGGCCATGAAGAATACTTCCCTCCCCTCTGTGCCCCAGGGAACATTCTTTATAAAATTTGGCAGCAGCTCTTTCATCAGAAACCAGCAAACCACTGCACAGAGTGGCTGGCCCTGGAAACTGTTTTAGCAATTTAACAAGAGAGGAAGAGGAGGCACAGGAAAGAAGCTTTAAAAAAAATGGTATAAAGCCTCATAGAAAATACCTAAATCAGTAAGACAGAGTGTTTAAACAGTGAAAAATACGTAGCAGTTTTCAAGAAAATAAAAATGAAAGCATGTTGGGCTTACCTTTATGCATGGTGCATTATAAACAGGAGCACCGTAAGTATGTTATGTCCCAGACTGTGATGCTGATCAATTTAAACGAATGCTCTCTCTCTGACAGTGACTATTACAAGACTGTTCGGAAAACAGCAAAAGAAACTTCCTGCAAGCCTTTATGAAAAAATTGTCCAGAGGTAAGACCAAGTGGCTAGTGCAGAAATTGAAGCATGAGAAAAATAGCAGGAACTTCTGTAAATGTATTTGTCTCAAAGGTTTGCAAAAAACCCACCTCTGAAAACTAGTAGTGAATTACAGATGTTAATGATATACTGAAAATAATTACTTCTGTAATAGAGCTGATGGTGCCAGAAATCAGCTTGTTTTGCCTTCTTTCCTCAGACAACTTGGTGCAATTTTGAATCCATGCTTTCTGGGCTCAGTTTCTAGCAGTAAGCTGGGAATATGGATCTATCCAAGCCTAAAACTTTAGACACTGAAAACTCCCAAAGGTCTGCCAGTTGCTTAGGTTTTTATCAAATATATGCCTAACAGCCTGTTAGCCATGACTGCCCTGCTAAAACCTCTGTACTCCGCAGCAGCGGGGCCTCTGAACTCCATCACCACTCTTGATGGGTCATTCATTCTCTCATCCATCTTGCCTTATCCGGTAGGATGCTCGGGGCATAGCCTTTCCTCCTTCCCCAGTCCAATAAGTCTGACGGATTGAACCTAGTTTGATAACTGTTCTGCCTGATCTTGTTTGCAACTAATGCCACAAGGCAAGTGCTTTACCTAGAAGGTTATATGCTATTTTTATACACAAGCATTTATTCTTGTCATAGGCTGGAAAGGGGAAGAAAGCAAACGTGACGGTTTTTTTTTTTTAGACTACAGTTCAGGCATTAGCTAGAAAATCTCTACTTTTCTGCTCAAGATCATTCTTAAAGGACCTCCAAACACAATTTAATGTGTTTTCAGAGGCCTCCAAAGCCAAATCAGACAGCTTGCAGACCAAGCGCTGTGTAGTGTTAGTGATGCTAGGTGCACTGTTACCGTCCTGGAATTCACAAGTGGTTATGACGCCTTCTAAATGTGGTTTGTTCCACTTTAATTGAATACTTGCCCCATGTTATCAGGAGTATGTGTTTCTATGCTGCATGCATTATTTGATCTGATGAGGAGTGCGGCACAGAGATGGGATGCCCCTGGGGGAAGAGAATCACTGTTAGTTCTCATCTCCGATTTTGTCTGCTTCTCCCCTCACCGGGAGGTGGATGCCTCACTGTGGCTGAGGATTTACAGGAGGCAGCACCAGAATTTTGCAGCTTCACTATTCCATATGTGCTTCTCCCAGGCTTTAGATAACGGACTATAGTCTCTGTGTAGAGGGAGGGCAAGTGCTGCTTTCCAGACACATTACCTTAGTGGACCTCTTTTTCTTTTTAAAAAGTTCTAGCAAGGCTTTCAAAACTGCTTTTCCATATATCACAAAGCAATTTTCATTGTTATCTGCTGGTGAACAGAATTGGTCATGGGTAGTAAAGTTTTATAATTTTCTTGCTTTTACTTGAGTAATGATTTTAAGTAGTTCTAGCTTGGTAGGTATGTCACTGAGATGGGATATTCAAAATCAATTTGGATTATTATTTGTATTATCATTACTGAATGCTTTATTACTTTATGTATGTTTTAGAAGCCCTAATTGATAAATGAAGTAGGTGACAAAGGCTTCAACAAGAATTTTTTATCCTGTGGGCAGCAGCAGTAAGGACTGTACATTTTAGAAATGTTAAGGGAAAAGATTGCAAAATTCCCTAAACCCTTTTTATGTGCCAACAAAAAAAAAAAAGAAATAAAAAAAAAAAGCATTCCTATAGTTCAGTGAAAAACCCCATGTGTGCTCTTGAGAGATTCTGTTGTGCTGCTGTGGTGCTGGCAGGTATTTAGAGAAATGAAAAGAGCACAGACTGCTGGAGACTAAATGATTGAGTTAAAACAAATATTTTGGTATCTTTGCATTCCTTTTCAAATGTTTAAATGGACTACTTAAAATATGCTCTATTGTACAACTTTCCCCAGTGGCAGGGGTAAAAAATTGGCCTATAGGAACTTCGCTAACCATACCATCAGTGTTTCTATAAACTTGAATTATAGCCTAGCTGAAGATTACATGTTTAACCAGCTCACAACAATGCCTTGACATAAATTTATTTTTTTTCAACTGTTTTTGAAGCAAAGGAGAATTCTTACCAGATGACCTGTTTTGTTTTTTTTTTTTTTTTTAATAGGTATTTCAGACTGCTATCTCACTAAACATGTTGGAAATGTTTGGCCAACTGGGTCCTCTTCTTCCTTTTAGGAGAACCCCTCCTCTGTTACCCATACCCTGCACACCATCGTAGTCTGGGCTGTGTCATGAACATGATCTACTTCTGCGACTAGCTGGCTTCTTTAAAAAAAAATGTCAGTTCTCTAAAATGACACTCAAGTGATTTAACTGAGGCCACCCTTTCCTGAAATTCCCATTTCATTTGTTAACAGTCTTCCAACTTCTGTAATAAATGAGGCACAAGCCCCCTCAAACCAGAGCCATCTCAGCTACACCATCCTGTCTTTATGCTTAAAAAAGGCTTATCTTATAATGTCATGCAAAGTGCTATTTAATTTTCCTCCCTGGAAGACATACATAACTGCACTGGCACTTTTAATATTCTACCTTTTGAATATTTGATTTCTGGAATAGTAATATTCCTTCATTCGCTGAGAATTCTGTTCCTAAGAGGCTTTTCCATTTTTAGTGTTATAAAGTATTAAAAAATGTCTCTGTGGGTCAGGAGCAACTGTGATGTTCAGACCCACCACATCACCCTTTTATTACTTGAGCTAATGAAGTGACTAGCAGAAGACTGGTACCTGGAGAAGCATACACAACACACTTGCTGTAGGGCTTTTTCTTCTCCTTCTAGTAACAAAAAGAAATTGAGCCTATGGAATAATGGATTTGATTCCTGCTATGATAGGGAAATTGTGCTTATCAGTTATAGATCTTTGCGTAAATGCTGTAAAAGCAAAAGACTCTCCCAGTTGTCAGGTAACCTCTCCATGCTGATCCTCATGCTCTTGGCCCATAGCGTGGAGGCACTGCATCTTCTCACTTAAATGAATGTCCACTTCTATGAAACATAAGCAAACTGCACTCCACAACCTCCAATGTAATTCTTAAAGAAAGACTTGCTTGTTAGCAACTTCCAAAATAATTGAGTTACTTAATCGTAACTTTATTTTTGACACCATATTGTTTCTTACTCAACAAGGCAGTGCTACCTGACACTTCCAGGTGAAAACTGGTGGCCTGTAAGTCCTGTAATCATGTCATATAAAGAAGAGAGGACCTTTTTAGGTCTTCATGATGCTTTATAGAAGCTAGTGCAAGAATGATTCCAGCAGTTATCCTGTTGGATATCCTGTTAGCCTGCACAGTTTTAAGTGACTTACGCTCTTGCTGCTTCTCAGGGAGAGACTGTCCCACAGCCTCAAAGACCTCTTGCTGTGTGGAAAATGCCTTTTCCTTTCCTTCTGCCTCAGATTTTCCATTAATGAATTTTTATCTCAACTTGTACACCCACTCAGCTAGTTTGAACTCTTCTTCTGTGTTTTTATGACCTTCCAGTGCTAGTAGACATTTACTACACTCCTCTTGTCTAGTGGCCAAATTATGTATATTGACTCTTTCTGTATAAATGTACCCCTTCAGTGCCTTAATCTCTTTTGATGGAATTTTTTCTTCTTTGAATTCTTTCCTATCCATCATTGCTCTTTGCTATCCCTGGCCATAGCTAGGAAGTTCATTTCTTGTGAGCATTCTGGACGCTTCAGGAAAATATAGTAGGATGTGGATACAAAAGAAGCATAGAAGCAAAAGTTGCATATTAGCATCAATAATAAGAACAGTACTTCACCTTCACCTCCAGTGCTATGCTAGTCATCATTTTAAACACTGATAATTCTTCTTGCAAGAGAAATTATATAGTTCTGGGCTGACAGATGAGAAATAGTTGAAAGTAATTTTTCAGAAATGTTTAATATTTCCTTGTGTAATGGATGCAGTCAATTGACAATTTATGGTATAACATAGTCAAAGGAATTAGCATTTTGTCTTTGCAAATTTAATGTATTGATCTGTTAAAACAGTATCTTGATTTCATTCCTTATGATTGAAGGACACTGCTTCCAGCACTTAGCAGAAGATCTGTGTATAACATTTAATTTTCATATGTCTTAAGTGTAATTATCTACCTTTTATTATGTAGCCTGCATCATGTATACTGCTTTTATATCAACTTTCTCCTGGCACAGACTGTTGTGGATATATATTAGGTCCTGCTCTTTCCAAGGTCTTGTAGCAGACTGCAGAGGTAGTTATGCATCGTTTCAAAGTCTCACTTTCCCAGATTGTCTGTGTTAGTGACATTGCCTTCTGGCCTTTAAGATGAAGGCCACCAATCATTTACAGCTTCATCTATAACTAATTGTGGAGTGCCTTACTTGAAGAATGACAGTAAAACATGAATTTTTCCATTTGAATTTGTTAGAAAGCAGTACTGAAATTCAGCATTACTGAAGCACACTGTAGGCTGGACCTGTGCTGCACCAGGGATGCCACGTACGCAGTTAGCCATACCAGCGCCCTGCCAGAACTGAATGGGGGCCCAGCCTGCGCTTCTCTGTGGCAACTGCTCCTTAAAGCAAGAGTGTTCGAGCAAGAGCCAGCGCTGCCATGAGTGACACCTGACAAGAAACACAGACATGGAAACTTGAATTCTATTGTCCAACTACAACGCAGGCACCTGCAAATGAAGGTGCCAAGAAAACAAACAATCAGGAGATTGAGGCTATTCAGAAGAGTCAAAATTAACTCATGTTTTGGAAATATTTAGGAAAATGCTGATCTGAAAGTAACCTAAATGCACTTTAAACAAAATGCAGAGTAAATCCTTGAAGTGCCTGAGGAGTCTGTCATACATTAGTGTGCTTAAAAATACAAACAAATCCATCATTGCAGAGAAAAATAAATTGATTCTAACTCTGCTTTTTCCAAGGGCCCAAAACTGTGAACAAACCTGGTTTGTTTTTTTTTTTTTTTTTTAAATTGTTCAGTTGTTTTATTTCTAGTATTGACTTGGAAAGAAAAAAGATCACAGAACAGTCAAACAAATGACAGACCCTTATCAGAAATGTTCTCTAAAAGACTCTTTGGTGTGTGAGAACTAGTACAACAGCAAGAGGTTTGCTTTTGCCAGACTGTGAAGCAGCATCCCTCACTGCTCCCTTGGGAACATAGTGGGAACCGATAGTGATCAGGACTTTGGGATGCTCAGGCAGAGAAAGAATACAATGATGGTGCTAACTGAAAGGCAGCAGGCCTCCTTCCAGCTACTCTGTCAGACAAGCCTCACAAATCAAAATCCTCTTTCAGATGCCCAAATTATATTTCTGTTGGCTAAGACTTTAAAAACTTTTTAAAGTTGCTTGAATTAACAGCTGTCTTTGGCTTCATTTTTCACCTTAGTCAGTTGTTTGTATATCCTCCTGGCTTTCTCTTTGGCTTCATTTCACTGCTGTGTGTGCTTTAACTTTCCCCAATTACTTTCACATTTGCATTTTTAAAGCGAACCTATGACTCCACAACTCATCATGCCCTCGTTCACCTTGCAGAAAACAGGAAAGCGGTGAACTATTTTTCAGCATCACATACAGCTGCCTATCAAGCAGGAGTTTGCTTTGCTCCCTGTTAAATTCAACAGTACCTTTCCACAAGACAGCAGCAAAACACAGGTTTGTTCTTACTTTTAAATGTATGAAGCTAATGACTGGGGAGTATTTCTGTCCAGCTGTCTGCCATCATGAACGTTTGTCTTCCAAAAATTTTGAAATTGCTCTGATACCTGCCTTTAACAACGCTAAAATCATTGACGTGGGATAGGGCAGGGGTGGCTATGCAGTTGGTAGCAGTACGTGAAGAAAATGCCTCCTCCTCTGGGCACGAGAGTGGAAGGAAGAATGCAGAATAAAATAAAAACCATTACACTTCTCCAATTTTAAACATTTAATAGTGCACTTATTGAGTATATTCTGTACAGACATCTATAGCAAGTTAAACATTTTCCTTTCTCTCACGTAGATCATAGTCATGTAAAGCACATTTACAATAGAAAACATACTTGAGGTACAAAAACCCAAAAAGAATATCTGAGGTATAAATACAGGTATATTTTAAATAATCTTTACCATGCTTTATCTATGTTTGACAGTACACTGTGGGCAAGTATACATGTTTACAATAGAATGGTATGTACAACATACAATTTTACAAATTGAAAAGGGTTTGATGTAGAAGAATATACAAGGTTTTCCTACTCATGAGGAACATTGTTACTGGAAGTACTACATTATTTGCCATAATAAAAAATCTTCATCAAAAAGCTTAAAATAATACTGACAATGGTAACAAAGTCTCAGTCAAAATTCCATCTTGCAACTCATTCATACCCTAGCCACAAAATACATTTATCACTTAATACTGCACCTCAAAAGCAAATCTTTACCTTTACAGTAAAACCTACAGAAAGACACCTTTCCAGAGGACCTCAAGACTTCCTACAGTTCATACAAGTTGATTCTCAAGGAGGGGGGAATATCCCAAAGGGTTTAAAACCCAACAAAACCCAAGACAAAACCCTACCCTCCTCTTTGCCCCCAAATATAATCCTCCAAATTGCTCACATCCAGGTTCTGTTTGTGTTAACGTGCAGCTTTTAGGAAAACAGGCAAAGGAGGGAGAGAAAGGGAGAGAGCTTGTGCAACTCTTCCTAGCGACCTCACCCCACCTGCTGCTGCAGGAGTCCTGCCACCTCCCGGCACTGCAACTCCAGTGTTGACTTTTTCCTCTTGAGCCGTTAGAATACAGTAAAATATATAAAAGCTCATTAAAACACTTACAGTTAATGCAGGTAGGAGTAAAAGCAACAAACATTTTTTGGCAAATTAACAATTGACATTACTGGCTCTCTTCACCATTGCATAGACATTTCATTTCTAAGCTGCTACGTTGCTCAAAATATATTTACTTAAAATTGTTATAGAATTGCTAATCACTCCTAAAAGGTCATCTGGATAAGGAGTGGACAGTAATCGGAGCAAGCCTCTTGTAACATCTGCTTAGGTTTTTAACAAGGTTAGAGCTGAGGAAAATGTAGAACCGGCACATGGGAAGGATGGCTACTCCTGGTCCACAGGGGACTCCCATTCTAGGTTGAACTGTATCCAGCATACTAAAATCCATTCTGGTTGCCTATCAGTGTACCAGACACATTTCAAGTTCGACTTCTGCTATCCTTTCAACCATTAACACACTCATTCACACTTTAATCTCTGTGCAAACCTTTCTCTGCTTATCTCAGTGAGAACACATTGAAGAGTACCAACTATTCCAGTGGATACACCAGTCCCTCAACGCATTACAAATAAAATGACATGGGTATGTACATAAAGCTAAGTATTTCACATGGGAATGATGAGCCTTCACCATATGTCATAATATATTTTGCATTTAAAGAACTTTGCTTCTCAGAAGCAATTCAAACCATCTAATAGTACAATAATTTTTTTTTTTCACAGTCCTCCTATGTATTCCAGTCGAGGCCTACACTATAGACCTTACACAGACAGGAAGCAGCTTTAAAGTGTATGGTATGGCCACAGTCCTATAGTAATGCTCACAGTCAAGTTCTCACGCTGTCATCCCTTCATGACATGACTTGCAGATGGTACACTAGTCCGGTCTGCAGCAGACGAGCCTCAGTTTTGGGTAACGTCTACGTTGCTGAGGTGTGGAGCGCATGGCTGTTCCTCTTCAGTAGTCACCTGGATTTTAATTCCTTGCTCTCAGGACTCTGATGAATGAAAGAGTCTCGTATCTTAACGACTTCAGATGCGCACAAATGTCCAAAAGACTTGGTGTACCAGTCTGGCATGTGGCCCCTGATGCATGGAGAAAAAGTAACGATGAAGTAGGTACCAGTAACTTTGCATGCATTTTCTTAGTCAGAATCAAATACATATCTAGCTGGTTAAATGCCCAACCAGGAAATCTCTTTATTACTGCCTATTGCTCAGCTCAGCCTCACTACTATACAGACTTGCTCAAAAACAAGTTTGCTGCAGTGAGGAAAAGTTATAAGAAGTTTTGTGAGAACTTGGTCCTCTTTACTAACTTAATATTAAAATTAACATGTAAATACATCTGTCAGAGGAAGGGGTGGGATTATATACCAATAGCTATGGTGGAGCACATACTGGAGGCTTCTAATGCAACAAACCACACCTGCTGTTAGAGGTGCACTGAAGCCAATTTTCTGTGACATCTGAGAGACCTGTGTGCATGCCTGTGAGAGTACACACTACTGGCCAAGCTAAAGCCTGTTGAACCATCTAAATTTTGTGCTGACTACATGGAAACTATACAAGAAGAATTACCACCACAAAAGGACAAAGTGGAAATTAATACCTTAAATCAATTCTGCACATGTAGGTAAGTTTAGATTTTCCTGACCCGCAGGGCTCAATCAGATACCTAGACAGGAGCACATTGACTCTAACACCTGCCACTGGAGCACGGTCATGGTCCACTGAGGTTGCTAGAAGCACACAAGCTCCTTTGGGGAAGTTTGTCCTCCATGTTCTAAGAAAAAAGAAGAAAAACAAAAAGGCTTATCTTTGACAAACAGTAATTCAAACATCTAACAAGACTTCAAATTATGCACAAATAGATATTTACCTATATAACTTACACTATACAGAAATCATAGGCAAGGATGCCGTATGTGTAGGATATAAATATAATCGCATATAAAGGCCTTACCTTAAGACTACGAAGTCCCTGGCTGGGTGAGGTGCCATGCTGTTCTGGACATACTGGTATATATCTGTCTGGCTATCCAGAGGTTCAATTACTTTTGAATCTATAAGATCTTCATCCCAAAGATGCTGCTCTTTAAGTAAACGATTTAAAACATCCTCTGGCATAGCTGGGATTTCAATGGTAGTTTTCCATAGCCGGAGTGGGGGACCTTCGCAGACCTGTGGAGAATCAGCAGAGTCCTCAGTTTTACTCTTCCTTACACTTTCTTTTCCTTCCTATTTTAGTGTTGGCTAAATACAGCAAATTAAATACACACACATAGATGTATATATTGTACTAGGCTTGTCGTAAGCTCAGAATAAGGTTGTTTTCCTAACAGCCAAAGGCATCTGCACGCTGACTTCCAAATTATTTTTAAATTACAGTTATCTTCTCCAGTATAGGACACTATTAAATTGTGATGCTACACAAAAATGTCCTAGTTTTCCAAGTTTATTTTTTAAATATCTTAAAATCTCATTGAAACAGTTATCCCTGTGCTAGCTCTGAGCTGTGCAAGATTAGAGCCGAGAAACTTCTTTCCTACTGCCTCCATAGTGACAGTGCTTGGAGGCTTCACTCAGCCTGTCAAGGCTTTGCACATGTGAGTGAAGGCATGTAAATGCAATACAGTGAACATTCCTGGGCTGGATAAACAGAAGAACACAAATCAGTGCATGTTAGCAGACTACTGCTGAAAGACATGTTGTTTTTAGACGGTGTGTGACTATGTCAAAAGATTAAGGGGTTTTTTCTTAAATCTATCTGCAAAGTAAAGGTGTGCACTGAACGTTCTGTAATATCCTATGTCAAAAGCCTGCTTCTATTAGAGAAGAGGAGCTAAAAACCAGAGCTGTGGCTTGAGTGACAGGGTGCATACCTTCTTGTAGGCCAGCTCTGCTTGCTCTGAGGTGGAGCAGCTGACCCAGCCTTTAAACTTCTCTTTCATCTCTTTAAGCAAGTCGTCCACACAGTCCTGGAGGTAGCAGTGGTAGTCGGACGGCTCGGTGGTGCTGCTGCCACCCCGGAGCTCCTCCAGGCTGAGGGGACGCAGGTCCTGCTCTGTGTATGAGTTCCGACCCCTGCTCATTTCTTCAGGTATCTGAGGGGCAACAAGGGTGAAATCATCCTCTTGCAGCTCTCTCCCCAAACCACAGAGTTAGTCTAGCAGCTTGATAGCCACAGAAAGATAGGTACACTAGTTTTATAAGCAGTGGGATGCTTATGTGTCAGGTCAAGCACTCAATGTGAAGAAATGCCAAAATTAAGTTTGTGACTTTGATTTAACTCAAATTAGTCTCTCATTTATAGGGTGTCTTTTTTTCTTCTGCAGAATTTTGGAGTTCTGTGGAAAATTTCTCTTTGCTACACAACTCAGATCCATTCCCACAGCACAGTTTATCCTGCAGACTGAAGGAAGGCGGGATCAGTTGTCAGCCGCAAGAAAAGAGACAGGCATGTCTTCAGTTGAGGGCTCTGAAAAGACTCGATGACAGTGAGGAAAACCAGGATTCAAGACTTGTTTGGTTCTCCATCCCTGGCCCTAGAGGGAGCATGCTTTAGTTCCTACAGACTCTTCAACCTAGGTTTGACAATGTCTCGTTCCAGGACGCTTTTGTGGCCTAGTCTTGCTAACTCTCGGGAATTTAAGTATAAAACAAGCACTGAAATTCCTGGAAACAGCTTCTTGCTTTGTAATTAGAGCTGAACTTCACAAAGCCTCATGGCTGCACAATAAAAGCTTGAGAACGTATTTCAAATGCAGCTTGGATGTAACAAAAATGTCCCAAACCCCACAAGTGCCTTATGACTTTTGAGTGCCAGTGCCAACAAAACAACTCTCTTTTCTTCTGGCACCACTTCTAATTCATGTATGCACCCAGATCAGGATGCAAAGTTTTTTAAAAAGCTATTTATGTGTATTAAACTTTATTAAAATAAAGAGACATTCCTAGCTTTTCATTATACAGCAGATCTAGGCCATGTTGGCCAATACTCCACCCATCAGTTTTGCAAATAGGTGTTTTACCTGAAAGAGCTTCTTGCATTCAGCGATCATATGAGCTAGCCCTTGGGTTGCAGCCAGATTTTCATTTAAGTCTTTCTGATCAGGTTTTCCCAGGCTTGGTTTTCTTTGCATCACCCTTCACAGGGGAAAAGAGCACACACACATACACAAATCCAGTTATTTAATGCAGAGCAAGAGCGACGCTTGGTAAGAAAACAGCAGGATTCCCAAATCTGCTGGCGATTTAGAGCAGCGCTGCCTGGGACCAAATCTTGGCATGGTATTACTGACTTCTCTCGCTACTCTAAATTTTTACTTTGGAATCCCCCCGTTTCTTCCTTCTTTTGAACTCGCTTATATTTTAACAAATCTCTAACAAAAGGTAGAATCCCATAACCATTCTACACCCAGTGCCCTCTGAGGTGTCCGAGATGATCACAACTGGTAGGGTCAATGCTACACTGTGCCTGTTGTACATCACCGCTAGCTATGGTAAGGGACCAGCAGCAGTGAGCCCTGCTCCCCAGAGACATACCTTGGGGAAGAATTCTCTCTTTTGAGAGTGTTTAAGTGGAACAGGGAAGGTGCTAAGCAGACGGCCAGGTTTGTTGGTGTCATCTGGTTTTCCTTCACTGCAGCTGTGACATCACTCAGGAAATAGAGAAGAATCTGGAGGACCTCCCTGTTCTCATCAGGTAAAAGCATAATGGCAGCCTTGATAGCCTGGAGACGCTGATCCTTTGGCACATCTGCATAATATTAGTAATTCTCTCATCAGCCCATTGATTTTCCACACACACAGCATGAATACGTCCCAAAGCAAACTCCAGCTTCAAATATTTGACTCGAGTTTGAAGTGATTTCCTTCAGGACGCATACCATTCGCAGGAAACATGAAGGAATTTTTTTTTAACCCACTGGTTTAACTACCCTCAGCTATTTCCTGCCTCACAAGAAACGCAAGCAAGAAGAAGTTGTGCCTAGGCCAGAGTTAATTTTAGATTTAATTTCAACAGCTACATGCTCCCGCAGATGCACTAGAATGACAGAAGCCTGGAGTCAGGCAGTGAACAAGCAAACACAGTCCAGCCAATCTCGAAATTCTTTGGCTTTCAAAGAAATTCAAAACATGAATGCAGTTTAGAAGAGGTGAATTAATTAAATAAATTGGCTAGCAAACCTTTTCAACAATGATGTCACAAATATTCAGAAAGTGCTTTACCAAACAGAGAGGGTTGCTTTATTGAGCAGATCATTCAAAGTCATGCAGTGGAAAAAGAAAGTCAACGATGTGAAGCCCCATACCATTAAACAGCTCCTTGGTTACTAACAACAAACAACCATTGGAAAAATCTGATGTGTGTCTTTATATAAGGCCCTCTCCTCCAAACTTGAAGGGAACAAAAAATGAAATAACCCAGACCAGATCTGCATCTTATAAAGGGATTTCCAATAAGCCATCTCTGAAGACAACATCAGAGTCTGAGACCTGGAGCATTTATATCATCATTAGCACCACACCACCCTCACTGCATGTCTCATAATACACATGGTGCTAACCAGATATTTAATTGGTATTTGCTTCGGGCTTCAGCAACTTTGTAAGGCTAGCATGTGAGTCTGGAAACCAATTTTAAGCAAAAATCCACTGTTTTCCACACTCTCCCCTCAATCACCTCAAAGCACATTTAAGCCACGTGCGGACAATTTCAGTGCACAGCCTGGTGCATAACACCAAAGCAAAGGGAAATTTTGTCCTTTGTAGGGCAACAAAATTTACAGCTGCTTTAAGGCTCTTTGCTTTACACAGAGATCATACTTCCCGACCACCTCTGGGGAATGCTCAGACCTACCGCCTGTGAAAGGAAAGGAACAGATACTTCTGTAGTGCTCTGTCAAACTTTTTCTGGCACTAAACCCACAAAGAGTTGCTGTTTAATATGCACGGAAATGGAGAGTCTGATTAATTTTCTCCATAAACCTTCTTGGGAATCCAAACACACCAAAAAAATGCGTGTCCTGAAATTACGGTATGTATGTTTTTATTTTAAACCGTCACCTCCATCTACAGAGCTCTGAAGGAAGTTCCTGTAACCTTTTTGTAACCATCATCATAAGGAAGGCACAAAATACAGCAAGGGCTCAAAGAAGGTGTTTTTGCAGTAAGTTCTGTTGTAGCTGTGCTACTATGGAAAGAATACATGGGGAGAGAGCTGGGGTGATGTTAGGGAGAGAAACCACAGGATCAGCAGGGTACCTGTACTGCATCAATCAGTTTGGACCCCCATGAATATTTCAAAGAGCTTTGAAGTCCTGGTCACCAAACATTAATTCATCTTTGGCTATTTTATAAAGTGAGAGAATTTCCAATGAAACAATGTTGAAGAAAACTTCTGAAAGACAACGTGTTGTTTGGAAAGACTCAGCACAAAATTACCATCTATATAGAACTCAGTTTATCTAGCTCACAGAAGAGAATGTCTCCCTTGCTGGAGTTGAACCTGCCATCTCAGAAAGATCAATTATTACTTTTCAGTGCATTGATAAACTCCATTTTTGATGTGATTTATTCTAAGCACTTTCTCTTTATGGCACCCATCAGTAAAGTAGCTACAAGTCAGTAACAGAAAAGCTTTCAACTTAAAGGTTGTTTTCAAAAGTTGTGGTGAAGGATAGAAGAATACGAATTATAAGAAAATAGAAATTTTTTGGTAGCATTGCTCTTACAAAAAAGTCTTAGTAATTTAGTGGATTTCAATCCCCTTGAAAGCCCCAAAGTCTGCTCGTGTAGTGTTTGCACAGCTCCTCTACCTAGCCACATCAGAAGTGGCTTATTTTCAAACCGTAATATCAAGTATGCTCAAAGAAGAGAGGAAACTTTATAGCAAGTGATGGAGGATTTATATTTGCTCCCAAACTACACAGAAAGCTGAAATGAAAAGAACCTATACTATAAATCGTTATAGAAGTAGAACATCAAAAATCCATTCCTTATGAGGCTGTTTGAACTATAATGGCTGCTGGAGAATGGCGAAGACTAACATATGCAACGCACGTAGTGCCCAGAGGATCAGTATTAGAAAGTTCCACCCTTGCTACACAAATGACCATTTGCCATCTGCTGTAGAAATCTCACTACTTACATTGATATATCTGTAGGAAGGTCTCGGAGAGTTTGTTGGTCATGAGAGGCTCAGGGAGATCACGGAAGAATTGCTTTAACATGTCTGCTACATCGTAAGCAGACTGGCCTTCGTAGTTGACACTATCTGTTGAATTCTCATTCATTTGACGCAAAGCCTGAATTCTTGATTTGACTCCAGATTTCCTAAACAGTCCAACCTAAATATGTAGGGAGAGGTAAATACATTTCCAATGAGTCCAGCAAATTTAAAATGTAAGTATGCTCTTTAGCTTCTTATGTATGGGTTCTAATTTCATGGAAAGCTTTCCTTGCATTAATTACCTGTTTTGAGTCTACTCTTTTCTGTCTGACCCAGGAACAATAAAAATTAATGGAAGGCTAGGCTTTGGGCGCTGCATGCGCGTGGGATGAGAGTACAGCAAAACCCACCTGGTCCAGGCAGTGGTTGCGGAGGTACCGCATGGCTTGCTGAATGCTCTGTGGAAGAGGCTGCCCTGTGCGCTGGACATTGACTTGCAGCGGTACTCCAAACACATTTCGGTCTTTATAATCTGGCACCTTTATCCTTTTCATAAATTTTGGTACTGCCCTATTTACACAAAGAATGACAAAATTAAATTAAACCTCTGTTGATCATTTATGCTCTGTATTTCCAGTAATTCAGAAAGTCAGTAAAAATAAGTGAAACACTTCAGTGATATGAAAAGTAGTGACAGTATAAATTAGCTAATCCACTCAGGGCTGGGAAGGGGGAGAGGGCAGAAAACGGAGTTTCTCTAAGAGAAAGGCTTGACATTCGGGACAGTATGCTGCCTTTAAGTATTAATGTGGTGCTACTCTATCAATATTAGTAGGACAAAAGCTACAGGGTAAAACTGCAGGGGCCAGATTGAATTGCTAAAGAGTCAAAATAAATCCTGTGGTCAGTGACCCCTTATAACACTGCTTCTTTAGGTTTCGGGAAAGATGGGCATTTGAACAATGAGCTTTTGTATGTCAACTACTTGCTCTGCAAAGTCCTCAAACTGGGTCCACCACCCACCAGTGTGCATAACAGCAGGAAACTGATGTAATACATTTGAGTTTGTCAGCTAAAAACTTCAGCTCTATAAACAACCCCTTTGAGGGACCCCCCTCCTTGTCAGCCAGTGACTGTTATTAACCCCACCTCCCACTCCAGTTTCAATGAGAGGCCTTTCCATCTGCTTATGACTCCAAGGAAAAAGTTACTAAATACAAAAGAATGATTTACACCCAGGTCCCCAAGAGTATTGGTTTCATAAAGGGAAAAAAAAAAAGCCATTAAAATATGAAAATATTGAGATCATTTTCCTAAACAGGGAGAAAAGCTAATGTCCAGTGCAACAACTAATAGGACACAGTAGCACTGGAAAACAGGGAGACCTATTTAACATTTCAATATACAGTACAGCTATACAAACAGTGCATTAGATTTACAGCTGACTAATCTGTTACATAGTAAAACAGAACCAATTTGTACTGCCATATAGTTATGTTTAAGGCATTATTGATATAGGTATGAATAATACTTGCTTTGTCAAAAAACATGCCAATGGAATGTGAAAAAACACATTGCGATCTCCACCGAGAATCTGAAGCATGCAGGGATAACTGGTCAATACTTATTTCTGTCTTTCAGAACAAACAACTTCTGTATTTAGAAAGGCTGACATAATAACAGCCTTTGAACAGGAGGTACTTTGATGCTGAAGCTAAATACTCTCTATGACTCCTGGGGAAGGGAGGAGGCTGGCCTGTGGTAGGGAGAAGAAAAATTTTATTGCGCCTTTTGCATCCTGAAGGTTACACAGGCTGTACTGCAGATACAATACTAAAAGAGCTTTCTATTTCATTCTTCTGACAAAAAACATTCAACTGGGTTACAAACAACTGGCCACAGCAGAAATTGCTGCCTACAAAACATCCATGGTTCTCCCAACCTTTCTTCCCACACCCCCTGCCCCATCTTTTTTGCAAGCTAACTGGATTTATAGTGCTTTAAAGAAGGGAGATAGATTTTGGCTAATGAGACACCAGAACTAAAAGAAATGTACATTATTTAATTACATAATTATATAGAGAAACTAATGCAAATATTTAAGAATAACTGAAGAGAAGCAAGCCTATTAAGATCTACTGAGGTTTGTGCCACAGCTCGCTAACTGCCTCGATAAAAAAGTAGTCCTTCTTTCACTATGGATAGTGGACATCTTCCTGCTCAGAAAGCTGGCCTGTACTTCATTGCTTTCGTTCCCTCACATGCCCCCATAAACATTCTTCTCAAGCCTAATAAGATTACACTTACGTAAAGGGTTAGTGATTTTAGCCCTGTCTTAGGAAACCACAAATCACTATCAGCACAGGCTGGAGGAAGAAGTGCAAATATGGAAAAAGAGGGACGGAGGGATTCATTCTGTCTTTCCAAAAGTTGCTTAGGACGAGCGCAACTGTTGTGCTTGTGTAGTCGGCCTGTCTACACATGGCACTGTGCCCTTACCAGCTGAAACCGTGCTTGTTGGAAGGCGTGTACTTCTCCAGGAGAGCAGTCAGCTTCAGGAGAGAGTACTTCTGCAGCAAGTTCATCTGCGCCACGGACTGGCAGTTGATCTGCAGCGACGCCGAGCTGAGGCTGGGCCGGTGGGAACTCTGGAAGCTGTGCCACCTCAGCCTGTGCCTGCAGAGAAGATGGGATACAGAGCAAGGACCGGTCACTGAAACGTCTCTGCAAGACACATGCAGGAATTACCACAAACGTACTGCTGCGCTCCCTGCCCTTGGCAGCTGCTGTCTTCTGAGATTTCACAGGCATCAGCTGGCAGCATCTCTGCCTCACCCACCCGGCGCGATGCAGCATGTGCAGGTGCTTCAGATAGGAACGTGCACTGTGAGCTGACCGACAGCTCAGTGTTAACTACATGGTCTTGCCCTATCAGATATCCTCCAACGGCTCCAACACACTTTTTCAGAAGCTCTTTCAGTATTAACGTAGTGGGAATCAAAAAACTCCAAAGAAATACCAGCCCAAATTTTTAAGACACATCAAATGGGAACTAAGCACTTCTGAAAGTCCCACTAAGTTTATACAAGCAGCTGTAGGGGACTAAATGATAGCAGAAACCAGGCCCTAAATGATTTGCACCAGTTTTAAAGAAAAACTGGAAACAAAGCTAGAAAGAATTCAACTCCTTGCTTTATGTATCACAATACAAAATACAGTCATCTATCCCATGGTAAAACTCCCAGCAGAAACTGGGAGGCCACTGGAACTCCCCCAGTCTCCCACTGTGCTACTGCGATCAAGAGAAAGTAAACAAACCTCATTTTCCCTGCAGATTTAATGCCCTAGCATGCTTTTAAGAAACAGCCTGCTACCAAAAAGTGCAATTTTTTGAAACAGTCTAAAAGTCAAGGCTTTTACTATACACTGACACAAACCAGACCGTACTTACACTAGTTGTCCATGCCAGCTTAAAATGTGAATAATCCTACTTGAGGTTTCTCTCCCTCCCACACACCATTTCAATTTGAAGAATTATCATCCCCCAAAACTGCCTTAACATTGCTCCTAACACCAACTTGCTGAGCAGGCTGTTTTTCAATGTCGACTCAGGCTGAACATACAAACATACAGCTACACAGTGTGGGAATCACTTGTCTAAAAGGCTTGTATAAATATTTCCCTTGCCTATAATTGTTTTGGGAAGCAATGGGAACAGCACGTGCGTGCTTGAGTGGCCACAACTTCTATTGCACCTTAACTGAGTGCGGTGTAGCTACTATAGAGCCACTCGGGCTGCAGGGGCCCTCACCGGGGCCACCCCAAGCCCCAGCGCTCATGATCTCACCTGCTGGACCGCGTCAGCGATGCGCCCACCCCAGAGTCCCTCCTGTCCTGCATCCCCGCAGGCTCTTCCATTTCGTTCAGCGAATTCCCCGTACTGTCAAGGTCACTCGGTGTTGTTCGATCATTATCTACATCCAGGTGGATCTGCTTTGGAGAGGAAGGACACGGAGAGATGGAGTCGAGCGCCGAGTCGGAGTCCCCTTCATCCGAGAACTTCTCTGACCACTGGTTTACTATTCTCTGCATCCCTTTGACATGGTACAGGATGTCGTCTAGTTCTGGGAATATGTCTTCATTTTCAAGGTCAGCCAGATCGCTCGTACTAGAATACAGGATCGAGCCTGGCACATTGTCGTAAATACTCAGGCGGCTGCTCACTGAGCTGGAGGAGTTGCGCCTTTTCCCCATGCCCAGCTCTTTGGAGCTGTCGCCGCTGTTTTCCCTCCGGAGAGTGAGATGGCCATGTCCATGGAAACTCCCTGTCCTCCAGTTCACAGAGGCGTTGCTTTCTGTTGGGGAGAAGTTGCCGTTGGAGAGTGCTTTGGGAAAAGTGCCAGGCTTATGATCTTCGGGAATAAAAAAAACGGTGTCTTCTGCAAAGCTTCCCCGGTTCTTGAAGTTCTGCTCCATCACGTCACTGAACGTTGACTGGTTGAAGGGGTCGAAGCCTTCCAGGTACATGCCCACCCTTTTATTGTACGCACTGAGGCTGCGTGTTCGTGTGACGGGACTGGGTGTGCTGACAGCACTGCTCGTCTCAGACTGACTACTGCTGCTGCTGGTCTGGGTGGAATTGGAGACGCTCCTCTTTCGTACCATGGGGAGGCTGATGTGATTGCCATTGAGGGCAGAAATCTCCACGCAGTTAAGTTGTTTCAGTTTATCTTCATCCATGCCCTCCTGCAGGATGGGCCCGCTAATAATAAGGCCAAGCTTTGAAGGAGCTTTGCTCTTGCCATGGTGAGAGCTCTTGATTTTCAGGCTCTCCATTCTCTTGAGCAGGCTCTTTGTTTTGGACTTGGCGTTCTTTTCATTGGCTTTCGTGTTGAAGCTGAAGCTATTCAGCTCCCTGGGTGAGGGCAGGCTGCTGAATGAGTCATCATTTGCTACGAAATTGCTCGATGAACAAACACTCACGACGGAGTTTGTCCTGGTGGTAGATGCCTCACTCTGCAGGGTTGGTTGGTGGCTGCTGGTGCTGCTAATGCTCAGAATAGAAGCCACCTCCTGGCGTTCGCTTAGGTCTGTTAGCACACTCTCATGGCTTGCCGCGTTAGTAAGGTGAGGAGCTTCTGGGGAGGGGGTATTCAAGTCTGGTTTTGGAGGGAACACATCGAACTCTTCAAGCCTCGACCACCTCTTGCTGTCCCTCTGAAAAGTCCATTTGCCACTTATTGCACAAGGTTCATCTTCATCCGAATCTTCGCTCTGCAAAGAACAACCCTGAAAGTACTGCTTGCAAACTGCCCAAACAGCAAAGGTGGTTGCATTTAAATACAATGCCCACTAAACTGCTTTAAGCATGACTTTGTTCTCACTGAATTTAAAGTGAAAACAGTCTTTTACTTCAGGGAGAGGAAGATTAGGCCATAAAGCCTGCCACAGGAAAAGATAACATGGGACAGGCAATATATTTTAACAGTTTTCAAATACAAAAGATATATGCTTCGTCAAAAGAAACAAACAATACAATCTGCTTTAAATTGCTCTTTTCTAAAAACCCTAGTATC
The DNA here is from genome assembly GCA_031468815.1 of Morus bassanus. NCBI lineage: Eukaryota > Metazoa > Chordata > Aves > Suliformes > Sulidae > Morus > Morus bassanus. The sequence continues at coordinate 53,568,547 of CM062570.1, read as the reverse complement.
CATAGACTTTTAATTAATTGGTCACAGTGGATAGCCCTCAGATCAATGGAAATTCCTGGCATGCATAAAATTTTAAACTGGAGTCAGTCAGGGGTTGGGGTCCCTCTGGACTCTCTCCAAAGTTACACTCTGTTGATAGTGGTTGTGTGTTTATACTCCTCTTTGCAATTATGAGATGCTTCTCATACGTTCTGAATTGTAGCGGCTTAATTCCTTACTCATTCGGGAAGTCTGAACCCTCTCCTTGCTGTGACTAATGAGATAGCAGAAGAAGCTCTTGCACTGCAAGAGTGTGATGCCTCCAGGCTCTTACCTGATCCAACTCTTCCTCCCACAGGCTAGCAGCTAACATTTTAAGAATGTCCTGTGAAGTTTGTACTTCAGTCTTGCTTCAGGCAAACTTTAACACTCATAGATAGCAAGCAGCAAGAGCTCACTGACAGTACAGCACGTAAGTAAATTGTAAATAACATCTCCACTGATGATGTCTGATGTATGAGTAATGCCTGAGGGCACAATTACACATATATCACTTACGCCTACAATCTTTTCATCGAAATACTGAAAGGGAATGATCCTGGGACTGACATATTTGGTATTCCAAATATCTGGAAAATTTCATGTTGGAAGAATAAAACCAATGAAGATATTTTAATATGGCACCATGAAACCACAAAATAACCTTTGGTGTTCAGAGTAGGAAATACTAATTGCCACCCAGCTCCCCGAGTTTCACTTCATTTGTTTAGATTGCTTTAATTTAAAAACAAACACACAGGCATGCCCCAAACTGTAACTATTTGTGTGCCAGGAACACAAACATTTATTCTCTGAAAAACAAGTAAATTATTCATATTTCAGGTGGGTTTTTTTTATAGCACATTTCATCAGCTCAGGAAAGTAAGTGGAACACCATATTTATTTTTTATAACCAAATACACATGAGACACAGAGCAAGCGTCATTCGTCATTTTCTTTGTTTCACAGCTACTACAAACTACTTCTGTCCATGACTCAGATGAAAACCTAAGAGGACTGGCTTGCTTATTTAAAGTTTTCAGGAGGAAAAAAGTCACCTGAAACTGCCAATCGATAATAATGATGGTTCGGTGGTGAATGTGGTTTGACTGGAAAAAAAGGTGCAATAAAGTGCTCTTAATTTGCAAAGAGGTCAATGCCAACATAAGGAAACATATGTTTCTGTCAGTACAATTTTCCCCTAGTGTTAAAAAGCTTTAAAGGCTAGGTATTGATTTTAATGAAGTCAACAACAAAACAGAATAGGATTCAAGTCCATCTGCCAGGACATGGGTGGTGAATGAAAATCAGGAAGGACTGAAACAAAAGGTAACATCCAGACTCCGGAAGATCTGGGGTTTGGACCTCAAGTCGGGTCTGGTCTGACCTCTAACAGCAATACTGATCATTCCAGTGTTAACAAGGTTCAGGAACAAGGAGGAGAAATCTTCTGGTGGTCATAAACGGCAATCCAGCTGTCTACCCCTACTTTTAAAGAGTTCCTACATATGCTGCCTCAGAGTGTTATCTTCTGGAGCTTGGATGCTGTTTCCAACATACCACAAACAGATAGGGAAAGAGGGGATTAATTCCTGGTAAACAACCTCAGACCATTTGTATGCATTCTTGTGAAGGGTAGGGCAGCATTGTATTGCCTTAGCTCAGTCATCTTTATCTGCAGTTGTCATATCCCAGGGGACAGTATCAACTACTGATCCCTCCTAGGACACACACATAGTTTTAAGACAGCTATTGAGTGGTATCTTACTAGCAAACCCCAACAACTCAGCTTTCTGTCTGTACTACCTTACTGAAATTACAGTAGGTGCTCTCTTATTTCTCACCGCGCTCCACAAGGATCCTGAAGACTTAGGAAACACTTTTAATTCCGGCTGAGCTCCCTGGAAACATTCAAACTTTCTAAAAAGGTAGCTGATGTATTCTGTAAATATATTGCTTTAATTTTGAGTTTTGTAATTAAAAACCAAGGAAACAATGTGCCCAATCCTACAAAGGATTGCCTCTTTCCTTTGCAGGCCAAGCACAGTCTTAACTGATCCTGCATCATAATAAATAATACAATTCTAACATGATGCCAAAGAACCAAAGCTGTGAAGGTGGTGCCAAAGATGATGTTCTAACATTCAGGTCAGCTCATCGTGGCTGGCCAGGAGCTCCTCCATCAAGCCTACTCTTTACAATCCTGCCTGAGTGCAGGTAATATGCTACAACACGGACAACCTCACTGGCAGGCAGAGAAGCCCAGTGCCTTTCAGACTGGGAGCAGCATCCTGGGGAAGAGTTTGCTAGATGAACAACCTTTACCTGTGGCCAAGCCCTGCAGTTTTCACTCAGTGAGAACACAAAATGAAACATAAGCAGAGTTTTGACTGTGTCTCCTTGCCAGATTCCACTCAGGTGTTATCCTAGACTGCAACTAAGCAATCTGCTAGGTGGGTTTTTTTTCGATTTTATTAATGTACAATGCTGTAACAGAAGACGTTAAAGGAACTTACCCTTTTCCTGTGGGGACTAATTTCTAGCTTCATCACTGCACATTTGTTTAAAGTATTTAAGCGCCTGCAAAGCAAAGGAAACCATATTAAGAGAGCACTCCGGTGTTTTGACACAGGCTATTCCAGTTCAAAAGCTTTTATGAAGGCTGTCCCCAAACTCCTTTGCATACAAATAGCCACAAGCAGAGTTTCAATTAGAGCCCTAATTATACTTAACCATTAACCCATTACATTTGGCTGTATTCTAACTTCAGAGGGAGGGAGGGATGACTATTTGTCACAATTACCTGAATCAAAGTAAAGTGAAGGGAAACTTAGGCTAAGTTGAGAAGTGCATTATATCCAATGAATTGTAATAATTACATTTGTTTAAATAGCAGACATCTGAACCCTGAAACAATCAATCTCGAAAGACTGAAAATAACGGAAAAGGGCTTCTTATTTGACACTGTGTACACGCGCCTGTGTGAAAAAAGCATGCTGCTTTAAAATAGTATTTATAAGCTAAAACCTCCCGGAGCAAAACTTATTATCCACTAATTAGGTGTCTGTTCTGTTTGTGAACAATGATTATTTTCAGTACAGCTCTGGGACCAGACAACTCACCAGTTTAAGAAAAAAACCCTACAACACAGACCTGATTTTTCCTTCCTAAACTGAAAGTTTCTTTTATACATAAAAATGTTGTTCTGAAGGACTAAAATTTAAACAAAAATAAATTGCTGCAGCAACACTAGTTGACCAGCTTCCTTGTGAAATGCAATAGCAGTCTGGATGCATATCTTGAAGTACCATATGAATGTATGTAAGCATCCCTCTGTTCCCTGATGAGCTAACGATTTGGTAGGTATCGCAAAACAAATAAAAATTCTCTTCTGCTCCCCTCTCCCCCAGAAGCTCAGTGTGCAGGGCTGAGCACAAACAGCTTGAAGCAGAGCAAAACTTGGCACTGTTAAACACAGTTTAGGCATAGCTAAGTGCAGGCTCCTGTGGTCTCCTGCCCTTCTCCTAGCCCTCGCCTCTCCAGAAACCACTTCGGGGACATGGCTCAGCTAAAATTTGCACTGGCAAAGCGTGGTTAGAGAAATGCTGGTGCTAAGGCACGGGAAAGGGCAGGAACAGGCTGGGTGCGATGTAGAAGGCAGAAAAGCTGAAGCAGCAGCTTCATGGAAGCGACGGTTTGTTCTTAATTTGGTGTTAATACTTCCACTCATGAGGCTGTACTGTGGGTTGGATGAGGAGACTAACCAAGCAGAAAACTAATCTTTCAATACTTTGTTGGGCTGAATTTCTCCAGGGCAGTTCTCCGAGCTGCGTGAAGGGTAGTGTGTGCAGAGGGGAGGCAGAGGAGCAGAGCCATCCCTTTCCTTCAGCCAGACCACAGCCCAAATTCAACAGGAGCAAAACTGAGCCTTAAATGCCTAATTCATTCTGAAGGAAGTTGTATAATTTTCACGTAACTCGTTTGAGCAAAGTGTAAAGAAGAGCCTGTATCAGCAGCTTTGAAAAACTTAAAAAAAAAAATAAGAAATGCTAACTTGTCCTGTTGCTTCAGATGAGTCTTTTCAGATTCATGAAACTTGTAACTTGAATCCAGAAAATGTGTGCACAGGAAGAATTACTAGTTTCCTCTCTTTCCCCTTGCCTTTTATGCACAGGATTGGTTACAGATGGTATTTACACAGGGCTTGATCCTGAGGCCATCAAAGAAAATGGAAAAGCTCCTACTGGTGCTTCTGCTGCAGTCGTGAAGTGAAAAAAAAAAAAAAGGCAGTTTGATCTATAATTAGAGCCAGCCACAACACAGCAGAAAAGAAGAGAAACAGGAAGAACTGCCATGGGTCAAATAGTAGGGCAGTGGCAGGTTAGGAAAGTTATCCAGATCTCTCTATTTTCATCTTTGCTCTGACTTTAAAAGGCAGAAGGCTCAGTCCTGAGGGCTGCAGCTGGCGGGTACATGCACAAGTCCAGTGAATTTCAGAGGAATTGTATTTACAGCATGGGTGAGGGTGAATGTTCCGTCTACATGCTACACAACAAAACCGGTATTTTCATTTTTCAGAGGCCATACAGCCGCAGAAAGCCACCTCCCTCTCTCTGCTATAAAAACTTTCTCCTCTCAAACTCCTGGACCTCAAGACCAGGGAATATTAAACTGGTTTTAGTTCTATACTGTGTAATAATTTACAAATTTCACAGTGTTGCAACCTTTGACTTATGCAGAGAGAAGTTATCACCGAATCCCTGTATCAGGCTTTATCTAGCTCCAGCCTGTCTGACCGCTAATAAAGACAATCTCTGATTTCACAAAGATTACATCCCCAGACTTTTCTTCTTAAAACCCTGAAATAGGTGGAAAAGGGTAGAGCAAAGACCTCTGTTTCCACAGAGGGTGTTTAAGAAAAAAAAAAAAAATCTCCTGGCCCATACCTCACAAAAATGAGTATGAAGGCAAGATAAGGTAACCCCCAATGAGCGAGGTTAAATACAATAGCAGCGAGGCAAATAAAGGCTCTGTTACACATTTGACATGATTTCATCACAAAACCAGCTTCCCTTTTAAAACCTAAAGCTCTGCAGCGATTGCCTCAGGTCTGCAACTTTCATTATATACATCACACATCCTGCTTTAACTTCTGCTCAAGTTCAGCAGTGCCCAGTTCCTTGAGATACAGGACACTAAAAACACAGTACAATATGCAAAACTGCCTTCCAAACACATTACTGAGTCTGCAAAGCTAAGCTTACAAACTTTAGGTTTTGCCAGGATGAGAGTTACCTATACAACTGTCATTAACCTTTACATATGCTTTGCAATACTTTTTAAGCACATAAGTACACATTCATTTTCTACAGATCTTCTTATCAAATCGATGCTTGTTAACGAACCGCAATTTTCTCTTCTGGTTCTGGACTTTCTCCTTTGGTAATTCTATTCCCAGGTATAAAGTCGACCTATCATTTCCCTACTGACAGCCAGCAGGTCTGCCTCATTCTTTAGCTCTGTCTTAGTCTGCCCAAACCTGTCTCAGTGACACCTTTGAGAGGATGGGAGATGGAAGGATGGGGCAGGAGTGCTGCAGACAGCAGTTACAGCCGCCTTCACCATCTGGCTACCTCAGTCTCAATTTCTACAATGCCTCCTACCCCGGCCACTTTCTGGATGACTGTCTGGATGACAAGATAATACTCTTTCCCATCATTTAGATAAATGCCTTTGAGTCAGCCCTCTCTTTATACATCTTCACATCCTGATGGTATCTTACTCTTGTGCAGCGTTATATCTCCAAGACAATACTTTTCCTCACCCTCCATGTACGCCTACCCAGGCTCTCACCCTCCTTAACCCGGGCTCTGCAAAACCCTTCTTCCTGAGGGTGACCAATGCTCTGCCTCTCAGTCCCAGCCCCTGAGTCTAGCCTGGCCTGTATCAGCCCTGAGCAGCAACTACACTGGAAGCCTGAACCTGCCGCACCCAAAACATGAGGCACTGGAGCTTCTCTTAGAAATGAGCAAACGATGCGCTTCTCACAGTCTTCTCCTCAGAAATGGCTAAACTAGTTTAGCCTGAACTTCTTTTTAGAAAGGCAGCCTGAACAAGACATTCATTATCAAAAATTGCAGTGGGAACAGCTAACTTCAGCTAATTTATAAATTAAAATATGGGCTTACAATGTGAAGTCTTTGTTAATCTAGATACCAGTCAGTTCTACCTTGGCTATAACCTCAGGTAACTCATTCTGCTCTCGCTAACAGAAGATTCTTACCCCATGCACCCAAGAAAAGTGGTAGCAATGCAGAATATTAGATTCACACATTTTAAATGACAAATTTTAAATCTGAGTAACTGTATGATCTAGTTTTAAAGTTTAAAATTTTATTGATGGATTTAAATTCTTAATTCCTTCTTGTAGGGCAAATTCCAACTCCATTATACCTGTAACTAATTGATGATACAAGGACTTTCTTGTCTCACTGCAGTGGACAGCCCCTCCACTGGCTCCTGGGGTTCATCTGCACGTTCTAACCTGCAAAGGAGGCCAGCTCTCTGCAAACCAAATGATATGAGCAGTGAATGCTGCTCATGCGAATCCATTACCATAAATTTCTTGGATGAGAAGTCCTGATGGTAAAAGATTTAAGAAACCTCCTGCGTATACAGCATGGCAGTTTTCTAGCTACGTGTATGGAGATTAAACAGGATTTCCATCATGGCTTGCTATGTATTTTGTACTTAGCAACAATTTTTAGGATAAGCATGTTTCAGTACTTAGTTTCATCAGTCCATGATGCAGCCAGTTATCCTCTGGAGATAAATTCCCAGTCATTAATCTACATAAAGTCTTATGAAACCAAGGCCAGCAGTGCTTTGCGCAGCCACTACATGAAGCATCCTAGCAAATTAGAGTAATCACTTTTACATTTTTAACCCTACATTTCATGATAAAATCACTAAATGACATTTCTTAACCATCTATCAGCTATTGTTACCAAGTGCCATATTCTATCTCTATAATTCAAGTCTCAACCCACTTTTCACTTAAAATTTTTCAAGAAAATCCTTAATGGGGTGGCTATTGATACCTTTTACATTTAGAAAGGAATTTGGCAGAACACTAATAAGCTGGTTTTAAAGTTGTATTAGTTTTCCTGCTTCCATTAATAAGCTTATTAAATGATAATTTACAAAACTGCTCAGATGTACACTATAATTTAAAATGCTTCAAACTTAAAAAAATCCCTGTCACTGTGATTTCTACAGTATTTTTAAATGTTCTCTCTTCACATGCAGTAATGAGAACAAGGTAATTAAAACTGCTGGCAGAACACTGGTTGGTATACATAAAAGCAGATTCTCGGTGTTACCATCCACGGCATACAGTGTTCATTTAGCTCTGCGCTGAAAACACAAATAATTGCAAAACTATTCTGATTTTCAGTCAAGAAACAGTGATAGACTTAAGGTTGTGAAGCAGCTCTAAGTCTTTTACTGAGTAACACCCTTTACTGTTTACACACTGACCATGGCATGAGTCAAAATAAACCCAGGCTTCAGGCAGAAATGTAGCATTCAAACAATGTGCCTTCTCCATGTTTTTTAATGAGCTTTACAAAATTAAACAAGGAGATGTGTGAAAAAAAAATATCTGAAGGCGGAAATGTTGTGATAATGTACTGCTTTTGCCTGACACAAATGGTAAAGGGTGAAATTCAGACATCCGAGGTGATTAACTGAATTACTTCAGTTTTATTCTGAGGTGGGAAATGAACACTTCTGGAAAAACATTAGCTTTGAAAGTTTTAAAGTTATCTTAAAAGATAGCTCTGATATATATGCCACAGGCTTCAGAATTATATAGTTCAACCTTTAAAATCTTTGTCTTAAATTACAGTAAGACCCGTGGATTCTTAGGCATATTACACAGAAAACAATTTGAAGACGAAAGCGAAGAGGTTATTTTACAATTAGCAGACTTATGGAAAACTTCCTAGTTTCACAAAGTATCTATATACCCACACCATTTTGGTTTGCTTACCTTTATTAGAAGGCTTACAATATAAGCTTCCATTCTTAGGATACAGATCTTTTTACTGTCCTCTATGTTCAGAAAAAGTGCTCTTTTGTTGATCACACTAGCACCAAATCTCAAAGAGATACGGAGGGCATATTATTACTTGCACCAGTGAGAAACAATCTGCTACCTTTTTTTCCCATAGAAATTAATAATCCCAGGTTAAAAAGTATTTTCGCAGGCAAGCACTAGGTCCAAAATATGCTGGCTTGACCGTATTTTGTTTTCCTGGCAAGGGAAGACCATGCTTCTGGGAATCAGTATTTATTCACATTGCTGTACTTTCTGTTCAATGACTTCAGAAGTTCCAGAGCACTCAAATAAGCACACAGATGCATCACATGTTAATATCGATGGAATAGGTGCCCTACGCTTGAGTAGGGCACATCTTGACTGTGAATTTAATATTAATGAGATTTTTTTTCTCCTTCCAGTGACTGGACAACAAATCTGTTTTCTTAGTTTGAAAATCTTGTAAATATTTCTGAAGAACTTTAAATTCCAGTCCCTCTCTTTCCCTTCCAAGTATGGCAGTGATGGCATGAGAACAGTATAAACTTAAAGCCTTTCTTAAAAGGGTTTTGTAATTCATTAGAATTACTGACATTTAGAGTTGCAGACATCATGCATGTAGTATCCAAAAGCATTCATTTTACAGACAATTTGGAAAGCTGCCATAATGGAGGACAGAGACAGAAAACGGCACGCATTTCTAGGTAATAGGAGATATGAAAAGTTAAGACATTTTTTTGCCGTTTAAGATTGTGGACTCACACTAGAGGAGGTAACTGATGGATGGTTAAGTGTCAGATGGGGCTACTGCAATTACTCTTATGATAAAATCAGTGATGCTGAGGCTGTAGTTCTGTAAAAACATGCTGCCACAGATGGGCAAGTCTTGCTCCCTCTTCTTCTCTACCCATCCCTTCTCCTGCCCCTGCAGCTGGCTGTGGGACCCTGCCCCATCCTTTGCACTTATTCTGAAGTTCATTATGCCTTTCCACAGGCTGATTTAATTTACTAATGCAGCAAAGAACTATTCAGACTCTTTTTGCACAGTGAGTGAGTTGAACTGGTTTGTGGAAGGAGCCCATAAAAAACAAAGATACGTAATTGGAGCAGGTGGCTGAGGGCAGGCCAGCCTTCGCAGTGGTGGTAAACTCTTAGATTCGCTCACATTATCCCTTACAGCCATACCCACATTCACTTCTGTGATCATGGCACACACAAGGTGATGCGCTGAGGTCAGCATGAGGGTTTGTACACATAGCTTTTTGTTTTGTTTCTATACATAGCTGCTCACCAAGGTAAGAAAGGAGAGTAATGGAGTGCAGCAGCATGGCTTTGCTAATACTGCTCCCAAAAAATAATTCCCATGTGGGAACTGATGCTACAGTATGTGCAGATGGCTGTAGCCAGCGCAGTTCTGCTTCCATGTGCCTTACTAATTTGGGAATAATAATTAAAAATATGCCTGTCACAAAGATTTCTGCCATCTTCCTCCCAACTTTGTTTTAAATAAGATCCCCAAACACTACTTAGCCCAAAATAGTATTCTAATGAAAACCACAGACTGATATTGGATAATAAAAAGGTCTCAAATAAATGGTTATTTACTAGTACACAATTCAGCTGAGGTTACGCTTTTCCCAGGTTATACTTTCTATTACACAGGAAGAGTTTTGCTTCAAAATGCAGTGGTTTTTTTTCACCTACCTGCATAAGGCCTCAATAGCGTCTCTGTCCAGAAAGTCATGCTCTCGCTTAACTAGAGCGATGTCAATTGGAAAAAGGAGATCTGTAGGAATAGAGACAGATGGAATCAAAATGACTCTTATTTCCAGTGGTGAGCTATTTCAGAGCAACCAGCTGCCTCCAGCTGAGCTCACCAAGATGTCAGTAATTGGCACTTCCCAGGTAAACACACGTTACCATCTCAAATGCTTCCTTTTCACGTACAACCTTGTGACACGCAGCTTTGATAACTTAAAGTTCATAGGCATAATGGGGGAAAAAATGAGCAAAGCAGAGATGAAACAATGGGAGAGGGAAAGAGGCAAATGCAAGCTCCCTATCTGTCATCAGAAGCGTAAACTGATTCAGGCTGGCTTTATTTAAAATAAATACACAATCTCCATCAAAGTACTAATATCTCACATTAAAGAAAAAAGGTCAGTAAACCCCAAATCTCTGGAAAAGAATGAAAAACAGAATCTCCTTGGCCGTTAATCAAGCTATTTAAGAGTCTGACACTGTTACAACATTAATGAGATATGGACTGCAATGAAAGCAAGCCAAGCCCTTACCGCCTCCTTTCCTTAAGAGATTATTTAGGTAAACAACTGGGAGAGTGAGGGGGAGGAAACAATGTTGGCAGAGCACTGAAAATTTACTACAGCTCTGAAGCAGCAACCACATATATATTATTTACTGTCCTCCACAGATTCCTGACTGTCATGCAGGTCCTGATCCAGCATTCCTTGCACAGCCAAAACTCCCACCAAAGCCACTGGGTGTTCAGGGCACAGAGCAATACAAGAACACACTCCGAATATACTGTTGCACTTGCGTACAACCTTTCCAGTACCAGTGGCTGTCTATAAAATATTTTAACCTCCAGAGACTAGGAAAGAGTGAGCTGAAATGATGAAAAGAAGAGGATTGGTGTTAATTTCTGGAAAGGTAATTAATATTCTGGCTTTTTTTTTAAACCAATAGATAATCTCTCAGATTAACTATTTGTCCTGGTTTTGCCACAAGGAATAAACAATTCATGACAAATTCTGTGAAATGCAAGAAGTTCTAGCTTTTCTATAGAAAACTGCAGTTTTAGCAAAGCAGCTGACAAAGGTGCATTGATTAAATGCGTACTGTGTGGGACCACTCCGTATAGGTGACTTCTCAGAACTCTTGTACTATACCAAATTGTTCTGTAGGTCTTCCCTTCACTATTTTAAGTCCAAGGTGCAAGTAAAGGGGGTAAACACATTCAGCTGGTATTTTTCACCAGTGCTGATGCAAGCTCTTCCTCTGAGAAAGTTAGTACCTTAGAGTGCCCACAAGAAAAGATATGGGAGAACTTAAGTGAGAGAGGTGGCTTGGAAGAAGTTGATAGTCTCCATGAGTCCATTTTTTTAGTGCTTAATTTATGCTGCTGCTGTTTTTGTTGTTGCTGCTGCTGCTGCTGCCAGGGGGGCTTGCAAAGGACAACGGTATATTGTTTTCACATAAGGACAACTGTCTTTTCAATGGGTATGGCTGGCCTTGCTCTCACCTCTTGCTCTCACCTCTGTGGTCCTTTTGATGTTAGACAGGACATGGTCCTACATTAGAAACGTTATATAAGTTTAGAGTCTCTAGGTAGGGCAATGGTAACCACAGGTAGGACATGTTTTCTGAATGCAAATCATTTGTTAGGGGATTTGCAGCTCAGCATAACATGAAACTCCCAAGCCCACATACTCAACTGAGAGTCTTGTCCCCATTAACAAAGACTGCAAGTACAGTCCCAGCTCTGCATCCCAAGAAAATCTTGGCATCTCCGTTAGCACAAGAAAAAAAAAAAAGAAAAAAAAAAAAGGAAGAGAAATAATAAAAGGAAATTTAATTTCTGAACAGGCGAAGAAAAGTTTTGCCAAGTACTGCTTTTCAAAGCGTTATTATCATCTCATATTGCCAATGCAGCTGCAAATCAAAGCTCAACGAGACCATTTTTCAAGAAGGTTAGCTCAGCATTTGCTGCAATTTCCAACAGTTATTCACTGTAAATAATGGACTTTCTATGCTCATTCTTACTAGCAGCAGCTGGAGTTTGTTTTATAAAAAAGAAGAGGCAGATAAGAGTGCATAACAATTTCACTACAATGCAAGTAATTTTAAGTGGTGGGCGGGGAAATTCTGAACAATAATACACATATATAAAAAGGATGTCGCACTTTAAAACAAACTTCTGTATGGTACTCTGCATCAGAGTGTAAGAACTGTATGCCAGAACTGCAAGTTCCCAGTAGGTTAGAAAGGCAATGAAGACAACAGTTTTACTTGAGCAAAACCTTTGTAAAAGGAGACACGCAAAGTGAATCCACCCCACAGAAGGACAAGTGAGTGCAGGAGGCAGCAGTCTCTTCAAGGAGCTGCTGCACATCTTTGCAACAACGGCTTGTATGTTCTTTCTTCCCTTCATAGTAAGCCTGTGTCTAACACCCAATGCAAACTGTTCTGAAAAAACACACAGGACTTGGGAATCACAAGGCGTACAGATGCATCCACGCATACGCAGAGTTTCCTACCTCTGCTCCATTAGGAGAGCTGGCTGGTGGAGCTGGATGCAGCTTCTGTGTTTCTCTAGGACTGGGCTCATAGCAGTGGATGACTACATTCATGAAAATATAGCTCATTTGTGTTTTAACTACAGGGAATGTACCATGGTGGTAACATAACATTTGTACTATGCGGACATTTGGAAGATTCAGGCTAAAACAGAAATCTGGAACAAATTTAAAACTTCAGGAGTGCTTCAGAGTCCATCTATGCCTGTGGTAGGTAGCAGAGAGCAGCCCAGTCCCTAAATATCGTCTCATGTACCGGCATCTCAGCTATGCCCCTGAACCTCATTTACTGGTGAGTATTACATCTTATTGTCCAAAAATTGCCAGGGGATGATCGACTTGCAAGGTCAGGTGCCTACCTTCATAAAGCTGCGCATACTGTGGGAACCCGGCAGCCCGCAGCCAGTCACAAGCTTCCTTGGCCTCGATTTCTGGAAGAGAACAGAAACAAAAAACCCTCCGATTAGTGATCTGCAAAGCAAAAACTTCTTCACCACCACTTCTACTATTCCTGTAACAAAATAAGCACAAAAGTATTCAGCAACTTTGAACTGAGACACAGCTTTGCGTATCCCAGTTTGCTTTTCTTGTCGTGATCAAATGTGTCTTAGATTCTGAAAAGTCACTAGCGTTCACCTGTGATTTATCAACAGCTTGTCATTTTAATAGTTAGAGAAACAGGCACAGATGAAAACTGCAGGAATTATGGATTATTCTGAACAGGTTTTGTTAACACTAGAGAAACCAGCACTACAATCAATATTGAACAGCATTTGTTCAACAAATCTTATGATCCTCTTGGCACAACTATTTTGTCTTGACAGAAATTCCTAGTAGAGCTCGTAATACTGTGCACTTTAACATCTTGTAGATAGTACTGACAGACCCAAGCCCAAGAACAACTGACACACTGTATTGAAACTCACTCAAGCGCGTATTTACTACCCAATAAGAACGTAGTTTCACTGGAAGTCTTCAAGGCATTTATGAGTTACTTGGTATATTACAGGAAATTTAGCTAACTTTCCCTCACACTGCCCAAAACAGCATGCCGCAAAATGAAATTATTCACATACATGACACCGAAAGAAAGAAAATATTCTGAGCATGGGTTATATTAGTCTGTGAATAAATTATACATAAATTCATTTGTTACCTAATACAAGCAGAAATAAAGAATATTTCATCTTATTAACTCAAACTAGGAAAATACAAAAGCTATTTAGGGTATTCTCCAAGTGTTCAGAAAATGGATTGGGTTAATTTTGTTCTTCTAAAAATTCAAGAAAGTGCTACTGGGAATTTAGCTCCCTGCTTAGAACTGATCAAACAGACAGTGAGCAATCAGAAACTCTTAAAGTTCATCTGGCTCTAATTATATTCACTGTTCTTGATGGACCAGAAAAGAAAAGCTTCATTATGTACAACTCAGTAGACAATTTTGCCACCTACTTGGAGAGAATACTATAGCTACCTGCTGCAGAAACCATACGCAGGGTGGTGCAAGGGTTTTTCTCAGAATTGCTCAGAATACAAGTTATTGCATATAGGGCAGTGACGAGCCAAATATAACATGAGTAAAATATCTCAAGATTTTGGCACGTTATGAAATATTCCCAGTGAGGTATAGGTACACAATTAAAACCGGATGAAACGGCAGGCACCTTTTAGCGTCTTCAAAAAGATGGCAATCCTCCCTCTAATTTTCCAAATTGCTTCAACAGGGTTAAAATATTTCTGCTTTGCCAGACTACTTTACTAAGATCCATACTCAAACCAAGGGGTTAAGGTGAGCCAAAGCACAACATTCCAGATAAATAAACAGCTAAAAACCCACTCTCGCTGAAGTCAGGACAAGCAGGCATTTGTGTAACTTGTGTTTGCTTCACCTTTGGGTTATGGGACCACATGAGAACAAGCACGTACAGACATATTGACTTAGCTACTCATTAAGAAAAAGCATTCTTCAATTCCAGTTGCAAGCGATTGTAAAGTTTTGCATAAAGTAGTATTTTAATTTCAGTATCCTAAGGAAATACATGGGAAAGTTAATAAAGAAGGAGAAAAAAAGAATCTAAAATATATTTAAAACTTGTACTGCTAAAGCAAGAACAAACAACAGGATATTACTATCTCAGAAGCAAAGAATATACTGAAGTAAAAAAATCTGCAATTAATTTTTAAGAGGACTTAAAATAAAATGCACTGTCTTATAGGTCATATCATGCAGAATTGTCTGGATTGAATGAGAATTTTACTTGATTTAAAACTGGAAAAAAAAAATGATCCCCAATAACCAGTATTTACCTAAAAATGCAGGCAGATGCTTGTAGTGCAATTGAAAAGTGTCAGATTCCTTACTACTACAGTGGCTCTTAAATGTGTTTAAATATTTGTTCACAGGTCCTTTACTGAGAACCCCAGGTGTATGACCTGTAAAATATTTCTAGAGCTAGAAAATTATGAATATGCATTTATCAGACCTTTTTAAAGGTTTTCTATGGAAGCTTTGTGTATCTTTTCTGCAAATATATATGCAAGTTATGTGGAAGTGGTATTTTATGGGCACCCAGGTGCCAGGTGCCTTTGGGATTTTCAGAGCATATTTGCTTTTAAAATACCTTTGAGAATCCCAAAAAAAGTCTACCTAGGCAATGAAACACCTGAGTTATTCCTGGTTGGCCACAAGAATTGCAGAGAATAGTAAAACACCACTGCACCTGTCCCCCGATTAGGCTAGGCAAATGCCTGGGGCTGGGTACAGGACAGCACCAAGGGTTTAAAAGCAGTATTTGCCCCATTTCCATCTCAAACATTTTGGGAAAGCCAGGCTTCTGGCCTCTGCCTCCTGTTGCAGGTCCTTGGAAGGGTGAACGCTTTGGAGAGCTATCCTGAAGAAGGGGTCAGAGAGTCTCCTGTGGCCAGGGCTTTCTCCATGTCACCTCCATCCACACAAAGCGTGTGTCAGAGAGGGATGTGGCAGGGATATGGGCGACAGAGCAGAGGCAGGACCTAAAAAAGCAGCTCCTTTTGTTCAACCCCAGTCGGCCAAACCCAAGATTGCTCCTAGACTGTACCGATGCACTGTGACCAGATGAACAGAAAGGTCATTTTCAACCCAGCTTCCCCATCTCAACCCTGCTGGTAACTGAGGAGCCAGAGTATGAACAAAACTGTGTTATGTATGTGAAGTTCAGGCAGATTAAAACATAGCTGGAGGGAGAATGGAGCCCAGGGTGCCACTGAATAGGCTGCACAGAAAGCTGAGTACACAGAACAAGCTTCCTCACATAGAGATACAAACTTAAACAGCTGAAAGCTCACATAGGTAAAAAGTTCATTACCACAACTTAACTGGAATCTGCCTTTGAGACTAAAATACATTCGTTAAACCTGAGGTTCTGGCCAAATCATTTAAACGATGCTAGAGGAGAAAGCTCATTCCCACACTTCCCAAATATCAGCTTTTCTTCCAGCTCAGCAGTGTCAGCCCTGGGACTCTTGGTTTGCCAGCTGTCATGGTTTCACATCCAGGTGGACATGGGAATATGTGCAAGTTCTCGTCATCTGGATCAATGGCAACTGGGATAATGAGGGACAAAAGAGAGAAGAGCAGAGCTTCCAAAATCAGATTTTCCCATCACTTCTAAAAAGTTTTAGAAGGGACAGGGCACCCAGAGGCCTTTGTTCAGTCTCCCAGAGGACCTAGGTTACAGATCACTACCTGAGCTATGAACTCACTGCTGAGCACAGCATCTGCTTGGCTGGGGCCAGCTGAGAACCACAGGGAGGAACTTGCAGAGGAACTCTACACTGCTTTCCAACCCATTTTAGGGAAGCCCTACTTCAGCCCCAATTAATCTGCCATGATATGCAAAGCTATTTCCCACTGTGAGCATCTTTCCGATGAAGACCTGGCAGCTGAGCTGATGATACAAGTTGCTGTGGGCAAGGGACTGGTCTCACTCCCTCCTCCCTGCTCCATCCCTGCCGTGCCACTTCCTTTCTGAATCAAACATCCTTGCCAGTTAAAAACTTTACAATAAACTACAATTCAGCATACATTCCAGGCAAGAAATGTATGTGCAGCTTTTCAGACGTGCATACTGTGCCCTCCCCCAGCAGCAGGAGGTTCTTGTACGAAAGAACCGCTGGCAAGAAAGAAATCGCGCTATTATTTCTAAATGTCCTGATACACAAGAAAATCTCTTAGAAAGTAAAACAAAACCAAAAAAAAAACCCCAAAACAACAAAAAAAAACCCAAAAGGAGTACAATGAAGTCTTTATTCTTGGTGTCGTGTAAGCAAACAGCGGGCAAATGTGTTAAAGAGGAAACAGGAAATTTTTATTGGAAACAGCTTTATTTGTTAGTCTGTTTCACAAAGCAGGCCTCCATGCTCAAATCAAGGGTAGGAGTTCCTTTTGTGTACGGTTGGGAACCATTAGCCCTTATTTACCCACTTCCTGGGGGGTTAGGAGGACCCAATTCTTCCCCAAACTGGTAAATGAAAATGGAAACTTCTAACTTCCTTTTTGTTTAACCTTGGTTAATCTTGATTCCCGGCCCTGCAAGTTTGCAAGTTTAAAACTTCATAGCAAAGATATCTCAATTCACACCATGTTTGATACTGCAATTGCAGAAGGGAGAACTCTAAGACGTCTACAGTCTTTTGTTGGATAATACCTTCCTTCCTATAGAAAATAAAAACCACACAGTGTGATGCTGCAATAATGTCCTTTCAGAAAAAAAAAATAATCATAGCAATCTAGCGAGGAGCAGCAAGATCGTTTGCTTTCATTATTCCTCTCCTTTTGCTTCCATGAAATAACACGCAACTTAAGCACCAGCCCTTTCAGGGTCTTCAGGACAAGGTGCAAAGCAGATGTATCTTTGTACAGTCATGCATTGACTCCATTTTCACCTAAGTGCTAAACATCATATGAACAGTTCTTCCAAGCAGATGGTTTCCTCTTGCCTCAACCTTTATAGCCATATTAGCACCTCCACACATCAGTTCTACTCATCTCACCTTTTGGCTCTGTTAAGAGAGTAGATTGTAAAAATCTGTAGTGAGACTGGTCAAATGAACGCTGTTAAAATCAAATTTCAGCAAAAATGGGCTTCATTGCTGAAGGTTCACTCCAATGCCATACACAACAACTGGTTTGTTTGGGGTTCTTTTTGGTCTTAATTTTTGACCAGGTCATTCTAGTTGAAATTAACTATTTGACTTTTTTCAGAAAATTAAAAAAAAAAAAAATTGTAAAAATTGAATACAAAATCACCTTCCTGATTTAGCTTGCAGGAGTCTCTCCCATGCGACGCAGAGAATGTGATTTCTCACTGTGAATGCTAGAAATGAACCCACTTGCTCTTTACTGTAATGCATAAAACTCCATAAACTACCTGCACATTTTCAAGGCACAGATGGAGCACAAAGATTCTTTCCCATCCAGGACTGACACTCCAGTTTAATGGCTGCAAAAGGGCTTGCATGCTCAGAATCTCATCCTCTTTTTCTGTCTGTATCCGAAATTACCTGTCCCTGCATATTGTGCCCCTCTGAAATTTCTGGTGCTTTGCAAAATTTGTGTTCAAGACCAAAACACTGTCCTGAGCTATTAGGAAGCTTGAGATCACTCAGTATCATTTTTGAAGACCAGCTGTGGTATATATGAGAAATATTCTTTTCTGGATAAAATTCCACTGCCCAAGTACAAGCTAATCATCTTTCCAAGTGCTTGAATTACATCCCTGACATGTGAATTGTGGTCCTGACACTAGATTTGATCACGCTATTCCAACCACTCGGTCTATAGATACATGAACACGGATGTGAAATCTGAGACAAATGGGGAAAAAAACTGCACTATGGCAGCTGTCTACAAATGAGCAGGCCAGGCACTGAAAATGATAAATCAGTTCTGTGTAATGTCATATGCCTGCAGCCCTTTAAAGTTGGGACAGTATGACTTCCTAAGAGTTCGCCTGCTATGAGTCTATGGCCTCAGATGGTTTTCACTTTGAAGATACACGACTGTAGCTTGAAAATAATTAAATCCCTTTTCATAAGTCTGGTTTTTCTCAAACCTGTGTAGTTAAATATTCCTTAGGCAGTACCATTAATTTAGTGCTCCACACCTTTCAAGAAAGCAGCATTTATCAAGGACTAAAGAAAGCAAAAATGTAATTAATGAAGAACAGCATTTTTTAAGGATAATGCCCTTAAAACGCTGAAACTTGGTAAGTTTGTCAATAAACATTCAACTACTAAAAGCCAGAGAATTCTGAAAATTCCATTAAAAGCTCTTGCCAAATTTCTAACATGGTTGGGATCTTATTCTAAGACAGCAATCCAATCTTATACCACTATCCTAAAATATTAGTCTGACATACTCAGCCCATGAAGGATTCATTTCTGGACGAACCAGTGAGTCCAAGAGAACAACAGGCATGGCTTTTGAACTGATGACGAGCTTGCAGGTTTTGAAGTGAAAGCTAACCACCTTCCCGAGAGGGTGCCTTTTCTCCTTTCACCTTTAAAGCGCAACTTGTATTTGCAATAGCAGCTGCCTATTTTGATGTGCTCCTATATTTCATTGTGCTTCAATCTACCTTCCACAGTCAAACGATACGCATTACGATCTCCACTTAACGTTGCATGCCTCAAGAGTCAATTCAAGCAGATATGGATGCACACACAATTTTAAGAAAATATTTTTCACCAAAAACTTTCTGGGGGAAAAACCCACAAGTTCTTGAAAGAAACCATATGTGACACCAAATATACATATATTGCTTTCTAGTCATAAAAACCCTAGAATGGTGGTGGGGAATGTTACTCAAACATTTCTCAATTATGTGATGACAACTGAAGAAACACTCTCCTTGTGCTCCTGCTGGCTTTGGGTTAAACATGGGAATGGCTTTTTCAAGTTATGGAGCCTTGCAGCAAAACGGTAACTATGCTGCTGCTGTTATGTATAAACCACAGGACACTGGGAGAAGAAACAGAGTATGTTTGGAATTTGTGTGGGAACACATGAAGAAGAAGTAAGGAAACAGATGTTTAAGATCATATATTGATATTTTCTCTGAAAAAAATCAGGAAGCTTGAACACCATTTCTTTTTTTCAGCAGAGCTTTTGGAAAGAGCAAATGGCTTACTTCCACCGACGGGGTTTTGTTTATCCCCTTAATGATGAAAGTTAAATTAAAAAAAAAATGATTTCCAAAACATCTGCATAGGTGTATGTTGGCTGTATGTAATTTCCCTCCCTACTAACTGTACCAGGTTACACAGTACAGTGGCTTTAATTGCTCACCAATCCTCTTGGCTAGCACAGGAAGCACAATACCGCTTTTGTGAACCAAAATCTAATTAACTTGAATCTCCTTTTCATAGTCTTGAGCATATCGGAATCACTTCCAAAGTTTTTTAGCTCAAAACTTAGCAAGAGAAACAGCATTTGACGAAGATGTTTAAAATGTTTAGTGGTTGAGCCAACACTTGCTGAAATCAATGGGAGCCTCCATGAATTTCAGAGGACTCAAGCCCTTCCCAGCATGGATCCACAGGTCTCTTAACACCCAACAATACTCTTTTTCAGAAATAAAGGCGATCAGTTTCACAGTTCTCCTCATTATGTCTACCCAAAATATATTTAAAATGAGATCTTTGCTTTCTCTAAGTCCAGTTGTGCTGTAAGCCCCATCCCAGGCACAGAGAACAGCCCAGGTTTTCTCAGAGCACAAGGAAAGACAGCGCCTGATGGCAGGAGGGCAGAGAGGGCACAGCCACCACCCCCAGAGCATACCCTGGCTGGCAAGAGGTCCTTCCCTCCATCAAGAGGACCTGGAGCAACCGTTATGCTCAGAAAAAACATCAAAGCAGCACCATTTCAGGATTTAATACAGGAGTCCAGGGATAAAGGATACTCCCCATGTCTCTGCTAAGGACTTTCCCTATATACTCTGTAAAAGACTGCAATTACTGTTTATTTTCACACTATTACATATGCTCCTAACTGCCCAAAGTTATCTGCATCGCTTCCTAATTTGTTGAACGCTTTGTGAAAGCATGTTCTAGCACACCAAAGAACCATCACAACTCGTGGTTTACACTGTAAATCATTAATTTATTCCAAAATGGTTTTTGCCTTTTGAACATATACAGGAGGATTAAGAAAGAAATTTAGAAAGCAATGCAATATAGAGTTAAAAACTTGTTTAAACAGAAAACTAAAGCTTCATGTGGCAGTTTTCCTGCCAAAGAATGATTCTTTTTATGGATTAAAGATGCTCTTCTCCCATTCATTTTTAAGAAGGTTCACAGATGAAGAGGAACAAGATGTCAAGTGACTTAAAAAAACCTTAAGAAATAATTGGGCACGTGGGTTATTTATCTGGCCTGATTAACACAGGGTGGTCTTGGAGGAGGATTATTTGGGGCAGAGAAAGCAGTTAGTCAAATCCTCTGAAGGAGGTCATGTTGACAGATTCCAGGGTGAGAAACGAATCCTCCTCCAAAGACTGGGAAAAAGAAGATGACTTTAACTTTCTCTTCTCTCAGAAATGACTTGGTTAAAATGATCTTTGAGAACATACTGAAGGGCAAACATTAACCGTTGCTACTCCCAAGCCCAGCATTAATATTCTTCCATTGCACCCTGCCTGCAAGCCAGTATACTTGCATACTGTATGCAAGGCTGAAATCAAAGGCTCATTGAGCTCCGGAGGGAGGCAAAAGTGAGTAGGTCCAGCGTGACAGATACTTCCTCTAAAAATGCCCAAAGTCTGGGTTACCTGTTCAGATCTAGGAAACAGTAATGGTGTAAAAGCTGGCCTGAGCTGTCTCAATGGCTCATACAGAGGAAAGTAGATTTTATGCAAACAGTTACTTCTAGCTTGTTAAGCCTCAACATCAAAACCGTCTGCACACATAGGAAGAACTGTATGGAAGAAGGACTACCTCTGCATCACAACCATTTAGTGCTTACCTCACTGATGACCCAGTCCCCAAACTGCACCCTGTGTGGACGATACAACACCGGATACAAAAGGTCAGAAACACCCGCAGCAGTGAAGCAGCCCAGCATAAAGCTGGTAGTGTCCCAGCTGAGTGCCTCTTTCCCTAAATCAGAATTCAAGACGCGAACCTGGATTTTCCCAAAACAAGTATTAGTATGAACTTTCTATTTCCAGATATTACAGACAGTTACAGTATTCTGTCTGTGATACTGCACACTTGAAAATGCTCTTCTCAGTTCCTGATCTAATGGTCACACCTCACAACGTCAACTTTGGGGTAAGAAAATGGTCTAGCCATGGTAGCACTGCAATGCCAACACAGCATGGCGGAAGAAAGCAGTGAGACTATGTATGGAAAGAAGAAGGGAAGTTAAAACAGACCACGAAGCTTTACACCGGAAAGTTTCTTGTATCGTATAATGCCCAGGAACTCTGTTACCAGAGACAAATACAGAGAGCAGAGGGAAGGGTGGCCAGCAGACCATCCAGTTCTGTGGGTCTGCAGGGCCACAGAAAGACCACCCCCAAAATGCAAGAATGCAGGGGGGGTATATTCTTCTTAATCCTGAATCTTCAGCAAGTGACAAGAATAGGCTGGGGAAGGTCAAACTGTGTCCACCGCTGGCTTCAGCAAATGTCTTTCCTGCATCTCCTCAGGAAGCGTTCCTTGCACAGACTGAGATGAGCATTTGAATGGACAGTTTTAGATAAATATAAAATATTTAAAATGAAGTCTAAGGAATTCTGCACCATTTTGGGCTTTAAAAAAATGTCCCCACCGTAAGTGGGCTGTCATATTGTGTCTTCATTAGAAGAGAGACCAGTTAATATTTTTCTTGATCCAGTCTCACCTGGCTAGCACAGTTCTTCTCAAGGCAAACAAGTACTTGTCAATATTTGAAAGGATATTAATCCTAACAAATAACAATGCTTAGCATGCTCTTCTAAAGACACTGAAGCACTTCAGAAAGGTGTGTAGTATTACCTGTAGCTTCCAGATCGTGAAACTCAGTGAATTAAAGCTAGCTCGTTAAGTCATTCTTGACTTTATTTTACTAACAGACCTACTGATTTCAAAGGTATGCTGTGCGGGATAGGGTAGTACTCAGTGTCAGGAAGTATGGCAGAATAAGTGTCCAGCGAAAAGAACCAGAAAGCTCCAATTGCAGCCCAGTCCTGTGCCCTTTCATGAGACTTGCTCATTGCTGGTGGAAGACAGACTTTGTTTTTTCCTTAAAACAGGAGAAGGGGGAAAAACAGAAAAGAAAATTAAAAGGAAAAAAGAAAAAACTTGGAAAAAACTTTGGAAATAAAAAACCCACACAAGACAATCTTGATACCCTGTAACAGTCAGAATTACTGATAGCATAGGTACAAGCAAGAAATACGCCTGGAATTGCTGAAACTACCAAAACGGCCAGATATCTACACTCACTACAACACTATGAGGATACAGTGTTTTGCAATTCATTTGCCCTGCAACACTGAGGATCAGACTGTAAGCAGAACAATATGATACCCTAAGAAGATATATAAATTATATAGGGGCATCGTCTCTTTTCTTAGTGAAGACCAAACCAGAAGTTTTCTGTGAACTGCAGATCATTTGATTGCTTTATTTCTATAATATGTGCAGGAAGGAAGGGGAAACATCTGAAGTTATTTTTATTTCCCCAAGTCTTCTGGCTATACCGTATGAATGCTAGGGTGGGTCTGGCATTGTCTGAAATGTGTCAGGGTCCTTTTGCATAGCCTCATTTCCTTCTTCCTGTTGCTAGGAAGGATAGCTAAGCATGAAAAGCGCTTGTTTACAGTACAGGACCATCCTGTTAAGCACATGAGTTCTCTTCCTCCATCTCCTTTTAACCAGCCACGGGTACAGTTGTGTTTACGCTGAAGCCAATAGCACAACTCCAGTCAGAGGGGAATTGGAAGAGAAGTCTGAATCTCTAAAGAAGCCCAAACATAACATACTGTGGTATTCTGACCAGAAAAAACTTTATCATGCAAACTGCATCTCTAAATATTTGCAGAACTCATAAATTCACATGCCTCAAACAAACCATTGCTTAGAATGTAATGAATTAGAAGAACCAGAAAAGTAAAACCAAGTCACCTCTCATCGCCTTCTTCTAGGAATCCTCATATAAACACTTGAGTGCATAAGGACAACTGCAGTACCTTTTTCCTGCCCCCACCAGAGACAAAATACACAAGGTAGGTACTTGTGAGTTTCCATGACTAGCGGCAGTCTTTCTCTCCGGTCCGGCAAGGGCAGCTGTAGAACCGGCTGGGAAGACCCTTCCTCAGGAATTAAAAATCCTAGACTGAATCTAAACAACTGAGATTCATAACCCAAATAAAAACATGACAAGATATATTCTTGCTTTTAACTACTACTTAGAAATGAAATTTAACAATAGTTCCATGGTGTTTAAAACAATGTATCTGCACTTCCTTTTGGTTAAAAAAAAATAAAAATCAATTAACAAACCAAGTTATTTTAAAAGAAGATAAAGAGATCAGGAAGTCCTAGAAGTTACAAAAGGTAGCTCTGAACGCTTTGATTTCTATGAACTTGCAGATGAAAGGAATCTTCTCAAAACAATATCTACATCTGCTTTTGCATACACTATATTCCATAATCAAAGAATCTCAGCCCTAATCAGGATCCCACAGGCAAACTGAAGTAGGAACCTGAACCCATTTGCAAGAGAGACATTGATCCCACTTCCTGGCCACCTCAGCCTTTCTCTTTTTTGTTGCTTCTACTGGAGATGCAGATGAGGATGCCTACAAGACATCAGTAAGGACACCTGGAAGAGAAGATAGCCGGCTACAGCTGTGGAATCAACTGTGGAAACAACAGAGGTGCCTAATACCAACTCTGTGTGCTGTCAGCCAGCAATAGCCTGGTCGCCAGACAGATGCAGAATCAGTCTGGCACTGAACTGTTGATAGAGTCATACTCAGAGGCTCCTATGAAATCTGCTTGTCTGTTATCTTCCTGAAGTTCACCACAAATAGCCTTAAAACATAACCTGACTCAGAGCATTGTTACTGATTTGCTGCTGGGAATTTCTTGATCGGGGCAGGGCAATTCAGACAGATCACACTTACCCCTGTAAAAAAATAAAAGCATCTGTAATTGATGGCTAAGATGAAATTACATTCCCCAGTCTTTCAGTTCACCTGTATTAAGTTCTACAGCACATCAGGCAGAACCTTCTGACCTAGTTAAATACATATGTGGTTATTTCTTCAATACTATAATTTTCCCAAAGAGAATAGGGGAATAAAAAAAAAAAAAAAAAAAAAAGGAAAAAAAAAGATTGTTGTACCAACAGCAAGTGCCCTTGACTGGCAAGAGAGCTCATTAGGCTAATGGCAACACATCGCTCACCAACTTCGCAGTTACGGTGGAAATAAGGCGTGGGGGGTGTTTGCAGAAAAGGGGAGGGCGACATGGAAGGTAGAACCGCCCGCCTGGAAAACAGCATCGGGTCTGTGTTCGCCTGGGGAAGGAAGGGGGCGGCGGGGGGGGGGGGGCGATCCCGGCGGGCAGGAGGTGCTGCCCCTCCGCCGGGATCAAAGCTTGCGGGGGTGACAGCAGGGCTGGCCACCGCCGCACGGGGGGCGGGGGGGGGGGACCGGGCTCCTGCGGGCCATCGGGCTAATTGCGAAGAACTTCAAAAGAAACTCGACGGTTCCCGTCTCGCAAGGACTCCCGGAAAAAAAAAAAAAAAAAAAAAAAAAAAAAGAAAAAAACCCCGAAACATCAAAACAGAGAGATGGCCACGGTGCCCTGCACAGAGGGCGGCCGCATCCGGCGCGCCGCTCCGCGCCCGCGCCACCTCCGCGGCTGCCTCTGCCTTTGGTCCTGCGGACGTTAACCCTTTCGGCCCGCGCCTCCCGACCACAGCCGCAACGCGCCGCCGCTTCCCAGCGACAAAAGTCACCCCGGGCTCCCGCAGCGCTCCCGCCTCACCTGGGGCCGCTCCCGCCCCGACGGGCGCTTGGCACCCCCGCACGCACGGACGGCCCGGCGGGGCGAAGACCCGCGGCTGGGGCCGCGCCGCACCGCGCACCGCGCACCGCACCGCGGGGCGGGACGGGACGGGACGGGACGGGACGGGACGGGGCAGCCGCCGCCCCCGCGGGAAGCCCGCCCGCGCTCCTGCCAGCCCTGCCTTTCCTGGCGCTGCGGGCTAACAAAAAGAGGGACCCCCGTCCCCCCAAGCCCCACCGCGCTGCCCCCGAAGTACCTCCCGGCAAGGCTGGCCGCGACGCGCGGAGCCTGCGCCCCCGGGCGCGCAGCCGCCGCCGCCCCCCGCGCCCCGGGCAGAGCCCGAGCTTACGTGTGAGGATCATGGTCTCCCGGCTGCCGCGGAACCTCCGCGGGGCGGCCCGCCTCCCTGCCTGCGCGGCGGCGGCTCGCCACTGACACCCGGCGCGGAGGAGCGGCGCGGCCGCCCCCCCCACACGTCGGGCGCCCCCGCCCCCGCCGCCGGGACCCGCCCCGCGCCGCCCCGCCCCGCCCCGCCCCGCCCCGCGCGCCGAGCCCCGCGCCGCCCCGCGCCCCGCGCCGCGCGGGGACGGCCGCGTGCGCGCAGGCGGGCGCAGCCGGTGCGAGCCCTCGCCTGATCGCGGCCCGTAGGTACCAGCCGAGAGCGGCGTACGCGCACCCACCGTCACCCCCGTCCCGCGTCGTTGCACGGCTGGGGGGTTAAGGGGAACGACGCAAACCAAAGGGGACGCCGTCGAAGGCGGTCTGATTGCTTATGACCCCTTTACTCCTTTGTGATTTTTAATGGCTGTCAGCTATTGCAGTGGCATTTCAAGTGGCAGTGATGTTTATAAAAAGCAGTCAGCAAAGCTCTAAATACTTTTTTCCGGGAAATGTACAGCGGGCTGCTAATACAGAAGGCAGCATGGCTCCTTGGTGTTAAAAACTGGCGAGGGTTGGGAAGGCCTGAGCCTTCAGTCTGAAGCAAGCTGCGCAGGGTGGCAAGGGGATGCCGGTGCCTCTGTCCCCAGGCGGCGTGTTGAAGAGTGCTGTGAAACGTTGAAAATGCCTGCACCCCATTAAAGTCTCAGGCCGGACCTGGATGGAAACCAACGAGTGTTTTTCTTCTGGGGACCACAGCACAGCCGTGGGCACAGCTTGCAGATAGCAAAGCAAAGCCTGGCTTCATAGCTCTGTGCCTGGGAGTCACTGCCTACGCCATTTACTCCCCTGTATATTTTGCAAAGATTGCTCAAATGCTTATTTCTTGGTTGACGCTCACATTCAGGGCTTTAAAATGGCACAAAATAGCTACTTTTGAGCAGCTGCCAAACTATCAGCATGGAAAAGAGTACTGTGAAATTTTGAAAATATCTGGGTCCCATCAAAGATTATGATTGGTTCATTTTCTTCCAAGCCAACATCATATTTTATACTCACTGGTGTTATTCTAAGATTCGGTTGTCGTTTCTGCACTATGATCTGTCAGATACAGAGTATATATAGTGTGGTGCCTGAGCAGGCAGTTTGCTGAAGAATAAACATCTCCCCCTTCTATAGGCTGCAAACTGTGGCCAGTTGGCTATTACAGTGTTGTTTCTGGAAACCCCTACATGGCTCCAGGTCATTAATTTACTTTAATAGCCCAGAAGTGGATGGAACTGTACTATATCTTCAAGCTTGACTTTACATATGTTACCCGCTTAATCAATTACCTCTTCATATCTAAACTCCCTCCAGCTCTTTCTGGCTTAGCCACATTTACCTGCATTTCTGAATGCTTCTTGTAAAGCACCAGGATGTATGTTTACAAGGTAGCTCAGGCCCGTAGAATGTGAATTCTTGGCTCTAACACAGGGAAGGACAGACATACATTACGCCCCAGCTGTTGAAGGTAATCCCAGTCTAATTGGCTTTCTGTCTCTATCGTCTATACTTTTATGTACTTGATAGACTAGGAAGTGACAGAATAGTCAAGAGAAGGAAAAGACTGGTTGCACATTGTGTGTGAGTTTCAGAGTCTGAATTCTAGAAAAGAGAGAAATTGTTTCTCCAATAACCATCCTCAAAAGGAAGGGGAAAAAAAAAAAATAAGAAAAAATTATCCAGAACGTGTACTAAAGCATGCTGGTACTAAGGTCTTTCCACGACAATGATAATGCTGGAACCAGAAGACCACCATGTGTCAAGTTAATACACTCGGTAAAAAGCAGGGTTTGTTCTTGTAAACACGGACTGCCTAGGCTGCTTCCTGGACCAAGCCTGCATCTCTGTATAGGAAGCTTTTGTATAGGACCCACAGGAAGCTTTTGAAGAAGGAGAGAATGGACTTTTGCTCTGCAGAAAAAAATGGGAAGGGTTTGGAGGACTTGGCAGTGTGAAAGGGAACTGAAAAAAGCTAAGAATGAAAGGAGGAGATGTATGCGGCAGTGAAGTAAAATCCGAAGGGAGAGGGTTGCGTGATAGATGTAAAACAAGAATTTGAAGTCAGAGAGTTTTGTCTGAGGACTCTGAAAGGGGTGAGTGTCGAGATCGGTGGCCCAGACACAAAAGATGGGAAGCTCTCAGTAGTTAAACCAAGAGTTGTCATTCTCACCTCTACAACTTTGTAAAGTAGCAAATGAAGGATGATGATGCTGATGATAGAACACTGTGTGCTTTAGTTCAGCTCTCCTGTTCTGCTTGCAAAGCTAATCAGCTCCCACAGTAAAGGAGGAATCTCCATCCTCATTTAGTCTTTGTGGATTCCCTCAGCAATGTCAGAACCAGTGACTTTTGTGATGGAGCAGTCTGTCTGCTGGGATCATGGCTAAATAGATGCTGGAGGATTATCACTGACCTGGATTAGATTCTTGCTGGTAATCTGAAAGAGAAAGGCTTTGATTCTAGTTTGTTATCAACCCTTGAAGACATGCAGTCTCTCTGGATTGCATTTTAACTTGGAATTCTATAGGGCTGCTTAAGCAGGCGTATGTATTTTGGGAGCTGAAAAGCAAGGCACCAGTCTCACATTCGCTGGAAAACGTGCTCAGAGGAGCATTCCACCTGAGGCATGGGTGTTTAGCAGGCTACAACCACCCTAATCACTCATCCGGCTTTAAAGAGTGTTGTGAAATCAGTAGAGCTTTGGCCTTTAATATTTTTATTTCTTTATCTCTCTGGCTATTCAAAGAGCAGGCAGCTGCCTGACAGAGACGCAGGATTTTAGAAGTAGCCTGCCTAAGAGGATTGTTTCTGTGGAGCACTGTTATCCTTAATGCAATCAATGAGCTCTGGGTGGATGGTAAAATAATTGTAAAGGATTGCCCGACAGGCACAATTACTCACTTTAAAAGGTGAATTCTCCTTCTGTTGTAACTGCATAAGGGAGTGATTCGCAGGATGCATCTAATAATAAGGACTTGATTGTCCTCTGTTTTCCCTCCCAGGCCCAAATGCCTTAATGGTTAACTGTACCCTTGTCATCCTTTTTCTTCTAAATAGTGCAGTACACAGAGAAGTCCCGATTTGTAATTAGTCAACTGACCTGCTGGTACAAACACGGGATTGTCAGACACATGATTGCAATTCTAAACGCTAGTATTAATATCCTCTTAGGAACAGCATGATAGATTATAGAGCAGTTTCAGCCTGAGTTTCCAGGCCTCTGGCTCTAGGCTTGTATTCCTTGTCGACTGGGGTATTTGTGTGTAGTATTTCCACAATCCAAAGGATGTTCATGTTCCAACCATTGTCAGCGAAATAATTAAGTTTGTATTTTCTAGCACTTGACTTTACTGAAAAGTAATTATTTAAAGGAGTGTGTAATTGTTCAGGCCTCTTGACAAAGAGTGTTTGCACTGTCACTTCTCAGAGATAAGCAGTATGGAGAGCGCCTTGCTTTCAGAGAAGGAAAGCTATTGTTTCACCTACTAGAGAATCATGAAATAAAGCATCTTTCCAAAGTACTTTTTAACAAAATACATAGTAAAGTCACTATATTGCATAAACTTCGGTGCTGCTCTACTGCTTGTAATTGGTGGGCTCTCTGCTCTGGAAATCTTCCTTTAGAAATAAGCAGTATTAGAAATATTACCAGCTCATCATGTATAGGGGACTCTTACTTGTATTTGATCCCAGGCAACATTTAGGGCTTTTTTCTTTTCTCTTAACAGTAAATAATAAAGAAAATTAACTTTGCCTTATTCTTTGTGGTGTATATAACTGACTATTTTAAAAGGAGTGATAAGTGAGCTCAATACTTTTGTCTGCTTTTGAATGCCCTCAAACACCATGAGTTCAACAGTTCAGGCTGAGAATGAAATTACCAGGTTCACACTACTTAAGAAAGAAAGGCTCTATTATATGGATACACAAAAGGATGAGAAATAAAAAGTGATTATATAGTTTGACAAAGATACAATTTGGTAAATTATAAATACAGATAAACTGAAATAGGAGGAGGAGAGAAAATAAATATTTTCGTTCTATTTTAAACACAGAAGGTAGGCTCCTTAGCTTAGATGGAATACCATTGGTTTATAGAATTGGTGGAGATGTAGAATATTTTTTCCATATTGTGTTTAAGATGCTGCCACTGGTGATGATTTATTTTCTGAAGGCTGCAGAATTTTCTACTGTTAATAGGTCTGCCTTCCCTTCATTTAAAAGCTATATTTTTACATTAAAAAAAGTGATTCACCTTTGGAAAAATAACCAACTGAATTTAACTTTCAAGAAAGTAGGGAAAGCAGATTTGGGTAAACTAAACCTTATTTAGAAGAAGTGCTAGAGGAGGGTAGTTAGAACTTCTAACCTGTGATGCAGGCTCAGAGATGATACAGAGGAAATCTATAGCTTGTGGCACGTAGAAAAAATCCTCCTTCCTTTTACTCCAAAAATTCAGAATAACTGCTCATTTCTTGTAAAGACAGCATCCACAATCGATCACTGCTTCACAACAAGGAATCTGAACCTGAAGTTACCAGGACTAAAACCTCTGCATGTAAGTGGTGGAAGTGGTCGTGTCAGTGAGACCTAATGGATATGTAGGTCACAGGGGACCAACTTTAACACACTCCATTAGGGAAAGCTGTAACAAAAGTTTGGCCCTGCCAAGGCACCATCCCCAGATTTAGCTGTGGTAGCTGCCCTGGTGGCTGTGTGGCAGCAGAGCTCCATGGCACCAGGGGTCATCCCTGGCCCCTCTTCTCTCTTTGTGGGTCATTTGAATGGCAGTGGTTGTGCCCAGATTCACACCCCTGCTTCTCTTCCTTCTGCACTTACAAGTTATGGTGTGCAATGAAGTGGGAGAGGAAGACGGCACAAAGGATGCTTTTACTCAAAATATATGTTACGGAATGATCAAAAGATGAACAGCTTGATGATGGTGTATAATGGAGGCAAGATATATATCTCAGCTTTGTCTTGCTTGGGAAGGAAGAAGTTTTTTTCAGACCAACGCTCTTGTTTTCACTCTGTGTCGTGTGACAGCAACTATGTCATTACTAAATCAACCAGCTCTTCCCTCTTCATTTTAAAGCAAATAGATTTTACCTTCCACCTTTAAAACCACCAGTTTCCAAGGCATTCCAATGGTAAGATGCTTTTTTTTTTTTAAAAATCTCATTCTGTGTTCACGCATGACCTCCAGTCTGATGAAGAAAAAAGGTCAGCTTTCACAGAGAGACAACAGTAACCTTCATTAAAACAAGATGTAAGATGCAGGCTGCCCACTAAAGTAGATGAAAACTGAAAGACTGGTGCCTTAAACATGTCAAAACGGTGGTTAAAAATTGCTTTATGAAGCAGCTGTGTTGTTATAATACACGAGATGCTAGGTTTTTCAGCATGATACTCTGGGACAGACCATGTCAGCCATGTAGTGCCCAGCTGGGGTTATAAGGAGTAGAAGGGAAGGAAAGTTGGGTGGTGTTTTTTTTTTTTTGTTTTGTTTTGTTTTTTTTTTTTTTTTAATTATAGTAAGGAAAAAAATATGAACAATGAAAAATTTCCTTTCAAGAACAAAGTTTTTCTTACTTCCATCTTCCATCTTGTCTGATCCAAGGCTTTTTAGTTAAATGAACTCTATATTCATTAAACTTATTTCCTCTGGAGGAAATAGGCACATGCATCCACCTGGACCAGTTGACCCATTAGGTGAAAGACTGCTGCTGTTTTAGCCTTGGGGAATCTCCAGGACTCAGGAAATCATTTTAAAACCATGACTCAATAAAGCAGGATAACTATGGCAACTGGAACACATACACTGTGATGGCTAATTTCACCTCAGCATTTTTCAGGGGAGGTACTAGCTTGATACTGTAGTGTGGCGAGTAGCTATTGTTAATGTAATGTGAAGCTACAGAGACCAGGAAGAAGGAAAACATGTGTTAATAAGCCCAGTGTACAAAGTCAGGCCCGGTGTAAGTCAGGATAGATTCATAATCCTTCTTGGTCCTGTTCTTGACAGCACACAAGACTGAGACTCAAAAATACATAAGTGTGGTTTTGTCCTGTTTTAACTTATTGGGCAGCCTTGGTCTATCCATTCCCTTTCTCAAACTTCATGTTTCCCTAGATAAAATAGGGAGAATAATACATGCCTCTTTTGCAAAGCCCTTGAGATGTACTGTGGAAAGTGCTGTATGAGGTTATTATGCTGATACTGTGCCTAATAAAAATCCTCTTGCAGTCTGACTTCATTGTCCATGGCCATGCTCTTGCTTATTGTAACTAAAAAACAACTTACAGCAACAATTACCTTGTGTTTTACTGCGAGATGTGTAGATGCAGACAGTTACTTAAGGGCACCTTAAGTAACTTGCTGGAGTGTCAACACCCATAATGATGTCTGAGGAAAGACGAGAGAAGTGGAGGGGGAAGCTAGCTGTCTTGCCAGCAAGAACAAACTGAGTTGGAGAAGATTTATTAGGTGTATATTACCCAGATAAATGTGATCCTGACTTGAATGAGAGCCAGCAATAGCAAGGGGAGAGGGTCAGGCAGAAAGCAAGTGGCTGTTTGGCCTTCATCAACAGATTCAAGACCTGACGGGGATCAGGAGGAGTAACAGAATTGTTGTGGTGTTCATTCATCACTCTAAAATTTAGGATTATGAATTCTAAATGGATGGCCAGTTTAGCTGAAAAATGCTTTCTCCTCCTCCATGCTACATTTCTCTTTTTATGCCAGCATGTTACAGAGAGCGAGAGTACTGTGTGATATTATTTGTGAACGTGATACAATACATAGAAGTGACTGACAGGTTAATAGGAGCTTGCATGTTTTAAAAACAAAGACACATATTCTGTTACATGACCACAAGAAAAAGAAACATGGAAAGTGGTTAGTTTGCTTTCATATTTCAACACTGTCACATTATGAAGGGCTACCTTTTTTACTCTGCTTGTTTCTGAGGTTTTACTTGTGCCTTCATATCATTTTACAAAGAGACATGGTAAATGAGTTTGTTCTTGAGAGAGCAAATCTCTTATATCTAACCTTAGCCCAGAGCAGTTTTTAAATATCTAAATTCTGAATAAAAAAAAAAAAAGGAGGGAGATTCCTTTACTATTCCTTATTACTGGGAACATTTGAAAGAGCATTATATTTACTAAAGCAAAAAAAAAAAAAAAGAAAATCAGGGTCCTCTCATATTCTGAAATGCCTTTTTTTGGTCAGGCTTCAAAATGCAAAGACAGGTAGCAGTGATTGGAGAATGCTTTTACCTAAATCTCTTTGTCCAGTACACCTGACAAACTGAGTTTACCTGGCTGTTGTATTAAACTTTACAGCAGTTTTGTCACTAAAGCAACAGGGCAAACCCTTCACTTGCTTTCTCTTATTTTAGATCAAAAATGCAATGAAGCAGATTCTCTGCTGTTGTAGATGGTTGTTTTTGAAGCCTGTGGTTGCACAGTAATTTGCAAGAGCTAAGGAGCTACACGTGTACCTCTGTTAAACACAAACAATTTATTCTAGTGTAATGCAGATTTATCTTCCAGATAACAGGCTTACTCATTCTATAGCAAACAATTCACATTTTTATACAACACCTTTAGTATAGTAACAAATGCATCCTGAAGAACCCCTTTCTTCCCCTATCACCACCAAGTGTCCAGCTGCCCTGGTAATGTGATGTGCCCAGTGGGGATCTGACAAATTGCATACATGGGTCAGATACAGATCTGATGTTTTTAAAATCTTTTTGCTAATGGATTCTTTGGGTCTTTTGTTTCTGATGGTGTTACTGAAGATTCATTAACATATATGGTGGGTGGTACAAAACAATAAGCCTTAAATAGATATGGAACCTAATTATTTCTTCGTGGACCCCAGTTAAATGTATGAACAACATTATTTATAGGATGTGGTGCCAACAAGGGTATGGATCATTTCTGGTCTTGTACTTCTAAAATGAGAAGGATCTGTTTTGAGAAAGTAACACGGGAGAAAAAAAGTCTGGTTCAGCTAACCTGCTTTCTGTTTGATCACAACTTCAGAGAGTTCAAGGCAGCCAGGGACATACCTGTGCTGGGATCAATGGGGCAAAGTGATTAACAGTGATAGGACGTCCTGCACCTTTCATGCTCAAACGAGAACTTTCTCTCCTTTGAAACAAGAGCCTTTACATCACTCAATAGAATTATATTTCTCATGAGCAGCATTAGAGTACAGAAATAGTCTCAATTTCCTTTGCTGAGGAATCTTTATTTTTTCCAGATACAGAAGGTCTATTAAACCTCAAGATTAACAGTGCTCCTGGCGTCTGACTTTTAGTCAGGAAGTATAAACAATGACTTGAAAGGTGTATATGCAGAACTTTCCATCTGATTTACCAGTAGCTCTTTAGAATCTGTCATGCATGTCATATTGACCTTACAAACTTAATTACCTAAGCTCTAAGAAACCACATGCTTGCCTCTCAGCTCCTTAATGTAAATCAGTGACAGCACTAAGAAAAACCGCTAACAGAAAACATCCTGAAACATCCTGAAAACTTAGATTCTAACAGGTCAGGATATGGATTTTCTCAGCTGATGAAGTGAATTGAATTCTTTGGAAAATATTTGGAAATAAAAGTCACATCCAACTTGGCCTAGGGTGCAAGAATACCACATGTCAAAAAATTATGAACCAGATACCCCAAAATCATAGACTGTCTTGAAAGTAATAACTTTTAAACGTACATTTTAGAAACTGTTTTTATATCAAAGACAAGAATTTTATGTGATTGACAATATGTGCAAACTGAATCAGACTGGTGTTCACCTCTATGGTAGACAGCTATCTGAAGAGTTCGGTAGCTTATCTCCTTTGCTATTTCTGTTGCATTTCAGAAAGTTAGCTGCCTTCATCATGAGATTTGAGCCACGTGGGAAACTTCCTGGCTAGCGTACAGAATGAGAAAAGGGACAATTCATCCTTAGCTTTACTCCTGAGAGAGCAAGCTATTGCCCACCAAGGCAAGCTTTTAGCTAACCTAGGATTCTTGTGTGATCCATCTTCTTCTAAAGGGCAGAATAGCTGCCTACATTACCTTCTGGTAGCACCTTTTTTCCCCTAAGCCATGTAAAAAGCTCTGTGCCTGGAATAAGAGTTTCTCATCTTTATGTCTGTAGCACCTCTGCTGGGTATTTCTTTCACCTGCTGCCAGTTTCTTCACCTCTTTTCTTCTGTTTCTTTTCCTTCTATTTCTGTCTTTCTCTTCTTTTTCCTCTTCATAGCTAGCTGCTACTAAGAGTGATTGTGAGGGGCAGAAATGCCCTCCTAAGTTCTTTTCCTCATCTCCTCTTCCTTTGGCCAGTGCAAGTGAAAAGCAGGCGGCACATTAGGTCCAGGGCTGTTGAACAGTGTTCCCCAATGAGGGAAAAGGGAAAAACATACGAACCTAAAAAAAATATAGCTAGTTTCTAGAAGGAACTGGGAATCTAGAACTCAAAATGAAAACATAGGAAGACGGAGAGATGAGATCACTGCTAGACTGAGTGAACTGTGACCGAGCGAACTGCAATTGTACGGCTAATGCAAATCTAGCAATTAATTTAATGCTTCCATGGAGCCAGCTGACACCCAGTGCTCAGAACCCTTGGATATGAACAAATGTAGTAAATGAAACAGGAAAGAGAACGGTCTCCAAGTATCCTGCTGAATTTCTGCTAGAATTGCTTTATATAACAATTAGTTATGTTAGGGCAGGAATCATCAGAGCACACAGAGTATAATGTAAAGATTATACAGTTTTATAGCTACTCTATAACGTAGTGCAGAGCGTAATGGAAAGCTCAGACAGTTACGATGGGTTGGTCTACTTGTCTTGAAATAATATTTGTCATCTTGCACGATCTCCTTCCTTGATTAGAAAGGGGTTTGTTTATTTCAGGGTAAAAAGTAATTTAAACCTTGTTTGTGCAAATTCATGTATGCAGCTCTATTTGGGTAGAAGTGAAATTTGAGTGCCTAAATGCTTGCAGGATCATGGCCTTAGTTTTTAGATGATGGATTTTCAGGCTTTTTCACACACCATTTTTGTGATCTCAGCCACACTTCATTTGAAACTCTTATACTCATTCCATTAAGAATAGCTTCTCAAGAATGAAAAGCTGATGCTTTATCCTCTGGCCACTTGTACCTACTATTTCTGATCTGGCTGATAATGCCAGAGATCAAAGTATAGATTCTCAGAACAGCAAGGCTTTTCATAATGGTCTCTGAATGAAAAGTCCATGTGTCAGCTGAGAAAATGAATTTCTAATAATACTTGGCACTGAATGAGTGGTTTGTCTCAAAGGAGTGCACCAAGCACTGTTTATCTGATTTTGTAATGCTGAAATAGGTTTCATCTATTTGAATGATCTTTGTCTTAGCCATCTTTATATCAAGAAGCTTATACTGGATATGATATCCTCAAAATCAACACAGGGATTTTTTTTTTTAATGAGGAAATAAAAACACAGTAGGGATATTTGCATTGGTGTCCTCAATAGTGTTTCTCTGTTGGACAGGGAACAAAATTTTCTGTGCCTGTTTAAAATTCTGGAGAACTTTATGCTACTTTTTTAAGCCGGGCAAATATTATGCAAATTTCTCTATGCATGAGTTTAATATATCTTTTAGAGATGTTACCTATTCTATGCTTAATTACTCAGCATCATTTTCAGGACATGCTGCTATGCAAACTCCATGCTATGCCACAAACTTGTGAATGTGCCTCTGCAATTTGCAATGTTAGCAAATAAAGGCTCTTAGTCAGGTTTCTTTGTAGTAGTTCAACATAGAGTGTGTATGCATATATTGTAAAGAAACAAATATACTCTCTAAGACCAATTTAGAAATGAATACCTCTATTTTGCTTTAGATTTGAAATAGTAATCTGAAAAAATAAATGTATACATTAAAAGGCTGATAAGTTATTCTTGGTTCACATAGCAGCAGTTTTAAAAGACAAGCATTCCTTCACAGGCTAAAGATGAATCAAAGTTCTCCAATTCCTGTAAAAATGTGTGTGTCTACAGTCATAGTTTGTTCTGGATCAATTCCAGTGCATTGTGACGATGGGAGCTAGAAAGGAAAACTCAAGAGAGTATTTTTAATCACTTTTACCTCTATTAACAATGTGATGCTATTTCCATTGTTCCTGTTATAAAAATAAGTAGCTGACGTTCCCCAGAATTGATTATTGTGTTTTAGTCAACGGATCAGCCAACAAGACATTGCAGTCTATCAGGAAAGGGAGTGGAAAGGAGCAAACAGAGAAACCTCAAAGGAAAGGACAAGACACTGCGTCTTTTGTCCTTTGTTCCAAGATGGAAATAAACTGTCTCCACTTTTGATAAGCTCTTCTTTTGATCTTTGTTTGCAATAATTAGGGTTAGACACTAAGTTATTTAATGAACCCTTTTAGGTTTAGCCTCCTCTAAGTTATTATGAATATGAGTTATTTGTCTTCTGTACACAACCACATTAATTAACATTTTATGATTTACTTTTATTTATGGAGATTTTGTCTAATACACAAGTGAACTAGATATTGATAGATTTGGGGAAGATGAAAAGTATTTTTTCTGCAGATTTAATTTCACTTCATATTTTACAAATATGTAAGAACATAAAAATACATAAAAAGATCTAAAGATCTATTTTCTATCTATCTTTGTTGTATAAATATATAGAAAATTATATATAATTTTTTTGGGGGCTGTCAATTTAGGAATACATATGTGCTCCCATATAGTTTAGATGATTTGGAAAAACTGTCCCCTACATAAAGATTAGTGCCCTCACTTATAAGTAAATATGATGTCAGACACCTTTGGCTGCAGAGGGAAGCAGAGTTGCTACTCTAATTCATACTGAAAGACAAATTGAATCCAGTCACTAAAGGAAATCCTGGGAAATAAGAATTTGGGATTCAGGTGGACTACATTAGAAGCATAACTGGAGTGTTACCTGCTTCTGGTGCAAATGTAAAAGAAATTCAGGTGTTAGCGTAAGAACAAATGTGTTTTTCTTTGTTTGCAAAGCCAGACTTCATCCTAGGGAAAAAAAATAACCAAACCAAGCCAAAAACCAACTCCATGAGAAAGTAAAGCAAATTAATTGCAGTTACCTAAGAAGTTAAATACGTTGTAAATCTAGGCAGTTTTCACATACACAACCAGGATCCAGGCTTCTACACAGTAAAACAAATGTACTATTCAAAGAATGCAGGTAGCAAATATGTTCATGTATAAACCTATTTGTGGTATATAGTTATAATTTCAGAAAACAGTCCAGAATTAAAAAGTGTATGTATATTTGTACATCACTATTAATTCATAGATTTTAAGGATCATTGCAATAACGTAAACTACAAATCTTGCCTAGGATTCCTGCCTGAAGTTGTATCTCTGGCATTTTACAATGCCTCCCGTAGGAATGCACCTTGATTTTAAGATTTCAGGTGATAACTTCAGAGTTTAAAAGGTGACAAATTACTTCAGCGTTTATAATGTGTGCCTTACTCCAAATTTTTATTCTATTAGAATCAGTATCTAGTCTTTCACCTGGGTTCTTTTTTAGTGTCCTGAAGATCACGATCAAGCTGTGGGGTTGCAATGAAAACTACATGATGCAAAGTTATAACATGCCTCCTATTTTCAAGGACAAAAAAAATTATGTATGCTTTGCTGAGACACATCATTGTAATACTATAGTTTCATGTCTCCAGATTTAAAAAAACGTAATAATTTTTAGTAGCTTCCTGAAGCATGTAGAGGTATAGTCATTTACTGGAAAATATAGAATACTCCTTTAGGAATCTAAATTGCTGAATCTTTGTATCTCCAGTGGAATATAGTCTACTTTTATCAGCTGAATAAGTGATACAGTCTAAACAAAGGGCAATAATGTTCAACTGGAATTCCAGGAAAGGAAGCTTAATGCGAACTTCCTGATTTAATCTTACAAAAATAGAAAGGTTGATAGGATAAATGAATCACTCAGAAGAGCAGATTTTGCTTCAGTTAATTAAAACAGACCATAAAAATGTCAAAGTACCCCTTTGTAACATTTAACTGCAAAACTCACATACAAAACTACTTAGAGTATCATTTTCATGCATGAGACTGAGAAGAATCTCTTCAGAGAAACAACTCAATTTTATGAAAGTTTCTTATAATTTTCCAGCCTGGAAATCATGGTGATAGCTACATGGACATTTCTCATACAATTTCCTCTACTGCTTTTTGTGGGCCAGGAAAAGTCTTCTTAGAAGTAAATTTGGAATTTCTGCTTCTGGAAGATATCAGCAAGCCAGAGATGCTTGGAAATGAAAGAAAAACAAAACAAATGAAGTATTTTGAGCCCTAATAAAAAGGTTTTGTTGGTTTTAATTTGAGTTCACGTTGACTTCCTGACAATGGTAGTCACTTAAGTGTGGAGTAAACTCACAAAGAAAGTGGAAGGT
Organism: Morus bassanus; assembly: GCA_031468815.1. Taxonomy (NCBI): domain Eukaryota; kingdom Metazoa; phylum Chordata; class Aves; order Suliformes; family Sulidae; genus Morus; species Morus bassanus. The sequence goes on along the minus strand of CM062570.1, from coordinate 53,529,147 downwards.
ACACTTTTTGGACAAGATACCTGGTAAGCTGCTAGAAATGAGCAAAAGAGATGGTCCTGCACGGCTGGGAGAATGGAAATGACAATGTTGTAGGCCTTCTCCATCTCTAACTTCTGCAAATTTGTCATCCATCAACACTTCTAAATATAGCCAATATGAAAAATGTTTAAAACGCAAGTCAGGCAAGTGACAAATTGTGATTACAACTTTCTTCTTTCCCCCTACCAAACCAGCAGGAAAATGTGTAAAAAATTTGTGTGTATGACCATAACCTTCAGAGCAACAGCAAGCAGGATATCCATGGGACTCGCAGAGGCCATCCATATCAGAGGAACATGCTGTGAATTTCCTGAGGTCTTGCATATGCTCCACCCATGATCAATCCTTACCTTGGGTGGAATGTGTTTAATTCACGCTTGGGCATGAACATCTCTTCTTAGACATAGCTCTTTTTGCAGCAGCCCAATTATTTTCATTTTCTAAACTCTTCCAGGATGGAGCTCTGTTTAATGGCAAGCTGATGGATGGGAGTCTTTTTGTTCTCTTAGGTGGAGCCTTAGCACAATTGTTGGCATTTTTTTTCCCTGATTGGGGTTTGATGCCAATTTTTTGGTTGGTTGGTTGGTTGGTTGGTTTGATTGTTTGTTACCAGTTTTTATTGCCTTCCAATTTGTTACTACTTTCTTTTGTTTTGTTTGTGGGCTTGTGGGTTTTTCAGCTCTTCCTTACTAGCATATGAAGTTGCTCAGAATGGGAGATCAGAGAGAGAATTAATGTGATAAGGCTGCTGTGTGCTTTTGTGACTGAGACAAGTGCTGCCAGAAGAAAACAAGGAGAGGCAGACCTGGTGAAACATCACATCTGTGCATGTTCTGAAACACACTAAGGGTGGATATGGATGACTGATAGCATCTACAGTTGGAAGAGGAGCAGCTCCAAGTTAATATGAAATTCTATTTTATTAGCTAACACTGACCTCTATTTTATTCATTCCTGATCCCCTGGACAATTCAAGAACAGGATTAACCAAGTTTATTATAACTACTTTGATTTTCTTTTGATGCCAAGAAGCGAAGAATATTGTGAGGAATCACTTCTACAGATAAAAACACATGGGAAGAGGAAGAAGGAAGAGGTGAAAGAGGGGCATAAAGGAATCATAAACCATGTGGACATTCTTCCCTTGCCTGGAGACTGATTCAATAGTGAAAGTTAGAGATTATCTCCCACTAGAGATTTAAAAATGGATAATCCTGAATAATGCTGGAAATCAGGTCAGTGTTTTGTGAAGGTGGGAAATAGATATCAAAAAAAGCAAGTTCATACTGATCAGCAAACAATGCAATCTCCTCACTCCCTGAGATATCTGGGTGTTTCAGACAGCTGTGAGTGATGAGGCACCCATCTGTGATGAGCTAAGGATGGGATGTGAGCCTTGGAGTCAAAATGGAATTGCCTACTTTTGACCAAAATGTACTTCATGGGCGGGTGTGCTTCAACTGCCAACTATCTGTTTTGTTTTGGCACTAGAAATAACAGTCTTGGATACCTCCCTTTGGAGGGTTAGCTGCAATTACAGATATGTTTCAGAAGATTCTTCCATTTCACAGAAAAAATTGATGAAAATTAGAAGGAACATGCTCATCATTTGCCAGACTCGCAAGATATATTTTTCCTACATATTTAGTGGTTTGGGTAATTATTTTCTTAATGAGGAGACTTGTCAAAACACATTATGGTGACTGATTTCTCATCCCCACTGTTTTTCCTAGCAGTTTCTGATTACTGATTATATGATACAGGAAAACATTAATTTTTAATTACTGCCAGTAATTTCTTAGAGATCATTAACAGCCAAACTGCTATAGCCTACCTAAGTATTTTACAACCGTCCTAGGAAAAGAAAAGCACAAACCAAATAGCTTTTTTGGCTTATAGTTTGAGTTCAGAAAATGGAGTAGTTCTGCATTTGATTGTACATTAGGAACTTAAAGATGATGAAAAAGGCCATGTCTATCTGTGCTATTACTGGACTAGGGAGCCTACAGTACTGTGTGAAAAAACACAGTTGTTTGCATTATTGTGATACTTTCAGCTGAGGTTTGCAAAGCGTGCTGCAAACAACATATTTAGTCTCAAAGTAATTTTAATGCATAAGCTCTCATTTTACAGTTAGAGAGACTGAAGCACATGAAAAGGTATGGGCATTTTTCACAGCTACATTCTGAACTGGCTGAGAAAACTGTAAACAAACCCTGCAAGTCTTTTGCCCTTTCCTGGGCATTACCCTTAGGCACCACTCACAGCATCCCATAACCCACCAGGACACAGCTGGCTTGTGCCTTGCTTTTGCACCATTGTAGCAAGAGGGAAAAGCTCAACTAGTCCCAGCACAAGACCCAAAATTGCTGGAAATTTCTGTCCTCAGCGTGCTTCTGACTACTTCTACCACACTTCCAGGGCTAACAGGGCCCAGAAAAGGGAGCATCTTTATCTCAGAGAGGAGAACTCACATAGCTGGCAACATATTTCTCCGCTTGCAAGTCAGTGTCTTGAGGGTGCCATTAAATATAATGGTTATATCTAGGATATCATGAAAGAAATTAAGTTCTGTGTTGTTTTACAGAAGGAGGAGAAAATACAGGTTGCATTTGATGTATGGGCTTGCATTTGGTGTATGGTATGTATTCAGGTGTACATCCCATGTAGTTTACTTTTACCTTATCACTAACGTTCACAGACTGCTTGTCTAGGAATAACCTTTGTGGTTATGTTACGTTATTTGAAATCCATGATGCAAGACATAATCTTGCCAGTGTAGCTATACCATTCCATACCATTTTACCAAAGTAATTTTAAGTATCCAAGGATATGTATTTGTTGGTCATTTTAATACAAGAGTTATCTGCAGCTCACATTCTCTGCTAACAGATGTTTTGTTACTAGTGTCCAATATTATGCAATAAGACAGTGAGTCCCCAGAACTCCCTGTCAGGAACACAGAGTACTCTAAGATGGATCATTTTCATATTTTCTGGCATTCAGTGATGGGTAAATCTCCAGATAGATTGTAGGTCCATTTAGTTTAAACTAAATATCCAGAGCTCAGATTCCTAGAGCTCAGTTTTCTCAGACTAAAAAAACAGACTAGTTATCTAATGGGGGTAATGGTACTGGTAAAGGAAATGGGAGAGAAAAAAACTTTCTCATATTTTCTAGAACTGTCCTGGTTCAGCTTGAAATCAACAGAAAATTTCCTTTCTTTTTCCTTCTCTTTTTCCTCTTTTCCTTCTCCACCCAGTTTTTCACCTTCTGTATTTGCTGCTGTTTACATATTCAGGATGAAGTTCTCTCTCAGCTACTTTCACATGACCTCTCTGAGCTGCATCTTTCATTTATACCTGTATAAATACTCCAGTGCCAAGGACTTGTTTGGAAATAAAATAAGGATTGTCTGAGAGATACAGACTTCAAATTTACCTTGATCATAATATTTCTCAGGAAGACAATGGAACAGAAAGGACTTCATTTGAGGTATGGCTGAAGAAGTCTTTAAAGCGTCAGAAACCTTCCTGTTATATACCAGTCACCCATGTCAACTGGGAAGAGCACAGACTGCAAAAGTAGATTTTTTAGTTACAACTTCAGTGGTATCGAATATTAGGAAAATGGGAATTGTTCCATTTTGCAAGAGTGGGACAGCAAAACAATTTCATGTGTTTTGACTGATTTTATCTCCTTTGTACACACAGTATAGTACATTTTCTTGAACGATTAAGCATAGATAAATCAGTTCTTCAGCACAGGTGTATGAACATATAATTAACATTTTGACACTCTCCAAAAAAAATTTCCTTACTGAGGCAATTACATTTGAAATGCTGTGTAGCAGATTTTTTTTTTCTTCTAATGGAAGATAATTAAGCATAATTAAATTACAATTTCCTCATAATTTTTGGAATGGTAACATTTTAAAGCCTGTGTAATTTGCTTTTTGCAGCTGTTATTTTGTTCAAGGAGTCAGTGTATGACTTGACTTTTCTGTAAGATTTCCAAGTAGAACCACTTTTACTTCCTTTAATGTTACAATATTTGGCAGGGCCAGTCTCATGTGAATAAACAAGTGAAGAAATTGCATAAATTTTAGTGAAAAACGCAAATAATTTATTTTTCTCAGACCTGAACTTGTGCTAAAAAGCATCAAGCACCATGGGGTAACAAATGAAACTAGCCATTTAATGCAGTACCAAAATATAAATAGAGCAATCAGAACTGATACCTCAGAAAGGGTAAAGAAACGATGGAAACAACAGAGGGAATTTTAGATGACGGTTTAAAGGACATGAGGAAGCACACTGAAAGCATTTCCTGTAGCACAAGCAGAGGAAAAGGCTTTCTATCACACTTGTATTGCCTGTGGAGACTCTGTGTGAGGGTCACCCATGAGAGCAGTCACGCACATTGCCTGCACAACACTTTCTTGGGACAGACACTTGCACTGAGCACACGTAGGAGGCACCCAGAAGTAAAGGCCAGTGGGGAGGTTGCAAGAGCTGTATGTTTTCTCCTGTCATTGCTACATGTACTGTAAACAACCATGAAGCAAACCATAGCATAAGTTCAGACAAACCAGAGTTTCTTTGCTAACCCTTTCACCCTTTACCTTCAAATTTTGTAAGGAACAACAAGCTCTGCCTCCATCACCTCCATGATCTACCATAGATTTCAGATCCTGGCTTCTAATTTGCTCAAACTCAAGTGCCCTCCCCTCCACGCGCTGCCTCCCAGCCATGTTTGCTATCTCCATTGAGTCTTCTCACAGCCCAATTGCTGGAAAAATCTTCTCTATTTCTGGACTTCCCTTTTGTCAGAGGGAAAGCGGCTTATTCATACTCTGCTTTGTTTTCCAAGCAGATTTTTTTGACAGCCTACAATTCCCCCAGAGCCCCTGCGGGAGCCTGTAACATTGCACAGGGTCCTGTGACCCATGCCTCTGGCTGAGAGGTCCAGGTACTACTTCAGCCAGAAGACTTGCGTAGAAAGGAGGGAGAGATATTGCACAGCAGACTGATTTACTGATCCTGGACCTTGGTTTTGTACCTCCAACCTTCACTCTCCACCCTCCCAAAACTTGGATTGTAGAAGGAATGCCTTTCTCACTTACTGTGTATGTCCTCAGGGTTATATTTGAAGCCATGCAATTTCCATGAAGTCATTTTATGGCACCTAGCTAAATACTTTTAAAAATGTTGCTTTCTGCATAAGGAGAGAACAAAATTAAGGACTCTCTGTTGGGCCTAGTGCACAGCTGGGTTTGTGTCGGAGCTGATGCGTGAAAATCGATGAAACTATTTCTGTTCTCCAACTGGATTTAGCAGCATAAGACATGAGCACAACTGAGTGGGAAAAGGCAGAGTGAATAAAATACATGTGGTTATTATTCTGCTGTTCAGGGCAACATGTCGGGTTCAACCCCGATCCGTCAATTCCACTCAACCCCCAAATACAATTCAAATTAAAAGAGAGATTTTTTTTAAGTGCAGGGAAAGGTCATCAAATCCTTGTCACAGGCCAAGAGATGGCCACAGGTTAGGAACTGAATGGTAACAGGTCAGGGAAGGAGAAGAAATCTCCTGTACCTATTTTTGTTGCTGAATCACACTGTTGTGGGCATCTGAGGACTACAGCAAAACGCACATAGGCTTACTAATAATTGTAATTTATCCTAATAAAGTCCAGAAGTAAGGGATTTAGCTATGTTCCCTATTATACCCCACTGGCTTGGGAGAAGATCTAGCTCATATTGTTTTACTCACCTCAGAAGGAGAGAACTGAACACATTTGCTAAGAGAAAAAATTGACCATAATATTACTCTGTAGTTTATGCTCAGGTATACTGTTTTTGTAAGAGCAAACAGAAATGTTTAGCAGGAACACACAAATTATTTCTGTGGAATAAAGATCCCAGAAAAGCAATCAAGGAACCTGTTTTAATGAAAAACCTGAGATGGGAAATGCTTCAGCACATATCCCTTCTCTACAGCTCTGTTCCCTTATCTTATGAAACAAACAGGTGCTGGAAAAAGTGGACTAAAAATGAGTTACTGAAGAGTGGTGCCAGCCCATTCCTTGCTGATGTATCAGCAAGTGCTTTAGAGGAAGCAGAGCCTGATTCTCCTAGGTTTACATCCAAATTATTCCAGAAAAGCCTCCTTTTATACATTGGCAAAAATAAGTAGGCCATGAAAGTTTTCTCTGATGAGCCTTAGCCATGAACACATATAATTTAGAGAAGCTGAAAACAGTATATTTGCAAACACATATGCAAGTTGTCAATATACCCTCTGGAAAATCTGCTACAGCTGGCTAATATTCTTACAATATTATTAAATGTGGGGTTATTATTTCACTATGTTTAGGTCATTTTTGGATACAATATACAGGAGAGGGAAGTATTGGCCATATTATATTAAGCAATGAACTTTCCATATGTTGGAAATAGCGTCATGAAAAGAAACTGCCCAGAAAAAGAAAACTTGGTATTTATGAGAGGGAGTACTCAGTACATCACCAATGATCCCATCCAGCAGAGATTCTCAGACTCTGCCTGTTACCATGCTGTCTGATGTCAAAAAAAGAGAGGGATGTTATTTCTCTTAAAGAAATAAAAAATAAAAATAGTTAGGCCATCCATCAAGCAAAACCAAGACAAGTGTTTGGTTCTCACTGTTGAAATGGGATATTATTATTCCCATGGGGATTAATAAGCCTAGCTGGAGGAGTCTGGTCCTTCGGGAGGTCAATAGAGGAATGCTTATGATTAATGTTTTGGTCCATGGTCTATCTCTAAGCTAAATTAATAAAGCTACATCGTCTTTTACTATCCCTTATTAACACAACATTAAATTTCTACTAACTGCCCTTGGCTCTGTGAAGTAAAATAATACTTTGTGGAAAAGATTTTACTGTACAAATAAGTAGATTTAACATCCCAGTTTGTTCCCAGCTCTCAGATGTCAGCATTGCCTGTAATTAGCTGTGAGCTGGAATGTGTGTTGCCATGTAGTAACCACACCAAGCATCTTCCTTCACATCTTGATTTCCCATTTCAAATATCCCCACTGAATTTAGAAAATGTCTTGTGGAAGCAAAAGAGAGCAATGGAGAGGAGACTCAGAATCAGCATTTAAAGTGAACCTGATGTAGAATCAGCCTGTCAAATAAACACTTATTTACTTGGCTTCACAAAAAATACATAATGTTGTAGGAAAGCATTGCTTAAACAAATAGATGCCTTGAATAAAATAATCACAGGTATTCAGCAGTTAAAAATATATTTCCAAGGACAGTTTCCACTATGAAATTCAAAACTCTCAAAATGAATGACTAGAGATTACAGATATTTCCAGATACTTTTATTTTTTATAATCAAGTTTAAGCGACTTTGAAAGGTGAATGCTTGCAAGCTCTGCAGGAAGTCCTGTTTTCTCACCTGACAGATCTGGGATGGCTGTGTAAGCCTCCCCAGAAAACCCAGTCCTAATCAGTAGCTATCATGAGACTGCTAGAACAGATTGTCCTATTTAAAACTAGTTTTCAGGCTGCCATAATTCTCCTGACCTCCACAGAGGTGCACCATATTTGCACTGAAACTTTAGACCGGACCCAGCCTCCCTCGAGCATTTTGATACTAGCAACAAAAATGTCAGCTACAATTATCAGTGAACATGAGACATCTGTTGATTAATTTACCAGTTTTATTCTGCCACTTGCCAACAGCCTACACAAATAAATGCATTTGTTGCCTGTAAAGAAATGTAAACAACATTGTGACTTGGGCTTTCATTACTTCCCAACTGTATTTTCCAAATGGGCAGAAAGATATGCCATGAACTTCAACTACTCCAGAAAGTGGCTCTCTGGTTTCCACCATACTTCTTTGTGCAACTGGACATGCTCACTGAACTCTTGAGGTTTTAATTGCGGTGACATTGGATATCCCAAACACTATCACTTCTGTTAGATGTAATTGTTGCTTTTTAAAATAATTAAGGCAGCAAAACTAATAGCCATTGCATTTAATCATGTGGGAGCTGTAGGGAAAGAGCTTTCCATAAAGGCATCTTCTTTTCCCTGCTCGCTTTCACTTTGAGGTATCTCTGCAAGGCCTGTAAGTTCTTCCAAACTTTCTTTGAGAGATTTAAAGAAAGGAGGAAGGGGACAGAAGGCAGACATATTCTCTGAACTCACTCTCGTACTGTACCCATCCACTTCTCAAATTGCTAAAAGGTGTATATTTATTGAACAGAAATAAATTGCAAAGTAAAATCCTTAATATCTCATCCTTGATACAGTGAGTTCTTTTAAAATATACTCCTATAAATGTCCTTTAATATATATCATTTGGAGAAAACAAGGTAACTAGGAAGCTACCGGCAAGATGACAAATACCATGACGTTTATGATACACTGCCTAACAGAGGAAGTGTTAAATACTAAAGCAAGCATTGACAGCCTCCAATAAAAATGGCAACAATGTTCAAAATGTGTTGGAAAAGACATGTGTTTTCCAAAACCAGTTAGGAATTGCAGGCCAAGCATCCAGCAACTTTCTCAGGAAAAAATTGTCATCCGAGGGGCTGCTGCTTTTGCAATCACAATAAACTTTGCAACACACAAGCTGTGGTAGCAGTGGAGCGACTAAACTCGGGATGTAAATGTACGGCTGTGAATCGTCCCCTAGCCTTCAGACAGAGCATTGCTAATCTTTCTGGAATATCATGTTAAAGCAATACTTTGCATTTCCATGCAGATCGCTCTGTCTGACAGCAGTGGTTAGTCCCAAAGTAGCAATGGAGCTGGGTTAGCCCCATGTTACGGGGTTGGAGCGAGGCCAGCATTTCTCCTCAGGCTTCTCAGAGAATGAGTCAACACACCTGCTCTAAAAATCTGGATGGAGCCAGCAGCCAACGATGTCATCTTTGGCACAGTTGCCAGAACTCCATCTGAATTATGTTCTTTAATTCAGGTTTTAACGCTTTTAATACAAGACACTATTGGAATTTTTCATGACCTGAAGTTTTTCTTTTCCCAAAAGATGTGCAATAAGAAAGTAAAACCTCTGCTTCCTTTAGCTAAAACTTTAATCTTTCTTGTGAAAACTATAATAGATGTTACTTTTAAAATACAAATAAACTCTTTAGGTTTTTTGGCAAGAAACAATCTTTTATTTTTTTTTTTTTAATTAGCAGTATTTTCTCAACAATAGTAGGACCGCATTCTGCAAACATGTATTCTTATGAGTAACTCAATAAAGTTAAGGAAGTAACTCTTGTGAATAATGGCATGCAGGGCTAGGCCCATGCTTTTTTGCATGATTTCTTAATATACACAAAGCAGAAAGAGAATTTTAACTGAGGAATTTATTTTAACTCCACAACAAAGAAGAATCAAAATGTCCACGAAATCGTGTGGTTTTCTGACCTTGAAATAAAATGGCTGCCAATCTCTACAGAAGGATAATGTTGCAGAGTATGGTGCAGTAACACCAGCAAAGCTGGTGTACAGGTAATGTAAACTCCACTGAAAACATTTTTGTTGGGGTGTGTAGGAATAGGCAGCATTATGTATGTGCACATACCATTCCACAGCTAAGATCTAGCTATTATCAGCAGATAGTTTCATTTGAAGGTGGTTTGGAAATGCTGAACTCCCTGTTCCTCCACAGCCCACCATGTACAGAAGCAGCCACTAAACTTTTCTTTTGTTTATTAGCACACAGTTGCCAAGTTTTTCCAACTTTCTCCTCATGCAGTAAGAGAGGTTGCCAAACAAACTCTGCCCAATGCCTGAAGGAAACTGCTCAAGTAACCTCTATGTCTTCCCACTGTTGTATCCTCCCACTTAATTGGTCACACTGGGAACTAGACCAACATGCTGATGGAACTCTCCGTGTTTCAAAGTCAATAGAGAATTTGGAGCTCTTCATGAATGTTATCTATTGCCTAATGTTGCAAAACAGAATTAATTAAAAAACAGAGAAAATTGATATCACAAGTGCAGAAAGAAGTCCCCTACTCATCCAAAATAATACAATGCCACTCCTTTAAAAATGAAGGTCCAACTTTGCTTTAGATTTCTAGACAAACAAACCACAGCTTCTACAGGGTTTCCTCAGGTGCAGTATTGGCCATGTTATTTCCTAAGAAACATTTCAATCAAAGTGGTAAAGACATCTAATTCTCTAAGACTGCTATCCATCTGATGCGTTAGCATACAAAAAGCAGAAAATTGCACTGTGAAAGGCCTGAAATGTGTTATCGGTTATCAATATCTATCAATATACTAGGAGGAATATGGAGTCCTTGGGACTCTAGGAGTGATTATAGCTAGAATAATGTTTAAATATATAACACGTCAGCATAGATAGCTGCCTTCAGATACATTGAAACTTTAGTTGCTATAGTAGCTGTGACGCATGCAGGCAGTCTTCGGCAAGATTTAATCTAGCGAGCTCAGGCATTACAAGCTGTGTAGTAGTGCAGCACCCAAGGAGAACTGAAAAATCTCTGAAGAGAAGTCCTGTTCAGAGGGAGGAAAAAGATATTTTCCTTCCTTACTTGTCAGACACAGCGTAAGGGGAAGGGAAAGTGAGGAAGGGAGAAAAATCTAGATAGGAGACTGAGAAAAGGTAAAAATTGGAGGTGGGAGGGGGAGAGACAGACTAAAAGAGAGCAGTGTACAGAGCAGCAGGATGCTTGGCTTCTATTTCCATCTCATCCCTGGAATAATGCATGACTTTCAGAGGGTAACGTCATCGCATTATTTCTGTTTTCCATTGTCTTGCCTAGTGTTAACTCTTTGGAACAGGAATAATTTCTTAATATTTGTAAATAACCTGCCAAAATTTTCACTGGGGGCCACAACAAGGAGTACGAGGCTAATATAGAGAGAGAAGGTATGTCTGAGAGTGTGAGTTAAACATTGTCTTGTTAAATGTAGAAAACAATGGATATACAAAATGAATGTAAGCTGTGAGCTTAATATCCTACCAGTTAAAACAAAGTCGTAACCATCCTAAAGATTGTGTCAAGATTTTGTCATTGTGTCTTGCTTAAAAACTTGTTTTCCTCACAGTAAGGATTCTCCAAGACCTTGCCCTGTCATTGGTTCATTACTATGCACCAAACCCACATTACTCCTTGCAGAATAGTTCACTTACTGTCAGGAAGCCTGCCATCCAAGTGCTGACCCTAAATCTAAAGATATTGCTGAATGAATGTGCACAGTATAAACAAACAGGCAAGTCAGAGTTATCATGTGAACCTCAGAGTGGAAAATCTTCATCAATGCTGTACCCAAACTGGCCAAGGAAGAGGTCCAGGATTCCTTATTCAGCCCAGAGTGCTTATTTAGCCAAATTCCTGGTTTAGCCCTTCTAAACCTCTAGGGAGTTACCTGTGAAGAAATTCTGTGCACGTAGACTACAATACAGAAAGGGAGAAGGAAGGATTAGCACATAAACAAGACCAGTTTCAGCAACATCATTTTCAAAGGGATAGCTTCTTTTCTTGTTTAATCAATCCTATCTGGTCAAATTTGACACCAACAGTGAGGTACCTCCATGTCAGCACAAGGAAGACTTGTCCTTGCTTTAACAAATGCAGCTGGACTACATTAATTGTTAGTAAATGGCAATAGGCATTTTCAGAGAACTATGTATTTCATGTCTTCTGCCACATCCCCATGCTTCCTCTCCTCCTCCATTTACCTCGGTTCTCTCCCAGATCTCCTCCTAACCCTCTAGGGAACAGACAGCACCTATTCTGGCCGGTGCTTAGTCTTGTGTGTGCTGACTGGCCAGATGCTAAGCCAACAGGACAGGTTGCTGCACTGCTTACGCAACAGCTTTTTCATTTCTGGGTACTAGTCTGAATCTCCTTCATCTAAAAACTGTTTTTCACAAGGCTCAAGAGCCTCCTCTAATATCTTAGAAATATCTCCCCTGTAATCAAATTTGGTTACAGTTGGAGGAATGGGTACAGATAGATGGATGAAGGGCTAATATTGTCCCATAAGCCACATTTCTTTAGAAAATTGTGTTGAAAAAGTATGCTCTTAATATTACCATTGGCAACCACCACCTTCTGTCCATATGACAGGTTGATTAAATCTTAATGCTGCTGTTGCTGCTATGACATACTGGAGAATTCATACTCATTTCTGTATTTGGCCAGGCTAACTAGTTTCATTTGAGTATATTTTGTATAAGTAACAGGTAGAAAAATCTTGAAAATGTTTCATGATTGCTCTTATTGGTTGAAAGGAATGTATTTAGTATTAAAATCCATGTAAGTGAGATAAAACCTTTTAAAATTTCTTCTCAGACTTTTAAGCCACATAATAAACTAATAAATAAATTGAACATAAATCCCAACCACCTGTCTTTTCTTTATTTAACACAGATTAGCAGCTGGCTTGGGCTTTTGTCAAAACTGTGGGAATGAGTTAACATGTTTAAGACAAGCATTTCCACGGCTGACTTGCACTGCAAGTTGTCTTCCATAATTCAACAGCCGCATCAACAAAACGAACACTAGCAAAACAGCATTAGAAAATGCATTCTTCTCAAACTGCTGGAGCAAGGAGTCTTCAGGTCAAGGGTCCTAAGAAAAATACAGGCCAACTTAACAGCGCTTCCAAGTGAATAATTTCACAAGCCACCTGCATGTTAATCACTGAACAGAAAATCAAGTTTTTCTGTGAAAAACCAAGGTCATACAATTTTTTTTCTTGTTTCACAAAGAATTATATCATCATGTATCAATATGAATTAAATCAGAAAGAAAAGAATGTTAAATAAAGCAAACTGAGTGGGGTTGTTTAGAAATTTCAAGCTTTTCTCCACAGGTTCGAAGTTCAGTCATCTACGCAGGTATCAAACTTTCCCTTTCCTTAATTGTTTCTCAGTCAGTCATTTTAATACTTGCTGTTTTGGCTGGGACACAACATGACTTTTGCATCTAGGAGTAACATAGAGATGTCATGCATTGTGCACTGTCATCAGCAGCTCATGCTAGCTGGGATATTGCTAAAATGAGTGAGGGCTATAGGAGATTATGGATGATTGGAAACAGGAAAATGTACTCTTAAACTAGGGCAAACTGGAGTGCAGAAAAGGTGATTCTGCTGCTAAGAGGCTTATAGAAATGTCAATGGGGCTATGAAAAAGAACTGAAATAGCCAAAAATATTCAATGTGTCATTAATTTGTGGTGTGTTTATTGCATATGAAGATGAACTGAGACTGATACCAAATTTCTGTTTTATTTTGCTTTCAATAGATTTTGCTTCTTTTAAAGAAAAGAAGAAAAGTTTTCCTCCCTTTCTCGGTCTGATTTTTCTTTTTTAGTTCTGGGACTTTTAGATTTTACTAATAGTTGAGCATACTATATAGGAGCTGAGCTTTTGCTAGAAAAATGCTCACAACAAAGAATCACTAGGCTGTATACTTTTCTCATGTAAAGAAGCAGTCTTACAGTCCTTACTAACTTGTACCCCAATGCTGAAACCCTTATTCCTTCGTCCATTTACACAATGCCTGCATACTAACTCTAGCTTGCTCTTTACCAAGGTAACTGCCCTTGAGGGTTTAACCCATCCAGTCCTTACTGGACATGGTAGCAAATATACACTGAGTATCATAAACAGCAAGGCGGGGTCCAAGGAGAGTTTTGTATGGTTAAGACTGCTGGATTGGGTGCTGGCTTCTTTTCCCAGTATCCATACTCCAATATTCAACATAAAAAGCTCACAGGGCTAGTCAATAAATCAGCAGGAGAAGCAGATGGACAATATGTCTCGCATTCAGACTCCAAGCAGCACATGATTCCAGGGCATCCAAATTCTGTGGCTTTGACTCATTTTCTGCGCTTCCCCTCTGGTTTTTTAATGCATAATTGTCATGAAAATATTCCCACAGAAACTAACATGATGCAGAGCTCATTGCTGAATGAGTGGTCTATTAATTAGACATCCTTAGAAAAAAGGCTGTTCTATGCTCAACAGATTAAACTGAGCCCTTGAGATATTTGAAGTTTGTTCTGTCACTATCAGATAAACACAACAGAACATGCCGACCTGCAGAGGTTCATGACTAAACTGTTTGCAAGGTTAAAAAGAAAGGGAGAGGAAAAGCTTTGTTAATCTTCTCCATTCCTAATTTTAATAAAAAGTAAATATTTTTGTAAAAACATTTCAAAGGCTTCCACTTTCAGCTATGTGGCAGGTCGAGATTAGGGAAAACCCAAGCACCTCCTAAGGTTAAACACACTATTTGTCTCTGTCTCTCAAACTACATCTGAGTATATTTTGCAGATAAGTTTAGATAGGGTAAAGCTCAAACTCCTTTCGTTTGACTTTTTACCTAGAAATATACAGCCAGAGATGCAGTAAGTTCAGAGCAATATTTTCCTCTCATTACAGATATTCTACTCAGTTCTTAGAACTAATAAAACTTTTTATTACATGAAGGGTACAATGATTTGAAGCTCCTATTCCATTACAGATAGAATACTTTACAAGTAAAATAAATTTTCTGGCAAATGGCGGTTTAGACAATTGGAAAGCTTTAAAAGTGCTATTAGATATGCTTTGTTTACCACATTCAATCATTCAGATTATTAACTCATTTTTTAGCCTCATGGAAGAGTGGGATTATTTAATTGACTTCTGGTAGATAATTTGCCTAGTGTACTTTTATTCTGAGGTAGGCAAACTACTATAATGGTTTGCATTATATTATGGAAATTCATTTTTTTAGCTTTGATTTGGAACATGAATTTGGGGTGGGAGCAAAGACTGTTTCCACCAAGACCAAAGAAAACTGTTTTCACTTCACTGGGTCTTGTGCTTGGTTGGTCCCCCTAATGTGGGTGTGGTGGCAATGGAACTAAATTTAATTTCTATTAATAGCATTACAGTTATCTATCAGACAGGAAAAATCTATAACACCACATAGCAAAAATAGTATTTACAACTTTTACAGAGCAATCTCTTCCAGCCAACACAGGACAAACTCCCTGCAACTCTTCTCTCAGGCCTGATTTTTAACATCTTCAGACTCATTTTATATTTTAAAGTCTCAGCCTGGGAATAGGCTGTGTAAACATTTGTGTCTCTCTTGAGTAGTAGGCACAGATCTCAGCTGTTGTGAACTGGCAAAGTGCCCGCATCGTAGAAGAAAACACATTTATTTATAATGATTGACTTTCTGAGCCAGGAATTCTCTTTGATTTCCTTCACTGGTGAGAGAAACTGAAGGACAGGGGAGGGTGGACAGTCAGGTAGGCAGACAGACAAATTTTCCTTATAGCAATACTGAGAGATTTGCTGGGGGGAGAGGACCCCACAAGGGCTTCTTCTGTGCAGAGTCATGGGGCTGATGCCCAGCTGCCTCCTCTTGCTGTGGGCCCCCGAGAGGCACCCAACCAGGGGCACTCCCAGTGTGCTTACCCTAAAACCACATCAAAGTGGGGTTTATACCACAAAAAGGAAAACAACGCAAGCTACCAAAGACAGTGTTTCCCTGTGGTGGGAAAGGTAGAAATATCTCATCCTGCCTCCCAGCTAGAGGAAGCCCAGCAGCAGAAGCAGTGCTCCCTTCTTTCTGTGAGGCACAGCTCACTCGGGGACCTCAGGAGATGATCTGGCCATATAACCTAGGAATGTGGGTAGCAGATGTTGGGGAGCCGAGTGCCCTGCAGATGGCTCACACATGTTTTTCACTTCCATGCCCCAGTGCCGTACTGTGGCTGTCTCGCCACTGCATTGTCTCAGCAAATTAAATGGGTAGGGGTTTAAAAGAAGAAACAAAGAAGGAAATATGGCACTCTACAGGTGCAAACCCTACAGCAAGGGCAAGATTTGAGGGGATTACTACAGAAATTGTGTCAGTTAGTTCAGGCAGGGTATACACTGCCACAGAGACCATTTTCTGCAAGGCTTGTTGACTGGCCCTGCAATCAGTCCATGGTTTGAGAAAGCGATTCCTTCCCTTGAACATTTATCCAGTGAAGTGTTCCTCTGACAGTATCTCAGCCTGGAGTTTCTTTGTGAAGAAAGCATTTGATTGCTACTAGCTTCTGACTAAGACAGTTTTGTCTTTTTTCCAACCTTTGTGCACATCTTTTTACTTCCCTACTGTACCTTCATCCTTCCGGGAAAAGATATCTTTCTTTTTGCTTTGTGCTCATAGATGGAAAAGTCAGATAGGTTCAGAACAGCAGTTAATCCCCACTGTAGGAGGAAGCAGACTCCATGGTCTGTTTTTAGGAAAGCTGAATTTAGGAATAGCTCTTTTCTGAAGCAATTGGTAAAATGTTGTGTTCAGTTACCTACAGATGCTGTGTGTGGTTCTCAAGTCATAGGATGTAGTTAGTTCTATCCTGCCACAGTGTGGTCAGGAAAGATGCCTATTCCTTTCATCCAAAAGTTTAAAATTAAAAGCCATTTGTCACCAACATGACAGCTGTGCTTCTTTCTGAATGGAAAATAAAAGTTGAGTCTGCATTTTTAAAAACTTCATATAAATCTATATGAACTCCTGGCAGGGAAAATAATCCTGTGTGTATGTCAGCATTCCACAGCAGGGTTTTAACAAAGATCACATGTTGCACATTGGAAAGCCAAAGCACAGAAACATTGCAGTTAAAAACAAAACCCCTGCATGTCTGAATAACACAGCCTAAATACTATTAATCTGAACAGCTGTCCTGTGCATGATAGGCAATAAAGGACAAATTCACTCAAAAAAACCATAAAAAAGAAAACCTGCCACAAGAATATGCTTAACTAAACAGAATTTCATCCATTTTTTGCACAGCATATGTTGTTCTTTGATCACAGTAAACAGATTCTTCCATAACTTTTCCTTTCTTGCTTTCTTAAGGTCTGATTGTAGGAAGAGTTTAATACAGTGCACTCCTAATGCTTAACTTCAGAATTAATTAGTTAAAGAAAATGGGGGAAAAAAAAGCAAAATTACCTACCGTAATTGGTCTATGGAGAATTTCAGCCTAGTCGTTATTTGATTCAGGTTCACAGAATACACTTTCTAGAGCATATAATTATGTGATATGCTCCCATATCACATGAGTAAGAAATGATGTTGATGATTCATGATCCTAAGGAAATTTTTTTTGCAAGGGTTGCACAGAGAGAAGAGTAATTAAGAACACATTTATTTTGTTTTTCTTATCAGTTGTGAAATTCATTGAGAGCTTTGGTATTTGAATTTCTGTATTTGTTGACAGGAGAGGAAAAGCAGGGGCAGTGGCTATGCGTGTTTGTTCAAAATGCCCTCCAAATAGTCTTTTACCCTATTTTGATGGGCTTTGACAGTAATTCAATTTACCAATCCATACCCTTCAGCCAATTAGTGCCTGTTCTAGCAGTAGGTAGATGTTGTAATGTGCATACCAAACTGTTAGAATGGGATCTGACAGCATGGATATTAAGAAAGAGCAAATTCACAGCTATGATCTAAATATAATTCATTCCTTATTCCAGTTTTTCATTATCACACATTTGCCCATAAAACACAAAAATCTGAAAACGGTCAAAATATTTATTCTCTGCCCTCCTCAGGATAAGAGATACAAGTCTGTTTATACACTGGATGGACTGGCAAAACAAGTGACCCACATACTAGGATCTGGCACATTAATCCCTTGCAGCAGCAAATTTCAAGTTAGTCAAAAGCTCTTGGCTTCAATTTCACTGCTTTTAGGAGATCATTTATAGTTTGTGACTTTGCTGGTGCAATGCTGTATGAAAGTATAAGATTACAAAGCCTAATTTAAAAAAAATGCAGTTATGTAAGGAGATGGTTAAATTCTGAAAGCTTTACTCATTGCTTAGTTTTGATTATTTAAGAGGGAGTTCTGACTGAATAAAATCTGTGTAAGGATTTTGGGATTTAGGTTCTGAGTGTTTCCCCCTGAACTTCTCTGAATAGCTTTTATTCATGTTTGGATACTTAGTGAACATCTGTGTTTGGAGGTTTGTTTTGGTCAAAAGAAGAGGATTTTTTTAAAGTGCAGTTAAACGTAAGTAGTTTAGAGATAAATAACATTCCTGCTCAGTTAAAATACTCTTCTATTGCTTCTGTACGTGACTTGGCCCAGGGATGATTATTATTCTCCCTGCATCACAGAAGTGTGTGGCAGATATTTTATGGTTGCTTAGAACTGGCAAAAAAGGCAAAGTGTGGGGAAGGAAAGACAAAAACATCTTTTGGTGACTTGGCCCTTGAGGGTTTGTCCAGAGAATGAAGGAGCCTTGGAAGTCCTTTGAAGGGGTCCACACACTGTGTTCATATGGATAAACCCTTTGCTGGTTAATCATTTAGTAGAATTAGAGCCACACTTAAGCCAACAATAAAAGTAGTGCCACTCAAAGGAACAGAGGCTTTATAAGGAGCTACATTTCAGACGAGACTTGCTTTAAACAGATTGGGAGAAAGGGAATAAATAAGTGAGTAGGTGATCAAGCTCTGCTTAGAGCTAGATATTAGACTTGCTTGTTTTCAAGCTACAAATCAAACCTAGACGTTGCTACTTGCCACTTGCCTGATACCCATTTTCAAAGGAAAAATAGTCAGCCTCAACATAAAACAGGAAAGTCGTGTCAGTCCCACATGGAATTTTATTGGTTAGTGAATGGTATTAATATTAGCATGCCAGGTATTACATCCATACTATAGCACACTGCTCTGGGCATTGGAGAAAAAAAAGAAGTGGAAATAATCAGTCAGAGGCAGAGGAAGTACATGCTCCTTACATATAGCCCCAAACAGCCATATAAAATGCAGTGGCTGCAGCTGCTGCAGATTCCCTGTAAACCCAAGTCATAGCCCCTCTGATGTTACTGATTTGAGAAAAAGAATAGCTAGCTGTGTTTTAGTCCTCCACATCTCAGGAGTGATATTTGATCAATTTTGTACTGAGGTGCATAATGGGAATACAACCCAGCAGTCCTTGCCTGCATCCGTCTCCACCATTAAAAACATGGCCTGAACATGTCTCAGTTTACTCGCTCGTTCTCTGTGCCACCTGAAGGGGCTAGGACCCCTAGCTTTCAGGCTCAACATCAGTGAGCTTGGGTTTTCCGACTGGAGACTGCATGACTTATGTGAAGATGAAACTTGCACAAAACACGTAAGAGCTTGTCTCTTCTGAAATATTGTCACCCATCTGTGCTTTACTCAGTAGGTTAGGAGTTCAACGAAGTGCAGTTGAGAATCGGTGCAGAGATATGAGCAATGCTGTCCCGAGCCACTATATCCACATGGTACAGTGCAAGAAGCTGTACGTGTGTCTTAATTCTCTTGGATTAATATCATAACTGCTGGGCTACTGACTAAAAGCCACTGCTGCCCTCTCCTCTGTTTCATTCTTGTGACTGATGCTGAAAATGAAGCTTTTACTAGCATGGTTAGAAATGTCTACAAGTAGAAACAAACCATTTCCTGATTTAAAGTGAAGAAAGTCTTTCTGTTTTAGCATAAACCAGACATTTCTCCCCAAACTGTTATTTTGTATCATTCAAAATCCATCGTCCTGCTGCTTTGCTTTGATGGCTAAAAGTCATGCTAGTTGTGGGAATCATGCTAGGTTGTGGGAAACCCTAAAAAAAGGTGGTGTGGGATGATTTTAGGCCAGGCATGAGAAGAGCAGTGTGGGGAGAAGGGCTTCACAATGGTGTATGCCACTGTTTAGGAAGACTTAGCAGTTATTTAGAGGTAGGACAAAATACTGCAATGGATACAGAATGAATTCCACCTCAGTGTCCCTCCCCTACTTGGAAGAAATTAATTTGAGAAATTTTGATTATCGTAACTTTTCTACCCCTCTGAGTCAGAGCTTCATTTCTAGCCAGAGCATGCAGCTGACATTCCCATCTGAAATCAATTTATACTCCTAAATGTTAGCTAGTAACCAGTGAGCAAAACCAAATGCTGACATTTTATTTTAGGTAATCATTTCAGGTAGCACAGAACTCAGTGTAGCAGCAGATTAAAACAGGATATATGTTTAATTAAAATTCTATTAAAAAAAAAGATGAGCTTAAACGTTTGTTATTCACTTCTCTTAGAAATACATGGAAATAGATGGGTAACAGCTGAAGTAAGAGTTTGCTATTAAAAAACTTGGTTCTGTTTTTGTCCAACTAAATAGGCCTTAAAGAATAAAGGGACACTGCAAACTAAATGCAACTGATCCCCCTTTTCCTGAAATCTGCAGTTCAAGTCTTGGTTGTGGCTTGGTTGTATCTTTTAGCCAAAAATACCTTGATACAGTATCTGTCTGTAGGGCAACAGGGTTATGAATACATATTCAAAAGGCATATAAAACTAGAGATTGTCATTAATGAGTCTTTTATACTTCAGCCTCTGGAATAAATCCTGTTTCTTAGATTCATTATTTTCTTCACTGAGCTTTAAAATGGGATATATTCACTTTGAGGGAGATCCTAAGTCATCCTCTTTATAGTCATTTTCTTATTTCATGCCTGACTATTACTTCCTAGCCACACAGCTGAAGTAATTTCTTCAGAGAACAGAAGATTTGGGGAAAAGTTCTATCCTAACTTCAAAGTATTCAACTATGGTTTTGAAGGCTACACACCTGGCCAGAATTATTATTCTTTCCCCCGCCGCCAAACTTGGAGCTTGACTACATTTGCCTAAGATCTCTTCAAAGCAGGGAAACAAAGTAGCCATTCATGTCCCAGAAAGCCTTTTTTCCGAGTCCCAGGAAAAGACAGGCAGACGATACAGAAAAATGATGGAGGCATGATTTGGGCTTCCATGACAGCAGTAAAATGGTCAAAGTTTAGTAGGAAACCACAAGCCTGCAGAAGGGAGATGGTTTGCACCAGTCTTAACAGTAATCAGTGGAAATGCCTTACTATTCTCTTTGTGACAGTACGGATGATCGCTCCTGGTTCTTCTGTGCCTGCCTACAACAACCAGGGAGCCAGCAGTTGTACAGCAGTTGCATTTGGCCACCAAAACTCAAACCAGTGTTGCCAGGAGGGGAACACAAACACAAAAGGTTGTCTTTGGGCCTTTTTCTCCCTGGCATGAAAGATAGCTCACAGCTTTCTCCAGATAGGACTTACTACCACTTCCAGTGAACCGATCATTTATTAGCTGAATCTGTCCCACAGAAAATGCCTGTGGCACATTCAGCTGCAGGAGCAGAGAAGAATAAATTGTTTCAGAGGGAGCCTCTGTGGTCTTGGTGGAGGGGCTGATAAACAAATCCTGTTCCATTCAGCAGCTTGGTGTGCAGACATACTTTGTGCATGCCTTGGGCTATGGGATGCATTGTTAATAATCACTTCAAAGTACTCTATGGGCATTTAAAGTTGCTCTCTGTTTGCAGCCGTTTCTTTGGTCTTTTGGACACTTTTGAAGTTCTGGCCAGTGGTATGCCAGTTCTGCCAGCAATACAAACTGCACTATTGTTGCATGGCACTGCTGCCGTGTCTCAAATACTCCAGGCCTCCTATCTTGGCATATCAAGTGTGTTTGTGTGTGCACGTTTATTAAACTTGAAGAGCCTTGTACTATTTGGTGCACATTGGAAGAACTTTGGCAATATTGTCTCTAATGTAAGCACAGCATGCTTGTGTAGCACACAACTGATTAACAGCCACTTTTGGGGGATGGGGATCACAATGATGAGTATCTTATTTTGTATCTACTTACATCATCTTTTCGCCTGGCAAATTATCTTAAAATGGCTTATAAGGAGTCTCAAAAGGAAAGGAGTTATTCGGTTTGTTTATTTGATTAAGAACATTTTAAACCATAGATAATTTCAAAAAAATCCTAGGCTCATATGGCAGGGCTCATACCTGCCTGACAGCAGGTCACATACATTGCATTATATCGCAAAATTGATTATGAAGATCTTTTTGCAACAAAACTACCAACGTCTACTTTCAGTGTTTTAACTGCAAGGCAGTACAACTGTGGATCACCTTTAGCGTAGATTCTATCCTGTGTAATGGATGTGCTAAGTAATGCATACATACGGACAACGTGAAGAATAAAAAGGATGACATGGGGTACGGGAGATCCTGATCCTTCATCATTACAAATGCTGCTGCAGATCTTCTGGTAGTGGTGAGGGCAGGGGAGGGAGGGCATACTTTTTTGCACTTCTTACCATATGTTGCAACATCTCAGCACTGCTCACATCCTGGTCTTTTTTTTTACCTGTGTAAAGGCGGATGTGGTTTCATGGTCATTTAAAGCTGATATAAATGAGAGCTGGGACCAAAATGTTGCCTCCTTCCTCTGCTTTCCATCCCCACCTATGCACTCCTATTCCTGCCTTTGTTCTGCCACAAAAGTTCACAACGCCACACAATGACTTGGATCAGGAATCACCATGGCTGAAAACTAACCTGACAGCAAACAAACAAACAAACAAAACCAATCAATCCTGCCTCCAAAAACCGTCACTGATTTTCAGCTAACTCAGTTTCCTGCTCCAGCTCAGCACCTGACAACACGAACACTTAAGAGCAGCACAAAGGCTGGATGGGAAGGATGCAGCCCTTGTTTTACCACCGCTACTAATCTTCCAAGTCAATGGACTCTGAAGAAGAACAGCATGTCAAGTCTGAGTTGAGTTATAGGCCATTTCTTCACTTTCCTGCTCCTCTGACTAACAGCATCCAAGAAAGCATGTGAATTTGCAACACTGACAGTAAAACCACCCTGGATTATATTTATCAGTTAAAATCTCCTTTAACCACTTCAGCATATCTGTTAACTGGTAAAGTGATTTTACATATCCTTCCATCGCTGTCTTAGATTTTAGGCTGTTTCAGAAATATATCTTTCCTCATTTCATCATTAAAGGTTCCTTGATGGACACAGAGGTGTAAAATCTTCTTTCCTCTTCTATCCTTCCCCAAGCTGGGAATGGCTAGCACCTCTTTTCTTTCTATTGCAAAAACTGTTCCCATATCTTCTGCAATTAGGCATTAGGATATATTAGGATGTAATTCAAGAGATTATGTCATTCTCTTCCCTTTGTGCTTCCTTAAACATTCGTGATTAATATTTTTAATTCATTTGTGTATCTGTTCCTGACTCCCTAGTTTCTTTTACACCCTCCCATAGAAATGGTCATTAAACCACATCATTTATTTCTCAAAAACCTGTAATTTTGTTATCTACTAGGTTTGTCAAAAGAGCCATACTCAAATATAGCACAGTATAAAACATCTCTAGATCTTAGAAGGATGCCCACCATTATGGCATTTCTACCAACTATTGTAGGTCTAATAAAATGTCCGCTGGTAAGGTGAAAGCCAGTGTTAAATAATACATAAACATACGCGTCTTCATTTTAGGTCAACATCTTGCAAGACTAAGTATTCTGATTTCATACCAGCTGCTTCCACTGGTATCTCTCACCTGCAGATGGGACCAGGAAGGATCTTGGCTGCATTTCAGACAGATGGTGACTTTCCTTTGCAAAAACATATGTTCACCGGTGTGCCATGTTCAGCTGCCAGTTCTGGCCTCTTGATAACAGTTAGTTCAGCGGAAATAACAATTTCTAATCTGTAGGAAGGTATACAGATACCCTGACCAGCTTTTAGAAAGAGAAGACTGAGGAAACATTAGGCAAGACTGGTCATTCTGACTACTGGGCTGAAATGGTTGGTATTTTTTAAAGGAAATATATTAAAGGAAAAGTCAGATTCTTGTTATGTTAAACAAAACAGAAGCAGCAGAAATAATAAATCACAGAATCATAGAATCATTAAGGTTGGAAAAGACCTCTAGGATCATCAAGTCCAATTGTCAACCCAACACCACCATGCCTCCTTAACCATGCCCTGAAGTGCCATGTCTACACATTTTTTGAACTTCTCCAGGGATGATGACTCCACTATCTCTCTGGGCAGCCTTTTCCAGTGCCTGACTACTCTTTCAGTGAAGAAATTTTTCCTAATATCCAATCTACATGGATAGGGTAAAATGCTTTGTGAGAGACTGAGTCTGCTGGATTACATTTGAGCACACATTTGACAACCTGATGGAAATTTTAAGTAAACTTTAGGGTGAAATATTCTCATTCTTCCTGGACTATGAGGTACAGTTCAATGGACAATAATAGCATGATGGTAGAATATAAAAGGAGATATTAAGAAAAGACTTCTTTTCTTGAGTCCAGAAATTATGCAGCACCAAGGAAAATATTTAAGCAACTCAGCCACAGTCGTGATAGGAAAAGGTCTTGAAAAGGAAAGTGGGAAGAGTAGGTGGGCCTGAGAATGGGCATTTGGTAACTCAGAGGTGTTAACAGAATTAAAGAAATATTAGACTGAAACTTATGACCTCTCGTTCCTTCTTTTTGTATTAAAATAATCAATTTCAGTCAATATACAGATGTACAGTTATGCCTTAGTAATTTTTAGGCACCTCCAAAATCAGAAACAACATCTCTCAGTACTATCACAAAGAATTTTTTGAGGTTTCATATTTTTCACCTTTTTCTCCCCATACTGTTGGTACAGGAATGGCATCCTGCATTCTTCCAGTGGGGTATTAATCTATGTGCAATTCAATATGAACTTTACATGCATATATGAGTGTCTGATCAACCTTAGTTTGATTATATCACTAAATTTCTTTCTAAAATGCAGAAAGGCTATAGAAAAAAAAAGACAGCACTATCTGCTAGTACTTCACAAGCTGGTCAACAAGGCTGGGATGTGTGAGAAGGCAGCTGCTGACTGACATGCAAGTGACTGCAAGGAAGGTGTGCCGGGGAGTGTCAGCAAGACCAGAGGGAAACTGAGTGATGAAATGCAGAAACACAAGGAAAGGTGATAGCTGATTGCTATGTAAGCCTTAACAGAGAGCTTTATAACAGGGTGAAAATGCCACAGAAGAAAGTGCAGGGAGTGTCTTTTGTTTTTTTCTGTCCCGCTCATGCAGCATACTAACAGTAGAAGATATTTCAAAATAGGTTAAATGTTCAGCAGCCTGACCTTGGGGGACATAAAGAAGGTTCCTTAAAACAAAGATGTCTGGGCAGCCATTTATTCTTAGTATAAGTGTTTATGAAAAAGAAAATTCCCTGTTTGGTAAATGCCATGATGACACAGGGAGGGTCAGATGTGGTCAAAATAAGAGTGTGGTGGGAAGGGGACCTACTTCATGCAGTTACATCCAAGAATTGTACTGTCACTTCTTTTGGATTAAATTAACCTCAACCTAAGCTATGGAAAACAATATAATGACAGCTAAACACATGACCTGTATATGCTATGATCAGGCTCAGCTTGTGTTCAGAAAAATGTATGAAAAATGTTGGAAAATAATCAGATTTTCTAAACACTGATTTTAGGAAAATCATACATTAATCACCGCTTGTATCTACAATAGGACAGTGCAGTTGTCTGTGAGAAAAAAAGAATTACGAGTCAGGGATTATAAAAGGACCCACCAGACTATGTAGTCAGACGTTTTATAAAATGCAGACCTAAATCTTGTCCAATAATTTTTGTATCAGGCCTAGCTTCCACTAATTTGTTTAGGCAGAAGTTATGCACTCTTCTTAAAACAGGTGGTCCATGGCTGTAAAAAACTTGGTCACATTACTCACTGGGTATTCTGCAGACCCGAGATGAAAATCTGTATTGCATCCAAAAGGAGTTCTTCAGACTAATTTTTTCTTTAATTTGCTTTTTTAACAACTGGGACATCCATGATACAGGTTTAAACTTGGTTCTTACTAATCAAAACTGGAGACCATGATACAGCCTGAATGCTGAAATACTAAGAGAATGATGGAACAGGCTAAGCTTGCTTTTGTGCGGGCTTTTGTCTCTGCAGTGCCCTCAATGTCCTCTGGATCATGTTCCTATTTGGATCTTGAATTTATGTTTTATGTTTTCTCTAATATTCTTACATGTGAGAGAAGAATAAGAAGCCCAGATTATATATTCAACATACTTGCTTTTGAATAAAGGAATATTCTCTTTCATCTTTCACATAATATTTTATCCTTATCCTTTCGTACTTATCTTTAACATACAACTTTTCAGGAAGAACATCAAATGTAATTTCTCCTTCCCTACATTTTGCATGCTGTACTCTATCAGTTCCAAGCTATGTCTAAGCTGTTTTGTTTGTATCATTTACTTTTCATTTCAGCTATGAATATCAGTTGGGAACATATACAGTTTGTGGAAAATTCTTGTTCAGTTTCAGCCAAAGTTGCATAGGCATGCAGACTTCGTACATAACTTTGCCACTAGCTTAAGATTGTTGGTCAGTGGAAAGATATTCAATAGTTTTAGTAAGCCTTTGAACCAGACCTTACATGACATGAAATTAAAGCTGGGATGTCATTGCATAACTGTTGGTGGAGGATTTCTGAAGACATTGCAATTTTTACCACTAAAAGCTACAACCATTTGAAGACAGAATAAGATACACACTTTTGTTGAAATCAAGAACCTCCACTGAGGAACTATTGAAATATTTACATTCAATGATTTGTTAAACATAATAAAATAAAAGGTACTAAATTAAAGTTTAGCTTATATGACTCAGAACTCCAGTTCCAAATACCTACATAAACTGATACCTTGAGCATCCATTCTGTTCTTTTAGAGCTGTTTGAAAGTGTTCAGTAAGTCACCATATAAAAATCTTGTTTTCTTCTTTACATAAGAATCTAAAGTATTGAAAATGATGTCAAACACTTGTTAGTTTCAATATCAAATGACGATATTGAATATTTACTAAAGGTTTGATCCTCATTATGCAGACTTGGCAAATTTTTTAACATTTCTAATCATTTCAGATCATTTCATACATCTGTTCTTTATTATATAGTCATAGTCTGTTCTTTATTATATAGTAAAACAGACATAAAATGGAAAGATTTCCTATGAATGTTGAGACTGGCTGGAGAAATCAGCCCTACTAAGAAGATGCCCTTCAAGCAGTATGACCAAGACGCAATTTTTGATTGTCTCTGTTTAATCTTAAATTTCCATGATCTGATTAGGTACTGTTCTGGAGAAACTTCAGCCTGTAAGGGCTATGAATTATTTGACACATGAAAACTACTTTATGTTACAAATGTCTTGGGGATTGTACAGTCAGACCATCCAAAGAGACCAAAGAAAAAAATTACTTTCCAGAAATTAAGTCCACTAAAACATAATTCTTACATAAATATATTTTTATAGAGGAGAGATTAAAAAGCTGGAAGAATCTTTGAGTTAGAAGACATGAAGCTAACTAAATAAATCAGTCTGCTTTGCTCCCTATGGTTTGGCTTTTGTGCCTAGATCTCCTCCTTGTGTTCAGAAAAAACTGTCCATGAATCAGTCATTACAATCCCAAGTGTACGAAATATTTTTTCTTGTTGAGGAACATGACATTCTTTGCAAAGTAGGAACAAATGGTGCCGATTCATCTGCTTAATAAGGGCTGGCAATCTGAAGAGCATCTGAGAATGCCTCGAATGCCAGGGCATTTTAGAAATATATTTTTGGTGCAATCTGAGGCGTGCTTGCCCTGTATTTTGCTGTGTAATATTGGTAGTATGATGGTAACATGATGTGGTCTAGGTTAATGCTATACTTGGAGTTTTTTTCGTTTGTTTTCCGCATTCCCTTGCTTCCTTCCTCAGTGAAGCTATTTCCTTCCAAACAGTGTTTAAATCAGTATAGACTAGCCAGAGCATAGTCTGGGCTGGTTATCAGCAGGCCTCACAACTGGAACGAGTGTCTCTAGATTTCCTTATCCACCTCCCCAGCAGTTACCGTCATCAAAGCAACTGGATGGGACACAGATGAATAGCTGCTCTTAGAATAGAAATCTACAGCAAGGTCAATGGTGTTCAAAACAATCTGAGCAACAGCAGGAAATTCCCTCCAAGATTGCTAAATCTTGTTTACAAGAGATGTCTTTCTGCAGGATATACCCTACCCAACGCTGTACTAGGAATGTCATGTGACATAGCACATTTTCATGGGTAGTCTCAGAAAGCAGAGAGGATGAAGTCCTGGCAAAATTCCCACCTCCTTCAGCACAACAGGGTTTCAAATGAAGTGTTTCTTTAATGAAAGTGTAGAAATTTTTGACGTCTAAAATCAGTGTTGCCAAGTGGTAACTAGGCTGGCACATGTGCGGAAGTAGAAGATGGCATATGGAGGTTCCCTTGCTGAGAATGGGTTGTAGCTAAATCACACTGATAGGTATAAAATAAATCCTGAACTAAACGATCTTGGAATAATATTTCCCAGACAAGGCTGAGTGAGGACTGGGAGACTGGAGCAGCCACATCCCACTATCAAATACTCTGTTAAGAATGCCAACACAGTGGCTAATCACTCATCTTTTGGTAGAAAAAAATCCCAAAACTTTTTCTTAATGTATGAGACAAACTGTGTGAATACTTCTGTCAAAGACCTTCAAGAAACAGTTATGTTTCAGAAAGCTGTTATTTGGTCATGCCTATTTTACAAATAAAAACAAAGGTACAAATCAACAAATGATTTGTCAGTTATATATATCCACTCTGTCATAGATATTGGCAATAATTTTCTCTAATTGAGAAAAGTAACTGTGCTTAAAGAGCCACCTTAAAATTTCTGCCTGTTCACGTGCATTTAATGCAAGTATTAAGGTTCTGGGCAACAGTGTGACTGAGTGGAGAATAAGTGCCTTAATATCTGAAAGCATATGAAATGAAACATAATCAAATGCTTCTTTTCCATAACCACCACATATCCTCAATACTTGGCTTATGTCCTCCACAATAGCCTGTAGGAGTTGATCTTAAGGGACAGATACTTTGAGGTTCACCAGATCAAGGGGAGAGAGTACCACAGGTAATACACTGGAAAACTGATTCTTTTTCATGATGCCTTCTCAAAACACTCACAGAATTACCAAATTTATAAGTACATGACTTAGGATCCCCCTAAGATTCTGGTTTTGGTTTTCAATTCTCTTAAGATGATAAAAAAAAAAAGGAAATCTCTAAGACAGATGTGCCCAAGCTGTGGCCTAAGTACCACAACTGGAATGCAAGCTACTTTGTAGCAATACCCCAATGCTACCCCAAAAATCTGCATGCCTCTTTTTGCCCATGTGGCTCAGCAGTGTGGACCTAGGAACTTTACCAAAGTCAGCTCAATGGCATTGGCGTTCGGGAAGTCTTACTCTACCATGAACATTTGGAATAGCAAGAGACATAAGGTAATATTTATAGATTACAGACTGCATCTAACAGAAGTGTCACGAGTTGCCAAAGGTCAGCCAGACTTCATGTTTTCTTTCTCATGTATGATTGCATTGCTATCCAAGACAGACTGCTAATCTGTCATGGGGATTAGTAGCCTAAATTGGGTGAAAACCAATGACAGCAAAAGCCTCAGGAAAATAATATCTTGCTGTTTGTTAGTCTACTCTAAGGACAAAATATCCATTAGCACCATTATTTAGGTTTAAATAAGAATGATCTGTTCTGAAAAGAAAAAGTAGATTACAGAGATATTATGGATTTAAAGTAATACTCATGACAGGGTGAAACAGATTGTTAAATATGTGCTTTCAACACATAGATGACCAATTTACTGCGTCTTATACTTTCAGGTTTTGGCTTAATACTGCTGACAAATTTAAAAGCACTGTTTGTGAGCAGTCTTTTAGGTGTAGGGTATGCTCAAATTTATTTTTAGGATAAGCTTTGTTCTTGTAAGACACTACCCTAAATTCTGTGTTCAGATTCACACAGCCCAGACCTTCTGGACTCATTAAGAAACAAGCATGTAAAATGAAGTGCAGTTAGAATCACTACTTGCAAAATTTAAGTTTACATGCTTGTTACCTTCAACACTTGGTTCATATTGTGAACAATAAATCTTGTAAGAGCTGCAGTTTTCATTAGGATGGTCTTTGGCTGTCATTTCCACCTTTGGGAGGAACATTCAGCTTTATATATACACATTTTCTCTGCTACCTAAAGTTAGTATTAATCAAAAAATGTATAGTTTTCTCTTTTAAACAAATAACAAGTGAACATGTGAACAAAAGAAAGCTAAATAAACAAACAAATAAACATTCTTCATTGCATCCATTTTCCTTGAACATTTTTTGTAAATGCTTATGCTATTTCTAGTTTGTACTTAGAGCATATAATATGTAACATTTGCTATTGGTCTAAAGCCCTGGTTAACTTGTCTTGTTGACTTTCTAAGTGAATTGGATGACCTAACCATCATAAATAAGAATGAATAAGGATATCACTCAAACAAGGATAGGGTGGAGAGCACTTCGGGGAGTGATATGGACAAGAGGAAACAAGGAGACCTATTTAAAGTCACTGCTTGTCCTCTTTAGCAGAAGAAATTTGCTAGGATACAAATAGAAACACTAGAATTAAAATTATCTGTTTTCCTTCCTGAGCAGAGAGAAGCGTTTCTTGACATGTTTTACATGAAAGATTTATTTTTCTCAAATTGTTCAGATTTGTCCTGCATTCTCACAAGTAAATAGGAGTCTTTTTTTTTGTGAGTACTGCAATCACTCAGGAATAAATACACTGCAGAGCCAGATCATGAAGTCCTGGAGCAGACTTGACTCAGGGGTTTGCAGTATTTCATCATCCTGTAAGTACTGTTTTGCCTACCTGCTGAAGCAGGAGGAAGGAGTCAGCTGGCCTCAAATGGGCTTTGGGTCATAACACCATCAGGCACTGAGCATGGTCTTTAATCACACATGTGCATTACTATGCAAAAATATGTGGCATTTTTAATTTTATTTGATCAGCTTCCTCAGTTCTGCGTACCAGATGGAAGGAGAGGGAACAATTTAAAGGACTCCTGTTATTATCCTCTCAGACAAAATTTTGCTAAGTGCATTACTAGATTTGCCTTTCTCTCATTTTTTGTCACTGTTCATTATAATTACTGTCCATCACAATCCGATTAATGTCCTACAGTTTTGATGGGCTGCTCAGCCACATGTATATGGCCACTTTCATGACTAAGACATTTGTCCACAAAGTAGCTTCTAGTACATTTTCTAATTATCAGTCTACTACTGCATGACAGTCTGTGCTTATGGGATATGGGTAATATTCCATAAGAATGACCTACTGCAAAATCTTTTGTAGAAAAAATATACAGAAAAGAGTGAAAATGGTGTTGGGTAGGCAATGTTTTAATTTGATAGTGTAAAGTTTTTCCTATTTGATAAAAAGGAGGAAAAAAAGCATTTCTTAGAGATTACTGTTAAAGAACATTATGTTTTGAAAACATTTCAGGATTTAAACTGGTTCTCTCAGATTCCAAAAAAAGGAAATCAATGAGATTTTTGCCAAGTACTACTTAGCTCTTCTAATATGGTCCCAGCTAAATAAGATCTTATGAAATGATGATTTTATTTAGGTTTTCTTAAGCTACACAAAGGTTATACCATTCTTTACGATTTCTGTCTCTTTTTCAAAAGTGAGAGCGCACCTACTCTTATAACAGCAGATCCAGTCCTGCGCTTGTTTGCCGCTGGATATAGTTGCAAAAAAACCCCAGCTTTTGGTGTTCTTTTGAAGGAAAATTAAGTCGAGCACAGTGCTGTCTAATCTTTTTATTTACATCTAGTATAGCCAGATGAGGAGCATCCCATCTCTCAACAACCTAGTTAAACTTAGACACAGCTTATTTCAATCAGACCAATAACTTCATGTTAAAACACTTAAATATTTTTAGAAAAAGATGGCTTGAAAACTGGTCAGCGTATATTAGAAAAACAGTAATAGCAAAAAGCTTTGTTGTTGTCAACCAGCAAGCTTAACCACACATTTGATATAACGAAAACAGATGTGCAGACACTACTGAAGGAAGTGGGGCACCTTTGATCTGCTGGCTTCTGCTGCTCACTCACAAAGGACAGTTGCTGCCATTAATGAGGCTTTTCTAGTTTATTAGGTTCACTGATTTCATGTGCCCAGAGCAGGAGGGAAATTGCACTGCTCTCTAAGAAACCACTTTGATATCTTGTAAATACAGAGCTATAAAGCACTCCTGTCACTTATGGCCATAAGTGGGATATCTTTGTAAACAGTTGGTATGACTGCTTGATGATATTTAAAGAGTGTGAATGGTGAGAAGGACAGAGGTAATGCATTGTTAGATGAGCTGATATTTGCTTAACTGTAAGGAATAAACTCAGGTGAGAGAAGAAAGAAATCATTCTTCAGAAATGAATCAGAATTCTTCAGAATAATTTTTGCAGAAAACTAAGCTTAAGTCTACCAGAGCGAATGTAATTTCTGGCATACTGAGGAATACTTATATAAATCAGAACAGATGGCTGAATAAACTAATGATGTCTTATTTGCATAAGTCAATAAGTATTTACTCCTATTACACTTATCACTATAGTATATTGCATGTAGTTAGCTCACCTAGTTACACTATTTAACGAGACCTATGCTGACCACACACAGTGTCTGACATTCATGACAGCCCTGACGTACATACAAAGTGATTTTTGAAGACAGAGTGCCTAAATCCTGCTAATTTTAAAGTTCAGAATTTTAAAGAGGCTTGCAGAGCTTTAAAGGTCATCCTCTCAGGAGTGCTATTTACTGTAGCAGCTGCTAAGAATCTGTGAACAGTCATGCCTAAGACAGGTAAAATAAGATTCATCCGCATTGCTGTTTGTCTAGTTTACTAGCTGTTGCTGAAATAACTGGATTATTTAGATTCTCGGTTTTATTGCTGTTTCACAAGGCTTTACAGAAAGTAATAAGTTAAATAGTGAGCTCTTTTCATTCTCCTCCAGTGAATGTCAATGCTGCATCGTTTTTGTTCAAGTGTCTTGTGTTCTTGTGCATGCCATTTTGACCTTCTCTCTTTAATTTCCCTTTTTACCCTTAATTTACAAACCTGTCTGCTTAATAGGTGTGTTTCAGCAGAGTTTATTCTTTTCTTTTTTTACCTTGAATTTACTACAATTTATTTAACACTATGGTAATATTTAAAACATGCCTCCAGTTCAAATTAAGCTACAAGTGACAAAGGGGTTATATAACTCAGAAACCAGATCCCGATTCTGCTGGAAGTTTATTGTGTTGCCACATAATAGAATTACATTTTGACTGTAAAACTTGATTTTGAGCCCTGCTCTATTTTTTTTAATGCAAGACTATTTCCCACCTTTAATTTCTCACACCCAGTGGAGTGTGGATGCACTCACTTGTGTCCGAGAAATTCAGTGGTAAACCCATCTGCTCACGCTGAGTTTGTGGGGAAAAACCTGAAACCCCACATTCACACTCGCCTGCTTGGAGGCCAAGAGATCAGAGTTTCATTTGCCTGGCCCCACTGGGAGGAGAGTAAGGTAAGGCTGAAGCACACTCGCTGCCAGCTAAGCACATCCGTGACCAGCTGTGGAGGTTCAGCAGTTATATTCTCTTCTTAAAAGGAGCCACTCTGCCCAAAATGCTGTGGTTAGCAGCATGCCTTCAGCCACTGCCACCACCGTGGTGCAGTGCTCATCCTCACCTTGGGCAAAGAGAAGAATGGTTTCTAAAGCTGCATGGAGTTTCACTGCTATTTTTACTATCACATTGAATTTAAAGGGACTTCAAAGGAGCAGAGTATTACCAAGACACTGTTAAAAGGGCTCAAGTGTGAGTGAGAATAACGTTTGAAGCCTTTTACTATCATGCACACTAATATATACATCACATCAAAAATCTTTCTGAATTAATTTGTGTAACTGCCAGTAAATAAAGGATGGAGTTATAGATAAGCATTAAGAAAATTTCTTCTACCCTCATCTGAGATGGCGAGCTCTCTGGAGTGGTGGCTGTACTCATACCCTGTGCACCACCACCGGGAGCTGATTGAGTTGTTTTCTATATTTTCCTCCTGTATTTCGGAATATTTTATTATATTCCTCATGCTTTCTAGTAAGCCTTAATGGTAAAACAGGCAGGTGTGCATTCTAACCTTATCTGCTTTGAGAATACAGGAAAATATCAATGGAAATTCTGGTGTACTCCTGCATATAGCCAAACGTCTGTGTTGCCCCTCATTTCCACTCAAGCCCTTTTAATTCAATTAATTGTGAACAGCAAAACAAATAAAAACAAAATAATAGAGATGTATAAGATGTACAGAGCAGTAGATTTAGTAATATTTTAAATTTGACACCATTTTCATAATAAAAGTAATTACATGTATTTTTAAGCACTTAGAAACTGTGTTATCAAAATTTCTTTTTTTTTTTTGCTATGCCTATTGTGGTACTGGAGTTGACATTTTAACTGTACTGTCTTTAAAATACAGTCCTATAGAAATAAAATACATAAAAATCATAGTTTCTAACATTTTTATTTAACTAATTTGTTTAAATACTCTTATTTTTTTAAGATAAATTTTCCTGCTGGTCTAATTCTGATCTCTCTCTCTTGCAACACATTGTACAGTAAAAAAGATTTCTCCCGTTCAGAAAAAAAGACAGTTTTGCTCATTGCTATGACTCCTTTGTCCTCAAGCAAAACTTCCTCTACAGCACCGTCGCTGTATGGAGAGATGTATTAGTCAGAGCATGCTCAGCACCTGTTGCAGGCATTGCATGAACACATGTTGGTTGTAATTTTGTACCTAATATTGTGAACTGGCCCCTGGCAGAAAGCTGAAATGATGGGAATGAAATGGTATGATGCACTGAGGACAAAGGAAGAACTGGAGTGAATGATCTTAAATAAAGGGGGCAGAGAAGAGTTAAATCCCTGTGGAGATTTCCCCAGGTGGTGGATACTGAAACCTCATGTTTGAAATTACATCTTGCTGTGGTAGCTCCAAAGAAATGGAACCAGATGTGCTCATCACTACTCATCAGGCCACCATGGCAAGCTAATTTTGCCAAATAGCCCAAATATACACAAAGCTGTAATGACCTTTAATTCCTAACAGCTTCAGTAGATCTTATTAAAAGCAGTGGTGGGCTCAGGGATCAGAAACTACTGGTTTCAACTTTCAAATGTGCTGTCTGAGGATGCTAACCCCAGTGACATAACAATATAAGAGGTCTTATGAGCAAAAGAAATATTATAAATACTACTAATTAAAATATGGAAGAAGAATATGGACTCATGAAAGAAGTAAAACAAGTTTGTTGGCAATCATTTTTGCTTTTTGCAATGTGAGGAAAAAAATAAAGAGTGGAGATTGTCGTTATTTCTGTTCTTAAATACATAGATCTGATGGGATGATAGTGAGTAGGAATTCTGACAGTGAGATACTGGGAAAGGAATTAGGTTTTATGGTCACCCATAAATGCTGCAATGGCAGTTAAGTGCAAGGGTACAAGTTACAAGCTTTTCTATGTAGGCTTGCTGAATTATTTCTACTTCTCATGGTAGTTGGAAAGATTGAGAAATGTGGACTATCTTTTTATTGATCTTTGAAATCTCATCAAAATAGCTGTCTTCAACTTGTTCATATTCTTCTGTTGGACTACATTCTTTCCTTAGTGAAGTTATTGTTGCTTTCACATCAGCAGAAATCCTTCCTCCTAGTAAGACATACACTCTTTAAATTCTCTGCAATGAAAAATTATTTCCATTTGAGATCATCTAACTTTATTGCTTCACGTCCAATAGCCTATTACAAGAAAATAATAAAACTTCCCAAGCTACGTTCAAGTTGGCAATATCTACTATTCAATCAACAAATTGAGATGTTTCATTTCTAATCTAATCTCTCATTTTTTTCATTTTCATTGAGTGTCCATTCTTTCAACTGTTCAGCATATCTGTCCAGTTGAAGAAAAAAATCTCCAGAGTTATACACTGGTCAGCTTCAGTAAGGTTAAAATACCATGGAACATAACTGTGTGTATACTTCATTGCACCTCTACATTTCTAACAGGTACAGAAGGAGGTTTCTTTTGAAATTATACAAAGCGAACATATGTAATATTTTACTATGTCAGGTTGCAGGCCAAACCCTTAAAGCCTATAGATGACAACTTATGCCCGTAAGAAATGGAACAGATTTTACCAAGTAATTTCAAAGAACAGACTCAAACTGAAAAGTGGCTTCAAGTTCTCTTAAAAGCTGCCATGGCTGGGAAATAAGCCAAGGAGTCTGTGTTTCTATAATACTTGTGCTGATGCCAGTGATAAATATTTGTGCAGTCATTTTCCCTCCTGATTGAAGTATGTGAGTGCTTGCTGGAGGGTCCTAACAGACCACAGATAGTTTTATCTTCCAATGAACAAAAGACTCAAAATCAAATTATAGAAGCTATTGCCAAAGTATGAAAATTCAGAAAATAGATATGAACTCTTAAAATAAAATATATCATTTTCTCAAATAATATGCAAGTTACTGTGTGACATTGTATGGCATTTATAACGTAGAAGGTTAGATCTGTTGATCATAATAGTCTTTTTGGCCTTAGAAAAGGAACCATGGCTATTCCATATGCTCTGAGATGTGAAAAGATTAACTCACGATCCACCAACAAAGAGCTTTCGGGGGACTCTGGACTGACCCCAAAATTAGATCTAAAGGTAAGGAAGAATCATTAGTAGGGAACCTTAAAAATTCTGACTATAGCGTGATTTTTGCTTGAGAATGCTTCTTATCTCATTCACTTCACCCTATTATAGAAATCCAAAAGGCCAATCAACGTAACAAGAGTCATACATATATTTATGTATGTATGCACTGTATATACTAATATATACTAGGTTGAAAAAATCAGATAGAAATATCATCTTCCTTTTCTTAGTTGATACAACTGTGAAAAAACCCTCTAATTCTGGCTACAAGACTGAATGTCAGGATTTTATCAATAGTGTGAGTCTCATTAGGTTCTTAGGTTTCTAAAATATGTGTTGTGCAGAATATGGTCAGCACTTTTGTGTTAAAGAGCTGGATTTGTGAATATGTCCATTCAGCAAATTCTTACAGCAGAAAAACAAACAAATTCATCAACATAAATGTCTGTACACAATCCGGTTTCTCCTGCTTCTGCACAATGAGAGATTTTTAGGCATCTTACCTTTAACCTTCTCATGTTAGGAACAAGATTAGAGTTTTTCTTCTTCAGATCCATTACATGAATCTCTGTCACTGCATCATCGGTTAAAAGCAGTGAGAAACAAAATCAGTGTTCTACTTGACTTATGCAACTGTCCTCAAAATTTCTATCCAAGGTTTCTTTGCCTTTTGAAACCTACCAAACTTTTGTTTTAATCTGAACTCTCTTTCTTCAAGCAAGATAACTCAAAATTTGTTGGGATTTTTTTTTTCCCCCCAAAAAAAATTACTGATTACTCTTTAACAACTTGATTGAGAGTAAAGCAAACCTCTCTTTACCAGGCTGCTCAGGAAAGTTGTTTTCATTTGCATTGAAAAACTTTATGCTTTCTCATCACTTCAGTACATGGTTGTGTATGGCAGTGCTCCCTGAAGTTCATCTCTGTGTAGGGTTCAACAAAACCTGGAAAAATTTGCTGACCTACTGATCAGCAGAAACATCATGGCAGATGAACCTCACATGCTTGAAGCTCTAATTTTCCATCTTTAAATGAAAGTGTTCAGGATGAACAGAAGTAGGCATGGTGAGAGCTAGTATATCAAGGCAAAGACAACACACCAGGAAGCTGCGTACCTGTCTGAGGGCAAAATAGAGATGTTTGACAGGTGACAGATATGGAGAGAAAACAAAAGATTGAGGCCAGGCTTCTTTTGCACCAGCCTTCTGGGAACACTTCACAGCCATGTCTCTGTCCCCTCAACTCTGAACACTGACTGCAAAGATGTGCAAATGACATTGCAAAGCACAAGTGTAGATAAGAAGATATGTCATACAAAAATCATGGCTGGAAGAAAACTGCTTACTGCCTAGCCTTTCGAAGTGAAACTTTCTTTTATATATTTCAAGGATTCAGCTGCCTTGAAGAATATCAGATTAATGAACCAAGTAAAAGCAAACAAGAGCATCTTGTACATTTAATGTTACATAAAGTATATGCCAGATAACACAAATTTCCATTTTCCTCAGTCATATGGTCCAGAGCCAGTTTAATGCCTTGAGATTTTCTGCTGTGACTGGCAGTGACAGGCAAAGGCACGTGCCAAACCCTTCTTGTCTGTGGCTCACCAGGGCAGGCCAGTTGTTACTTCAGCTCAGGTGGCAGATACTTTGCTACAGTAGGATGACTGCCAAAATAGAGCTTCATCATCAAGTAGCAAGAGCAACATGGCAGTAACTCTGAAAGGATGCTGCGAAATTTGAACATGAGCTTCTCAAAATACAGATAGAGACTAAAAGCCTTTTGGAGCATCAACAGAGAGAAAGAGACAATTTAAAGCTGAACATAGTCTTGTGTTGGTTCTGTCTTATCTCTGCCAAATGAAGTTGTACTGGTACGCAATAGAGACCTGAAAAGTGAAAGCACAAGAGAAAAGCAGAATGCAGATTTTCCTTTATCCCTATGCCTTTTCAGCAATTGACTTTCTATTCAGCAAGCTCCCTCAAAGAAATGTGCAAAACTCTCATCCCTATTTGCCAGAAACTGCAAAACATAAACCACTCTAATTTATATTAGAGTATGATCCAAAAGCTACAGTCATGGATGGGCTCTATTCTAGTATCACATAAGAGAGAAATTATCACATAACATGAGAAATTAAAGATGCAGCTAAAGTCACATCACATGAGAGACAGGGAGTGAAGAAGTAGGATGAAGTCACAAAATCATACCTTGCAACCTCTATGCACATCTGGTCATAACTTTTTAATATATTACATTGAAAATTCCTTCTCAGATCTCACTACCCACTTGTGCTACAGTCATATTTTTTTCTCCTGTCCAAGTAACTGCCTGGCTAGCTGCTATCCATTTCTTATTTTGTTCATTGTTTTTCGTATGTCTGATTTACCCCTTGGAAGTAGAATCTGCCTAAACATTCCTCTCCTATTATTTGTATTAACTACTTCTGTATAAGTTTAACACAGATATGTGTACATTGAGCACCCTTAGACAAACATGTCCATAACTCCAAAAATAAACTATACTGCTAATTGACCTTCTCACAGTCTGGAAATACTGATACCAATGAGCAACCTCTAGTACAGTGAGATACTCCCTGCACTGAGAGAACTTGGCCCATTTTTTTCTCTCCCCTATTCCACCACAAAGCCCCAGCCCCCCTTGGGTCCCTGCAGGCTGCTAAATGTGGCACTGCAGGAGGAAGCTCCATGGACCGGTAAGTTCTCTGCCTGTGTTGGTCTGAGTGACTGCTGCATTATTTTGGGTACATAATAAATACATTCATGACTTCTGAATTTATCTCCTCTCACTGAGCACTGACAGTGATTGTTCTACAGATTATAATCTCTTCAAAACAGGACTTTCTTGATCGCAGTTTCTTACACAGTGCTAAGGATGCTGCAATGTTTAGTGAATAATAGTATCAATCAATCATTGTGGTCTGATGTTTCTCTCTCTTTCACCTCGCACCCCAAATTTAACTGCATAACTACATAAAACGCAAAATGCAAGTTTAGTCAGTTTTTGAAAATCTACTTCAGCCTCTTAATGGGATGTGAATTGCAAGGGAAGCTGTTCTGCCAGCACTAATTCTATTTTCAGTGGGAAAAAGCTGAAGGACCTAGCCTTTGGAAATGGTTGAAATTCTTGGAAGTGGAATTCTATCATATAAAATTAGCGAACATATAAAACATTTATTGCCACAGAGATACTACACAGCTGCTTGGATTTGTATTTTTTTTTTTGTACTCTGTTTATTGCCAACATCTACCTTAAAAGAAGTATTCAGCTAGTTCCTAATGTGTAGCGTACAATATAACTGGGCTCCCTCCTGTGTCTCCTGCAATAGTGGCATTCCCTCAGAGTAATAAATATTCTCTATATGGCAATTAAGTTTAGGCATGATTGTAAGCGCAAAGTTCAGAAGGTTGCCATTAATATTATCTTACGTCCTTATTTCCTGTTGTCTTCATAGCTTAACATGTTTACTCTTAAATTAGAACATAATTAGCAAATCATATAGCTCATTTTTACTGAAAATAGCAGCTCGGCGAAATGTTTCCTATCATCTGGGGCTGACCTTCCCACAGGCTGCATATCCTGGAACAGCACATTGTAATAAGAGAAATCAGCTATTTTGGATCTAGGCCAAACTCTAATTTCATTTCTCTGGCTGCCCCGCTCCTTTCCCGCTCTTCTCCCCGCTCTCCCCAGTAATGCTCACATATGTGAGTTGGAGTTAAGAAGTTGCAGTTGGTAAACAAAACAAAGACAAAACTGCTAGGAAGTTAATGAAAACATCAGTAAGTCATAGCATCTGGATCTCATCATCCACCTCTGACGTAAGGAAGATGTCCAGATGTTAGCAGAACTGTAGCAGTTGAAATATTTTGTGAGCAAGGCTCCTTCCAAACAGTCAGATGCAAAGCAGTTCAGCACTTTCAGCAGTTTTTAGGAATGTTTCAAATATATAATGGTCTTTCAGATGTGCGAAATGTCTGCTTGGTGCCGAAAGAATATACAGTCCGGGGAGCTGGGTCTGGGAAGCGGGAGCCCCCGCTTTTGGGAAGTGCATAAGAATGTTCAAAGAGAAGAGAAGATGAGGCCTCCTGGTTGCCTGTCATAAGGAGAGACTCCTAGCAGAGGCACAATACTGCTTATCTTGTGGTATCCAGCGTTTAAGACTAGAGTTTAACAATGTCCACAACGATGAATAATGAAACTGGGCCTGGAGAGAGCAGACCATAATTTTCATCTTTCTCACTCATTTTTAATCCCCTTCTGACAACGTGTAACACATACAAGCCTTGCATGCTGAAAAGTATAAATGATGAGGCTGGTTTCCTAACAGGTGGTTGCCAGGTGTATTGTTTTTTTCCTTCCCCTCATATCCAAGCTTTCTGATGGAACGGTGATGTTTTTCACGTTCGGGCGCTCATTCTCCGTTTGTGAAGCGACATGACTGTTCTGTTCCTCTCAGACATGTTTTGCAGGCTGCTCTGGGTGTGCTTCCTCCCTCCTTGACCCATACTTATAAAGAATCAGTTTGGAGTCCCCAAGAAAGCAGCAAAGTTATTTCTAAAAATCCCTAATTTCTTGAAGTGTCCTGGGACTGAATTCCTCGTATGCACATCCCTAAAATCCTAGGCACAGGACATGACATGGGGTTGCTGGCTGTTTGCTGCAGTTCTAGACTTGGCTACTATGATTGTGGAAAACCAGAATGCTGAAAAAAGGGTGTATTTCCATAATCCCCTCCAGCTGTTGTAACTTGAATGCATGAGGATTTTGTAGCAACCACTTTTATAATATGCTTAGCATACTGTGTACTTCTTATTGTAAACTTGGACAAAATAGTGCCATTGTTGTAGCCTGATTACAGAAATGACGGTGAAGCTCCATGAAATAAATGTTTTAAATTTCACTAATGGAGGAAAATGTGAAAGTCATAAATAAAACTTTCCAATTGTCCAGACCCTCAACAGTGTAATTTAGCTCTGCTGTATGAAAACATTAATTACAAATACCCAAGGTGACAAAGTATGCACACTTTCTTTTACCTATGAGTGCTCCAACCTCTCTTGGTACCAGACTTCAAATTAGAAGCACGAGGGGTTTGGAAACAAGACATTCCAGCAGCTGAAAATAAACACTACCAAAATCATGCTACAGGCAGCTATGATCTTTCTGGCCCTTCTCTACATTTTCATATGGAGAGTGAGAAATTAAAAAATAGAACATGGAATAGGAACCTAATGATGAATTTAATTCCAAATGCTATTTTGAATGAGGATTTTGACTGAAGGACTTTGCCTTAAATGAATTCCAGTCATTGCATGATAAAACCACCAATGCTAAAAAAAGGCACATAATACTCTATATATATTATTGGAAATTTAGGGTGGCAATATTTTCAAAAAATAGACAAACATATGCTGTGTATGAAATGTATTATTTCTGGTTGCATTTGATGTCTGAATTTGAAAGATGTGAAGAATTATAAATCACATGAATGAAACTGATATTTTCTCAAAAAATTGCTTACACTACAAGCTCATTCAGTAATTACATCGATAACAACAAAACCATTCAACCAAAATAAATTATTAATATGTTTTGCACTGAATATGCTATACCTGCTTTGTTATACAAATAGCTTCTTATGTTATCAGACAATTGTTGTTTACTGTTTCCCTGTTTCTTTTCCATAAATTACAGTCTATTTACAAATACATATCAAAACAGTATCTGATCATTCTCTAACTTATGGCAAGTGGCTATATTGAATATTTTTATAGTAGCCTGAGTAAAACACCAAACCTGTAGGAGGTTTGGGGTCTCCAAATTGGGGGTCAGTAATTTCCTGAAAATACTGATATAGCCAAACAGTGATATATCTGAAGCTATATATCAGGTGGTCTCAGGTTCTGCAACATATCCATTTTCTAAAACCTTATTTCACCTACACACACTGTAAATCTTTCTCCGATCTCAGAACAAAGCAAAAACTTAAAGCAGTAATTTCTCTTCTGCATGAGTATAAATTTTAGGGACAGTTAAAATGTAATGCAAAACACTTTACCTTAACCTGGGGCTTTAAAAATTTCCCAAGGATGAAAATTCCTTTCTTTACTTCCTTTGCTTCCTATAGATAGCTATATATATGCCTGGAAGTATAAGCAATGGCTGGGGATTGTGTAAGAATGAGTAAGTCCTATACTCACAGATTTTGCAGTCCATAAAAAGGCATGTTTTAAGGCACCAGAGTTAAGGGGAAAGTATAAAAGAAAACAGCAATTATAAACCCAATGGAAATATAGGGATGCTGATAATGGAGAACAAATTAGTAGCCACCAGGAAGAGCAGATAGCTTGTCGCAGATGCTCCCAGTGATCCTGGACAAGTCATGCAAAGATTGATATGGCCAGTAGTAAGAAAAACTTAAATAATGATATAATTCTAGCTAATCATCATAAATTAAAAAATAAAAGGTCTACTCAAAGGGGCCTGCAAAGAAACTCTTCGTAAGTAGATTCAAAATTAACCCAGCCTTTATTAGAAACATGAAAACTAGATAAAAGCTGGCTGATAGTCTTCTGAAAGGAATCTAAATGGAAAAGAACTGTTTGATGGAATTACTTTTTCTGCAGTCCCAGAGTTCTCTCTGTAGGTACATCTTTAGCAATAACTTATAAGGGCATATATAATCTTTCCAGATGATTCAAACACTAGCAAAGTAGGCATACTGAGAAGTGGTCTTAATAGATCTTTGCAAATGAGTCAATTTTCATTTCTCTGGCAATTAACAGAAAACAGAAACAAGGGCAGCAAAAGCCCACTTTATTTTTAGTGGACCAAAAGGTACAAAATGCATTTAATTCTGGGATAAATGAAATGTTGTGAAGTTTTAGTGAACTTTAATTAAGAAGAAATTGACATAGTTGAAAATGATGAAAGGTAAGTAGGTAAATATATAATATAATTTCAAACAGAAAAGTTGAATGTTTATTTTTAAAATACAGAATAAGCAATGTTTTCCCCTAGACTTTCAATGACTAAGCCACTGCAGCAAAACTGGCAGGAATTCGCCAAACCTAGACTACCTATGCATTCTTTTTTTTGTCTATAATACCAGCTATTTCAGAAGACAATTTAGCTTTTTCATCATAAAAAAAATTAATTTAAAAAAGAGGCATATGAATAGTCAGTTGTACTCAATGTCTGACCATGTTTTCTAAAAAATGCTAGTGAAAATGAAAAAGCCAGGATCTTTTAGTCATGTCATATGGTGGACATAATGGGTCTTAGTAAAAT
This sequence comes from Morus bassanus, assembly GCA_031468815.1. NCBI lineage: Eukaryota > Metazoa > Chordata > Aves > Suliformes > Sulidae > Morus > Morus bassanus. The sequence continues at coordinate 53,485,190 of CM062570.1, read as the reverse complement.
GCAGATAAATGCTACATTGGGTCATCTACAAGCTATCATGCAGATAATTCACCCAACAGCAGAGGGGCTAGGAGAAATCTGTCTTCAACATTTTGATGATATGTATGTTTCAGAGCTGAGAATGATGCTTGCATGCTCTCGGTAAGCTCACTCTGCTCTGCTGCCCTTCTTGAGCATAAAATCCTGGTCTCTGTTGGGAGGTCTGTCCACTGAAGAAGCCAGAATGTGCTTCCCTTCCCAGCTGAGGATGTGGCCTGATATCAGGAAGGGGAATAAAGTGGGAATTCCCAAGGAAATGTTTCTATTTCTTATGAATGCAGTAATAGGAAAAGTTACAACTTTTCTATCCCCCGTGTAGGGTAATCTGGCAACTTGAGTCTCATTCTGTCCTCTTATTCTTTGCTGTTCATTCCATTGCCCCAAATTGTATCCCCTCTCTACTGGGCATTTTTGATGTCCCAGCAATTGAAAATGCTTCCATTGTGTTTAGTGATTTATTTAGTGATTCATTTTCCACATTTTAAGATCACCAGACAAGACTATAAACATGTGTCTCTATTTTCTTTGTCTGTGTAAACTAAGAAATAGGAGAAAAGACACTGAGTGGAAAACCATGAGCCGTGCTGCCTTCAAAAGTAGTTTGACCATGATGTGACTACACCGAGCTGCAACTCACTGCTCCTCAGGACAGGTATTTTGCACACCACTCTACTGCAGTACCTTACCATATTTATACAAGCATGCTTGGTCCCAGCTGGCTGAACTGCAGGCTGTTCTGCCATGTGATGAGATGGCACACAGAGTAACTCAATCCTGGTGTTAGGGTTCAAAAGCAATGTGTGGGTGCCGCTCTGCAGTACTGCATTGTGGCCAGGGTGGGACGGCCCGCAGAAGTGATCTGAGAGGACAGTCCATATTCATTTGCATCCCTTTACTGTGCCTGCTCAAAATCAAAGCATCTTTAACTACAATCTTTTAGTTCCATGGAATCTTAATAGCATTTTAAATATTTTTGATACTTTTTGTCCAAGACTAATGCTACCTTTCTTTTGTGTCACTAAGACTACATGATCTAAAGAAAAAGACATTTTCCACGCTATTTTCCCAGGGTATTTATAGGAGGTAGATAGTACTGTCTGTTCAATGGTTATATCAGATTATATTGCATGATTTGCTATTTCTGTGCTAGCAGTTTTTTTAAAGGCAAAACATTTTTTGGATTATTTTTTCTTGAATACGCCATAAAGAATGCATATTTCACATTTTCTTCTTTCTTTTGCAAATATCATCTACTTTTTTAAAGGTGTGTCCTGATAACACAAATTGCTGATCTAAGTGGGTTTCTTATTTCAGTGTCATGACCCTTCTTTACCATTTTTAGGCAGTCAGCAGTTTAAACTGCTGGTATTCCAAAGAACAAACAGAACAGCAACACAACTTGTTGTTGTTTTCTTTCTCTTCCTGAATCTCTGTTATTCATGAAGTATTTTCAGGACTACACCCTGATATCTCTACCACATATTGCACTGCTTATTGGTGGTTTAGCCTGATGATTTTCTGACTTTCTGATTGACAGCAGCCCAAATATACTAGTGGACTGACAAGCCTACAACACCAGCGCAGCCTGGAAAATGGAACTGTCACTGCTTTTAAGGGTCCTCTAACATCTAAGCCTTGTATTGATAAAAGCTGTGATGGCTCATAACCATCTGCCAAGTAGAATAAAAACATGCCGACCCTTATCAGCGCAGCTAAAGAGGCTAAAGGGTTCACGTTCACTCCTCATTTCTAGGAATGTGACAGAGACTCAAGAAATATAATTAGCAGTTGTCTATCCCCCAAATATTTGACAATCATATGCAAGGTTAAATATATACATTTATCGAGGCCTTTTTGTATCCTGATAAAACCTGCATATTTTCATATGTAGGTCACATACAGAAGGTATAAATTACATGCCATTATATGCTTTCCTATGTCAAATGATGAGAGGAAAACAATTTTATAGAAGACAGTTGGTAGTAGTTGCCTTACGTGGACACAGGCCAGAAGTACTTTGAGTCTGTTGATGCATATGCCACTCTGAACTTAACTATAAATTAAAAAGCTCACTTCAAAGCATTCACATAAACATCTCTAGCAGGTGGAATGGAAATGAATGCCAGGGTAAACAAGTGTCCAGCTGACCAGGCAACACGCAGATTAAACAAAGGCTGACTTGGCCCCACCAGCTTCCCTTTTATAGATTCGTGTAACATCCATGCCTTTTTACTCAGAATTTCTTTCCTCTCGGTGCTCCTTCTAATGGACTTTCAGCAATGTCCCAAACATCACGACCTGCCTTGTGACTGCTGCTCCATGCCCTGCAGTCTTTAAGCTATGAAAGAAGTCCAGTTTTCTAACACACCTTTGAGAGATGAAATGGACTCTCTGCCCAGTTCAATTTGCCATAGAAGAAAGGTTAATGTCCAGCACTTTCACAACACTGCCATGTTTGTGAGTAACTTGCTGAACACTAAAGTAAATATAATGTCCCCATTTCCTGTGACCAGGAGACTTTACTGTAAAACAGTGGTGAAGCTGAGGTCCTCTGCCCAGGAATCTCACTGTCCTTTGCCATCTATGGGAACAGGCACAGAATTCATCCAGCTACTAACACAGCAGGCAGAACAAGGTTTTTATGAGTTGCTCTAATTTAAAGCAGGTTTCTGCCCCTGTGTTTCTTTATAGGCCATGATCACTCACTGCCTGGTTACCTGATGTAATCAGTTTTGGAATCGGCACGCCATTATAAATGTCTGTTATGCACTTAGCTGCTCTTATTTCTCCAAAACATAAGTGCAGGAGAATGATGTAAAAGTTCAGTTTACATTAGTGAGCCATACGGTCTGCCTTTTGGTCATCTCATCCTTGATCTTATCGTTATTCACATTTCTCCTCCGTCCTCCCCCCCCCCCCCCCCCCTCCCCCCCCCCCGGATAAACTGCCCCCACTGTAAGTATACAAACAAACCAAAGTGATCCCTCTGGCATGTCACACCCACTGTGCATTTCTGCTGCCTTTTCTGAAACCTCTAAATGCCACAATAATAAAAGTAACAGCCCCAGCAGGGTGAATGAGAAGCATTCAGTCTAAGAGACAGACAATAACAGAAGAGGAAAATAAAGCAAGTTAAATTATCTTCTCCTCCAGCCCTCTAATATGGTTTACCTCGGGTTTTTGAGTCTTTGCAAGTCAAAATAAAAATGTGAACTGTAACCATATAGGTGGTTGGTAATTTATATCTCAGAAGCCTAATTCTGGCATACCTGACACTCTCTTGGAGCTCACAACACTGAAATCCTTGCCAGAGGAAATACCAGTAATCGCTCAGTGCACAGCCCAGATATTCCAACTGGCACACTCCTTGGCTGCAAAACACTCCGTAACGCAACTCACTGAAGCACATCACAGCAGTAAAGCACAGGGTCTGACCTAACAGCAAAATAAAATGCTTCAGCACACTTCAGTCTGAGGAGTTTGCACTGTAATATCAGACCAAAATTCACTGCTCCTTTTCTTTTAACTGATGCTTATTTCATCTAGTTAGAGGAGCACATACAGTCTCACTGTAGGTACAGCACTGAAGTAACATGGCACAGAAACAAAAAGCTGGAGAAATACTTAGAGGCAACATCAATACATTATGCAAATGATACCAGTAATTACCATTATTGATTAAGGTTACGAATCTTAAAATATGCTTATGTAATGTCCTTCTCACCTGCCAGTCGTCTGTCTCTGGTGTTTTTCCAGATAACATCCAAGGCTCTAGCCGTGGAGTCCCTGATATGATCACTAAATGATCTTCTCAGAGGGGCTTTCACTGGGTGATGCATAATGCAGATCAATCACACATCCAGAGTTAAACCAGAGTTAAACGGCTGCAGCTTAGCCCCAGGAAAAAGGGCATTCTTTCCCCGGGGATCAGTCTGAATTTCTCTTCACCAGGCAGGCAGGTTGTTACTTTATATAATTTGTCGTCAGCCTTGTGGAGCTTTTCCTTGAAGAGTCAGGCATTGCAGTTCTCACTGCGGATGCAGGAAAGCTCAGACTGCAGCCAGCCTACTGGAAAGCTGCCAAAATCTTACATCTGGAACAGTTTACAAATGAGCTAACGATACAGTCATTTAGATTTGGGGCTTTATTTGTGGATATCTATAGGATTCTAGCTTCCTGTTTAATCAAATAACTTACCGGGCACATACTTGCATGCTCATTTATTAGGATAATATTTCCCTGCTTAACTGATATTTCAGGTAATCTTTCATGTTTTGAAATGAAAAAGGTAAGAAACAGAGAAGAGATAAAGTCATCTTAAGTATCTGCAGTTCAGGTATTTTATTTCATTACCATATTTTTCTTGCATATCACCCTATCTGGGACACAGAATAGGGCCTGATTCTGAATTCCCTGTATGTAGTACTTTATGCCAATGTGGTAATGAAGGGATGCAAATACAAAAATGAGAGGAAAAGGGGAGAGAAGGAAAAAGGAGAGGGAACTAGGCCTCCACAACTTTGCTGAATGGAAAGTTAAGGTCCCATATGTAAAATGTTTATGCACATAACTGAGATTAATAGTCACAGTAAATGAAGCCATTTGACCTTGCTTATTTTGACCTTTTTAATTGATTACTGTGTCCTGTGGCTTCCCTGAGGGAGAGAGGAAGGAATAAAGGGGTAGCTAAGACTCTCTTTCCCTTCCTATTATTATATATGGTAATGTGTGAAGAGGTGAGAGATCCCAGCCTAAAAACCTAATCCCCTTTGTTATCAGGGAAAGCAAGAACTGTTGAATGAAGTTGTCTTTGTGTTAATTCAAGGTGGAGTCCTTCATTTTTACAACAACTAGAGCCGTTAAAGTCAGAAACCATTATTTTCTTGAGAAGTATTATGTTATCATTAAAATTGATTGATTAACTTCTTACAAGGTTGGCATACACAGATCAAATTACAGAACCACAAGTTTCAGCCTGTGGATTTCCACTCCCTTTGAATTCCTGCCTAAGAACAGAACAGTTTTTCTTTTCATTCTATACTAGATAATTTATTTCACACCTTCTTATTTTTTGCAACTTTTTTCTGGTGCCTTCTTAGTTCCCTTCATTTTCTCTAGTCCTCATTTCCTCTAAGACAAATCATGCTCTTATTATGACAATGAAAAAAAAAATTATGGGATTTGCAATAGTGTAACTGAGGGAAGAACTGGCTTACCATCTCTTTAATGCAGATCAGAATTTCTTCTTATCTAGGCCTTTGCCTTTTATCTTAATAGAACGCTAATGTCCTGTGTACATCTTTGAACAAAACCAACAGCAGCAAGGGATCTCTAGAGTTTGCAATTGCTTTCCTTATTACACCCCTCCTACTTTTTGAGGCCAATGGAGAAAGAAGCAGCCAACTCTTTCAAGAAATTCAATATGATTACACACTGTTGAAATGCCTTTTTTTTTAATTATTATTATTATTATTCTGGCAAAACTTCCTTGTAGAGCAAGTGACAATACTTACGTAGTGTACTGGTTTTGGCTGGGATAGAGTTAATTTTCTTCATAGTAGCTATTATGGGGCTGTGTTTTGGATTTGTGCTGGAAACAGTGTTGATAACACAGGGTTGTTTTTGTTACTGCTGAGCAGTGCTTACACAGAGCCAAGGCTTTTTCTGCTCCTCACCCCACCCCACCAGCAAGTGGGCTGGGGGGGCACAAGAAGCTGGGAGGGGACACGGCTGGGACAGCTGACCCCAACTGACCAGAGGGATATTCCACACCATATGGCGTCATGCTCAGCATATAAAGCTGGGGGAAGAAGAAGGAAGGGGGGACATTTGGAGTGATGGCGTTTGTCTTCCCAAGTAACCATTACGCGTGATGGAGCCCTGCTCTCCTAGAGATGGCTGAACACCTGCCTGCCCATGGGAAGGAGTGCATGAATTCCTTGGTTTGCTTTGCTTGTGTGCGTGGCTTTTGCTTTACCTATTGAACTGTCTTTATCTCATGAGTTTTCTTACTTTTACTCTTCGAATTTTCTCCCTCATCCTGCTGCTGGGGGAGTGAGTGAGCGGATGGGTGGGCCTTAGCTGCCGGCTGGGGTTAAACCACGACACATAGGCAAATGTTGACATGATGACCAGAGTGTAATCTATCTATCTACTTAGAAAACACATACACCCTGTTCAGGTGACATCTGCCATTTTTTCTATTAGTGACCAGCTCCGAAGAGCACTGGTTCATTTTTAAAGGAGGATGCAGTAAGCAATATCTAAATCTGGAGCTGAATGTGTATACCTCCATATTTCAGCTGAGTACCCACTAAAGGAGGAGAACAGAAGGCAACCAGGGAGAAGGCAGTCTCAGCAGATTTTTAACTACCAGTGGTTATGTCTACATTACAAACAACATGGCCCAGAAAGAGTGGATTTATACAACATAATAAATGGTACCAATGTTCTGACACATCTTGAGGTGGGGTTACTTTGAACTAGTTCTACCTGGATCTCATGAACTGAATGAATCCTCACCAGGGGTTAGAGATCACTGGTGCACTACCAGGGTGCATCTTCTGGCTTAGTTTCATCTGAAATCCACTCAGTTCACATGCTCCAAGACTGTTTGGAGTTATGAACCAAAGGGTGGTGTTAGGAGATCCTTTTCAAAAGCATATGCCTGGTCCAGGCTAAAATGTCAATAAATACACACCCACCATTATTCATTTTAGCAGCTAAACCAAGTTTTTAAAATTTAAAAATAAAAAGAGCAATATATATATTGCTGCTCAGGGTTTAAATCTTTGAGAGTTATTGTGGGTTCTGTTACACATGTAGACATGTCACAGCGCAAAATATTTAAAACAATCAGTGCAACCAGTTCAATGAAATGGGCTGGAAAATGTCAGAATGACCCAACAAAAGGCAAAAGAGGAGTAAAGATAAACTGTAACAAATCAGAGGAAGACGTCCAAGGGAATTTGCTTGTCTGATGTTACAACATATATAAATGGATATCCTAAGCAAGATTGTGTAAAGAACTTAATTAAATGTCAGAAAATTCTTAATGGACCGTGGACAGAAAAACAATTAGGTATAGATAGGCTAGAAGTATGGATAGGAAATGAAAGGACATTAATTTTAGAAAAGTGTAGACTGAGATATCTAGCACTTAAAAGCAAATATGTACAATCAAAGAAAGAAATCTGAGATGCATGACATTCACTCTGGTCTTAAAATGAACTAAGAGTTTGCCATGCAATATGAAAGTATAAAATGATATTTAAATCATGTTAAAAGGAGGCATCAGAGCAGAGCTGTGTTTCAGTCTGTATTCTAGCATTATTTCAGTAACACCTCTTGTGGAACAATGCACTCAGTTTTGGTCTGGACATCTCAATAGCCAAAAGATGCTGAAAAGGCATCCACAAAACCCAGTTTGCTGGGATACTGGCAGCAGGTCTTAGTTCTGTGCTGGGAAACACCCATGCATTCAGGGGAAAGCTGCCGAGCTGCCACAGCTGCGGTGCCATTTTCTGATGCTCCTGTTGAGAGCCCTACACTGCATCTCAGGCAAGCCCCTCCTGTGTTCCCAGACATAGCTCTGTGCTTGGAGAAATGTTACTGCCCAAATGATACCTGTCCATGTAGAGATATTTTCCCTTTCAGCTCAGACATATTCCCTCTTCCCTTGCAGGTATAGCTGTTTGCAGGGAGACATCTCCCTGCACATGCCTGCAGTTACCTCCAGATGGTTTGGTATGGAAAAGCTTTCTCCATTACTCTGGTAAACTCATGCTCACAGTCTGAACTGGGAGAGGATGCCACTGGTGCCAAGAACACGTATACAGACTTCAGCTGGTGAATCTCTGATGTTGGTCAACATGAATGTGTTAGATTAGTTTATGGGGAAAACTGTTAAACCAAACAGTTAAACTGGAGCACTGGGAATGACATTAAAGGAAAAAGGTTTTAATGGTGAGATTTACGAACTGGCAAAGAAAATGTTTTCAAAGAAAATGGCAAAACATTTTGCTGCTCTATTCGAAAATGTACTGGAAAATCTCCTGAAAACAAATATCTTCCTTTAGCTGGGAAAAGGCATACACACCCTTCTGTATGTTACATCTACAACTCAGTTAGCTGTATACAGGTACTACAGCAAAATGCATGCAAAAATAAGCAAAGCCCTAACCTCCCAACCAGCATCTAGGTAAAATTTATGATGCAGATCTGTCTCTTGGCTTCACTGCATCTGGAAACTTAAGGAAGACCACCAGCAGGCACAGATTTTGTATTTGAATAGTACTTATAGTGACCACAGTCACAGTACAGTCAATATTCCAGCTAACTTCCAGAATTATTTTATTTTATTCAGTATTTCCTGTTCAATGGCTGAGATGAAAAAAGCCCAAAGAAATAGTTATCGTCAAAAAGTAAACTAGATGGGTCAACAAAGATGTGTGCTGGACTAAAAATAATATGACAGGAATCTGAAGGAGAGGGGTCTGTTGCTGACAAGAGAGGAATGCAGCAGCCAGTGTTCAGGGAGAAAGGTGTCAGTACACCCTCAGGAAAGAGGTGGCTGTGCACACGTGCAGAGCAACATGCATGCCCAGGGAAGAGTCTTTGTGGAATTCCAGAGGCAAATATTTATAGGGGCCAGATCCTTACCTGCTTGCCCAGCCGGCTTGAAGCCAGGCTGAGCCCTGCCCTCCCAGCGCTCTCACCAGCCAAGACTGGCTCTGCCACCGCTGCTTCCAGGATGGCATCTTTCCTGTTACCCAGGCCTAGCCTGCCTCCAGACTGCAGCCACTAACTCCTCCCACTTCTATTTTCAGAAATATTTTTTAGAAATGTCCTGTTAATGTAAGCAAAGCTGTGCCTCTCCAATCCTCCACTTGAGGATGGATCTCCTTATTTGTAAAGTGCCGCTCATCTTTCTTAACACATTGTTCTTAAACCAGCCGAGGGCAGAAGGCAGAGTCTAATTCCTTATTACCTTACCACTCCTCAGCATTTCAAGCTGAAGGATCTAAGCTTGCCAAACATATCTGTTTTCTGTCCTTTAGTTGTTCTGTCCATACTTCGGTCTGCAAAGATGACGTTAAAGATCCTTTTTCCTCTCTAAGGCAAAGAGCAGACAGAATGCATCAGGTACTAGAATGGACAGGAATGGTGATCTCATTTTTAGTTCTGGCAACATCTAGGAAGTAAACAGTTACGTAAGCCTCACTCTCTTCAGGCTTGCTCAAAATGCATCAACTTCCCTTCCGAGTGTTTACAAATGTGCAAATTCTTATGTTTACCTCTGGTTCATCTATGTGATTCTGGCCCCTTGAGTCTGGAAGGATGTATGCATCCAAAATATGCATAGACAGACACATCATTTTTTAAATATGCTGCCAGTTTGAGCTTTTCTGTGACTTCTGTACAGGCTGCGACAAATGGTATGTCAAATTCAGACCATCTTCGCTGGGTAGTCTATGCAGCTTGCCTGATCTGATGCATGTATATTTCCCCTTGTTACAGAAAGAGAAAGGTAATGCCGTAACTCTCCAAAAGTATCGCAAAACAAAAGAGTGATTCAGAATCAAAATTGTAGGTCAATAAAAAATGCCTGCTGGACACATAGCATGTGTCATTGTTTCATCTCTCAGCAGATGTCTCCAAATACTATCTAGGAGACCAGACTGGGAAAGGAGCCCTTTGAATTTTGACTTTGACATGTGTTGCTTTCCAAAAGAAAATCTGGTCCTGCAACATCTGCAGTATCTGAGAGATCTGATACATATCAGATCTTTAAACAAGAAACAGCCACCAATCAGAGCAGTCTGTAAAGATTTAGAGAAATTCTTACAGAAAGACATGCAAATAAAATGTACTTTGTTGCAACAGAAAAGTTTCAATAGAAGCTTGACAAATCTCAACAAAATTCTTGATAGGACAAAGTCACATCTTTATTAAATTTGATCTGGTTTTTAAAAAAAACCTCTGTCCATCAATCAGATAAGGTAAAAATATTCAAAAGTTTCATTTAGTGCCTAGGTGTCTGGGCATTTTGTCTCTCCAATGAACTACTTTCCAGTGCTCAGCTTTCCCCATGCCTTTTTCGGGAGCAGCCCTGGGAGCAGGCTGCAGGTGGAAGGACTTGACCTTACAGTGGCAGCCACTCTCTGTCATCATCATTTCCTCCCTCCTGTCATGGGACGGAGGGGGATGGGTATGTAACCCAGTGGTATTTCCAAAGAGACACTTTAATGAAAAAATCCTTCCATGAGAAGTCTTGCTTTTTTGTTCCAAACTGAGAATAAAAGTTTCAGAAGGACGTTATTTTTCTCTTTTGCACTAGGAGTGAAAATCAGCATGTTACGGAAGCCTAGACCTCCAGACTTAGAAGGCAGGTAGAGTAGGGGTTATAGTGAGGAAGACCATTCTCTCTTCCCATGTTTCAGCCTCCTACTTACATGGTACTGAGGGAGAATATTAGGATTCTTTCTTGTGTCAAGTGTCACTGTGAGGTGTAGATAAAAGGAAGTAAAAATGAAGATTAGTCATTGAAGGAAGAAAGTACAGAACAGGTTGGGAATCTTCCCAGACCACAGACTGGATTTGTCTGCTGATTTGTGCATGACGCCCTCTCCTCTTCAGCCCCTCCATTTCTTTTTCTCATTTCTGAACTCCTTTACAAGTTATTCCTTGCTGCTGTTTTTCTCTTCTACCTTCTACAGACGGCTCCATCATGCTTTGTACAGTTTCCTCCCCATCCCTGTCCCAACAACTATGTCCTTCTCCATCATCTGGCCTCTGGTTCCTATGGCCAACTACTGTCCTCCATTTTGCTCCCTTGGCTCCTCCCTGCTGGGGTGGGCAAGGGCTTGTGAGCTTTTTGTGCCAGTGGGAACATTGCTGCACTGAACAAAACAGACTGGAGCTGCTCTGCATCCTGATGTCAGCAGCAGCTGCACATAAGATAATAACAAAAGTCTGGGTGGTGGTTGCTGCAAAGGTGCTGATGATGGGAGTGCACAACTCAACCCTATGTTACTGTGTGTCCCAATATATTTTGCTCTCAAAATGTGCCCTGTGACATGTGTCAACACCCTGTAGTTAACATTTGAACAACCTAGGAGCTAAATGGATGCAGTCTGGAGAAGAGATAGGAAACCACCCTACGCTATCTGCTCCCCCATGGTAGCAGAGGTGTGGGGAAGCCCCAAGGACAATTGTCCCTTCTCCAGGTGACAGCCATTGCCTCTGTGCACACTGCTTTTGTAAGCTGTGCAGACTTCATACCCTCACGTGGTGGCCCAGACCTGTATTTTTGAACAACAAGCGTGTTTAAGTAGTTGGAAAGAAAATGCAAAAAATCCACCTTCCCTAGCAGCAGTCCACAATGCAGACCGGAATAACTGTTGTTGCTTTCATGGACTTTTCAATGCCTAAACATTGAAGACTTCTTTCAGTGAAACACTGAGAAGATCTTGTCAAAATATCTACCTTAATTGCCTTTTGTTGTGTGACAAATACATGCTGATGTGTTTATGTAAACCGAATGGACTAGTCTTCTATCATACATTTATGAGTTTCAAATTAAACATGATCCCAAATAACCACTAACAATATTTAGTGAACTTCATGGTGTAATTATGGCCCTGCTTTACAAATGACTCCATAGCTTATTTGGAGTTCTGTGCACTTCAAAGCGTAAGCTTATCTGGCTGTTTCTAAACTGCTGTCTCACTATCACTGTGTGCTCCAAAAATAATAAATAAAACTAACACAGGAAAGCAGAAAACATTTCTAATCACAGCCATAAATACAAAATAATAAGAAGTAACTGAATAACATGAAAGAAGATGTACTTCCAGTTTCAGTTGTACATTGTTCCATATTGACCTGTTTTTGAATGTAACTGGTTATAAACTGTCCTTACCTTATCAGAAAATCCAGTCTTGCCCTCACTGCCAACTGTTTTCTGAAATACTACATATTAATGAGAGAAAATGGGACATTTAGGGAACACTGGTGCCATAGTTTAAAATTCAAATGAGAAAGGAAGTGTTAAATTTTCATTCTGTTTAGCCATATGTGAGGCACCTGCCTAGAGAAGTTTATGGAAGTATTAATCTATAGGAGTGTCCAAACATTTCCAAATACCTAAGTTGAGCTGTAGAACTTTCTCAGTTATATCTCTTTCATACAGAATAGTTGAAGGCAATAGGCTGTGAACTGGGATTAGTTTTCAGCACTAGCCATCTGTTATGCTTTACCACAGCAAAATAGTATTAAACAGCAATGTTTCTTCTTCCTGCACAGTGATCTGACATGCAAACGGCCCATACTGAGATATCTTTTTGTCATCTGAGTAATACATTACAGCCTGAGTAGTCCCATCAGTGGGATTAGGGCAGGACAAATAAAATTTCTTAGAATAAGACACATGGTCTAAGGTACTTCTTTCTTTCCAATGGAAATGCAAATGTGGCTCTAAGCGAAATCGCAATACTAGAAAATTGCGGATCCCACAGAAAAAAAAAAACCAAACTGTCCAACACTTCCTAAAAAACAACCCCCTATTGTTACTCCCTATTCAAACTCAGTCTCTATAATCTTTCATAATTAGCAGTTTTCCTTCCTTGTCTTTTGTGCTTTCTCTCTCTTTCCCTCTCTCTCTCCTGTTCATGTCTACCCTGTCATCCTAAGAAGGTGAGTTCCTTGGGTCTTCCTCTTTAGACATCCCTCATACAAAATGGCACACTATAAATAAGATGTTAAAGCAACACAGTCTTTGAGCATGTCTGCAATGACCAACATGAATATTGGTTGTGAATAAAACTAATTTTCTTGTAAAACATGAGTTTAAAATAATCTAGTGGTGTCTGGCTGGTGTCTGTGTACGTAGCAGTGAGCAGAATGGAAGTGTGGGGACTGTTATGTGAGCTGGACTCATCTGAGAGGGAAGATAATTCAGAGTACAGACAGATCATTCTGATCTCAGGGGATCAAAAAGCAGCAAGAAATTTTAAACCAAAGAAAAAGTCCCAGTGTTTGCATGGTAAGATGGAGAAAGCTTATTCCTGAGAAGATTTAGTGAGGTTTAGGGAGCTCATGTACGTTGTCTTCATTAGTATTGCCCTGTGTAGTGTGTGTTTTATTAAGTGATGTAAAGAGGCTGAGCTGTCCTCCTCCCTTCTCATGCCTGCTGCTGCCATTGCGGCACTGTGAAACACAATCTCTACAGATGTTTGTTTGTCATGGTGAAGACAAGCAGGATGTAACCCTCCCTGAATTGCTGGTTTGTGGCTTCAGCAGCAGAGAAAACAGTAAAAAATTGGAACTTTCATAGGAAGCAATGACATAGAAAGTAGGATCCAAACTGAACCTAAACTTTTGGACAGGTATTGGAACAGACTCTCAGTAGATTTCAAGATTTCACTAATGAAAGTGCTTCTGGACAGTTTGTGAATGATAACTTCTCCTTGCTCCATTTTTGTGCAAATGTTTATTTGCATAGTTAGACTTGGCATTTATTTTTAACACCACCTAGCTTTCTTAGACTCCTGGTTTCAGTTTCTCGTATCTGTCATACTTCAACTGTTTGTTCTGGAGTTGTCTGTGACATAACTTCTTTGAGGTACTTTATTTCTGTGTTTATTTTAAATCCAGCTTTTTGAGGAAAATGAATGAAAGGATATGTTATTTTCCCAATGTTGGAAAATTCTAGCAAATTTTCCTTAAATACTTGGTTATGATTTGGTATGGGAATTTGCTCTTTTGTAGACATTTTCCTTTCTTCATCTTTCTGAAAGTCCATGTGTTGTAGCCATTGACAAGCCTCTGAGAAACTTTATTTCACATCAGTTCAGCGGCACTGGATGTTAGTGGCCAACAGCCCAGAAGATATTTTCTCACCTGGGGTATGTGCAGCCTGGGAAGTCGTTGCAAACGCAGGTCTGGGCTGCTGCCAGCCCTGCAGCAGGCTGCATGAACAAGAGAATCCATCTCACCTGGGCTTTTAGTGACCCCACTGCTTCATGTCACAAAAGAGTGGAAGATGGTCAGTCCCTCATCAAATGTAATAAGGAATGAGAAAGTTGTGCTGGGGCCGGGAGGGAGATTTGTGTGCAGAGCTTTGTGAAGCAGAGGCAGGAACAGGGGGAGAGATGCAAGGGGAGGAGAGAGCAAGTGTATCTGTCATCTACGGTAGTTTTAATTGCATGCTTCCATTTGGCAACTAAAATCCAGCTATTACATAGCTAGTGAGAACTTTTCTTATGTCCTGCTCTGATGGAATGGAATAAACTTTGGAATGGAATAAACATAATTTGAAACAATTGTCTTCTTTGCACTGAACAGATTTTTTTTTCAGGATATTGGCTGCAATTATATTACTTTTTTTTTAATAAAAAAGACAAACATATGATATTCCATTAACTGTTGCATGCTATTTTGTAGGATGTCTTTCTTCTGGGGTTCATTATTTCAACTCAGGTCTTGCAGTAACTGCTGATTACAAATTCTAATGCCTAATCTTTCAGAGGTAAAGAATCTAACATTTCACTTCACCTTTTGTAAGCTTAATGTATCACAGATGCAAGTTAAAGCATTATGGGGAGTGTCAAACATAGTTATCCTGAAGATTAAAGCAGTCATCATATCAACTGAAAGATACATTCTGTTAGCCTTAATAAACCATTTGTGAATAATGAATGTACACAGCATAACTTCAACATTTACAAAGGAAATCTGAAACTCCAGCTGAAGTTATTATCAGACAATAAAGTTTCATATTTACTCCACGAAATTAGGAACACTAGTAAAGGAGGTTTTAATGAGACACTTTGGTTTGCTATTCTAGGAATTGGATTTCTTCATATCTTTACTTAATTCACTTCACAGCTAATCAGCCAAAATTGCTTCTGCATGCACTTTGCTGTTGGTGCTGGTGTCTGATTTTAGACATGGCATATCTGCCCTCTGGAGCATCACTACAGTGTGTGGAAAATCTTCACTTAGAGTCAGGTTACTACACTGTTATTGAAGGCTGGCTGGGGAAGAACTGTGAGCTTGGACTAGCTGGCTTTGCGAGCAGGAGGCCGATAGGATACAGCAGTAAGTAGTCTAACTTTTAGGTCCTGAGACTAGCTACTGGCTGGCAAGTTCCCCTAATTTATTTTATGAGGACATTTCATTATTATATGTTCAGTAAAATTTGCGCTTCACAGACTCAAGAGAAAGGTGAAAATTCAAAACTTATGCTGTGTTTGTAGGGCTGAAACCCTGACCTGTGCTTTGCTATGGCTCCATAGCAGATGTAATATTGTTTTACAGTCAAGTCAAGTTATTATTTTGAAAGGTAAGAGATATGGTGGCATTCCCACATTAACTGAAGATGTCCCTGCTCATTGCAGGGGGGTTGGATGGGATGACCTTTAAAGGTCCCTTCCAACCCAAACTATTCTATGATTCTATGAATTGGTTCTGGAATGAAGATGATCTGCTCTGGTCTTCTTCAGTCTAAAAATACTGTAGTCATTTGTTGTTAAAAGTTATCTAGATGATGAGGTGAGCTCATAGCAGAGCTTAAAATTCTGTTTATGAGCAATGCACATTATTTTCTATGAACTTAAAGTTTTCAGAGCCACATGACTGAATCATACAGTTCTTAAAGAAAAATCGGAAATATGAGTCTTGCACTCAGGTTCAATGCAAAATATTAATGGCCTTGGATTAATCAGAGTAGGCCTTGAAAAAACTGATTATCTAAAATAACAGCAGCAACACATACATGGAAAAACTACTCACAAAGCTTTATGTACACTAGAAACAAGGAAAGTACAAATGCTTCTCTAAGTACTTTGTGACAGAAAAGGTGAGGGAAACAATTAAAGAGCTGGTGAAATAATGGAGAAATTATTTCATATTTATGAGTAATTGATGTAGAAATTTCTAGAAAAAATATGGTAATTGGAAGAAAGGAATAAAACACTTCCCAATGAAGTTGAGAAAGCAAACAAACAAGAAGACAAAGCTCACATCTGAGATTGATAGGTTAAAGTAATGTTTTTAAGGTATATTAATTACAAATAAAGTATTTCAGTAACAGCAAAAAGGTATACATCTCAAATGTTTGACTGGGAAGAGAAATGTGGAACAAATGTATAACATTTCTTCTTTACTATTTCTGATGTTTTAATCATAATATTAACTATTTTACTCACCTACATGATAGAAAAAACAACTATTATTTACATTCCTAGTACTTCCATAAAGAACAACCAGATATACTCTATTTGGCACAAATTAATCCCTTCTTGGATGCAGCATGTAGTTTTAGCCTCTCCAGTACCACGAAGATGTCAACAAGTTTTGAAGGAATTCAGATAACAGCAACATAAACGATTAAGGGGCTGGAGAATTTGATTTATGAGAACAGATTAAAACATGTTCTGCTTAGCCAAATGACAGCTAATAATGCAAGGGGAAAGTAATGATAACAGCCTACAAGCATTTAAAGCGTGAGCACACCAACAAAAGAATGGAAGTGTTTAAGGTGGTACAAGGTTTCAAAACACTGACCTGGCATTGAAGAGAGTGTTGTGTTTGTGTATGTTTTTCCTCCAAACTAGGACTAATTAATCTGTGGAGCTTATGTAAGGACAAAATAAAATATGTGAGTACAAAGTAAAGGAGAAAAAAGTGCAAATCTAAAACAGAAGGATGCATGTATCAGCTCTGGTGCAAGTCCTCAGTGTGGTATGTATTTAAATATAGAAGTTAGCAAGATCAAATTTGGAATAGCAAGATTTAATATGACAAATTAGCAGAATATAATGCTAGAGGAAGCATATATCAGTATCATGGTTCATACCCTCTTTAGAAAGAACCGACCCTGAAAGCAGGTTTGCTCTGCTCAGAAAGTTTTGCAACCCCTTGATAACCTGCTACCCCTTCCCAGTAAAAAAGGACCTGCTATTCAGACATAAATTTGTTATATCAAAACTTCAGTGTTATAACTGAAAGGTGGTCTTCTGATATGCAAGACGTCAATAGGATTCCGTATTCTTTTCAGTCTAGTGTTACATGCAGAAATACATCAGAAAAGGACAAGATGAAGGAAATATAAGGGGAGGGGAGATGGGAGAGGTTGGAGGAAGTGTCAAAATGCACATGCATGCTAGTGAGCATCCCAAGTGCTAAACTCAATAGATCTCTACTGAGAGGCTGTGAATCTCAGTCTTCCAGGCAGGTTTTCCAAATAGTTTATCTAGGATATTTCTATCATAGACATTTAACTTGGTCTCAGAGTTCTTGTAAAGATGCCTGTGACTGTCACAATGGACAGTCCATCCACAGCACTGAGAAGAGAGCTGAAAGGGCCTCTATCAAGCTCCTCTGTCAAAAAGTCTCTTTCCCAAGCTCAGGCCAGTGTGGTGCACACAAAAAACTGTGTTAATCATCTGCAAACTCAGGAAAAACAACTTGTCAGGTTTGCATTTCTGGTACCTTTTAATCAGTTATTTTCTGATTATTAATATTCAGTGGATTCAATGAGTCTAAATTGCTTTCAGGTGTTGAAAATTCCCTTTTAAATTAATGCCTCCAAGGCACCCTTGGTATGGAGGGTATTTCAGCAGGGCTGGGTTGGCTATGCCTGATGGACAGTGGCAGAAGCTTGGGCTGAAATATAGTGGTTTTGCCGTGCTAAATACCACTACTGTAAAATTTCCTGGAAAAGGGTAGACCTCACGTCTATTCTACACAAATTCATCAACAACTTTGCCAAATTGTTGTATTTGCACAACTTCTACTTAGCGCCTGCTTTCTCCTGGTCCTCTGACCCCTAGGAATTGAGAATCGATAGAAAGGAGCTGCACAAGCCCTAGTTCTTTTGCTTCTTTCATATGACTAGTATGACATTTGCAGAATAACAGCGGCTGTGATTTGCCAGGCTCAATCCAGAGCAAAATCTCTACAAAATTCATTTCACAAACACTGAAGTCTTTAGTTCAGTTCTCACCTTGATTTAAAAACTGGACAAAGAAATGGAATATCACAAGACATGGGGACTTAAGACCATGAAAAAACAAAGATACCGGCAGATGAAAGATGCTCAAACATCATTATTGCACTTTTACCTCATCATTTTATAGTGATAGACAAAGATATAATTTCCCTTTCTTTCTATGTGCCATATATGGGGAGAATCCCAGTGAATCCTCCATGAAGACAGGGGAACCAGACATCCTCTGTAAATGTTTTGGCAATCTAATTCACCTATAAGGCCATACATCACTCTCAATATACCTTATTTGCTCTTAAATAAGGGCAGTGTACAGTCTAAAGCACAGATAAAACCAGAGAACATTATTTTAGGAAGAATATCTTTTAAAGCCTAAATGATTCATGTACGAATCCGCTCATTATTTAAGCAGTACTTAAAGTGCAGAACATTCACACATGTGCATTTGTATACACACTCACATGTCAGTCCATTCCAAGAACCTAATCTCACTTATCAGTCATTATCTGAACAAACAGCAGACACAGCTAGATAGGGATTCTGTTGTACTAAGTCTTAGTACTTGCATACTCAATGTGTTTACAGGCTGAACACAGGCATCATTGCTTGTTGTACACAACAAACCAAAGAAAGAAAAAGAAACAGCAGACACCCATTGGATGCTTTTTCATGGGGTAAATCAGCTCAGCCTTGTTTGCTCACATTGGCAGCTTTCTGAAGGCACTACTACAGAATGAGCGTGTCTTTAGGTGACATTTGAAGGAATAGCAGATTTTTTCATGTCAGTGACACTCTTTAACGCTTTCTGCATCAGGAAATGAAAGAGAAACATTGAAGTTCTTTAGAAGAAGATATGAGAGGATGGCATTTTTACAAGGATGCTGATAAGTTTTTTTCAATCCGAACATACTACCCTTTAGTCAAGTACTAGAAAAGATTACATATGTGGGCCAAAATAAAATACTCCTTTAGGTTCATTGAAAACTGCCACCATAAATTATAGGAGAAAGTGTTGTATTCTTGCATGACAAACAAGTATACTCTTCTGCAAAGACGAATTCTAGACTTCTTGTTTGAAATTTGGAGTTGATAGTGGAATAAGCAGCTATCAGAGTACTGATAACAAATTTGAGCTTGGTCATAAAAGTCAGAAATAAAACAGAAATATATTTCAAAAGGTCAAAACTTAAGTCTATACTGTATATGAAAATGCATAAGTAAAGCAAACGGGGCAGTTAAAAAGCAGGTTTTAATGTAAGTCTTTCAATATTAAACAAGTTTGAAAGCCTCTGTCCCTACAAAGTCATGACAGCTCTGAGTTTCAATTAATAGGATTAGATTCAGTTACCTAATTAACCTCATTTCAACCTGAATAACCAGTTATTTGATGTTGAAAACCTACTCCCCTATGTAAGAACTGTAAGATTTCAGCATCTGGACAATCAAATTACTAAACAAGAAATTCTGGCAGCTAGGATTAAGAATGAAGTAGAATTTTAAATAAACTTTCAGAAAACCTCTCAGATATGTTCTTGACAGATATTGAAAATTAATTTAGATCAAAGATACATTAGGTAGATCCTGGGTTTTGGGCTTGTAAAATTAAAGATCTTTTACTAGTCTTCTTCTAGGTAAATCATGCCTCTTTTAAAACTTACCATGCCTCGGAGGTGAGAAGACTACAGAAAAAGTGTTTTCGCACTAATTTCAACTTATGATCTTTATATGCATCTTACGCATCTATGCACGTGCCCTTGCTACAGTGTTTTCAGTAAATTACTACTGATCACCAACCAAAACATAGTCTATATATAGTTCTCATACGTACCTATGAAATATTAAACGTATATCTCACCAAACCCCTCTGTATATTTTGATCCTCAGTAGTTATATATATACACAATACAAAGTAAACGTAAATATATCCCAAATAAAATCTTTTCTATTTTACCAAGGAAGTCTAGGTTGTCTCCAGTTTTCTGAATATTGTAATTTCTTAAACTCCTTCCACAAATGCCCTGCTCACTTGTCACATCTAACTTCATGTTTGTTGTGAAACTTCATATTCTGGAGAAGGTTAGGTGTTTCTGCACCATTTTATAGAAAAAGAGACTTTTCTCCTTGTGACTTTCACATTGCTGTACATAGTGTGTAAAGACAAGAATGAATGTGTGGAACACAGAGAAGGTCATGCAAACTTTTGCAATTACTATATTTAGTTTTTCAGTGATGATCGCCCCATGAAAGGAACTCTCTTAGAAAAATAATGGGAGACCAGCTGCTAACTCCTAACATCTACCAAGCAAGGAAGTTCGAAAAAGGCTAGATAAGTGTCAGGCTGAATCTTGAAACAAAGAACTGAAACTTTGTATGGATTTCAATAAAAAGGCTGCTCTCAGAGAAGTGCATGTAGGAGGGCAGCTGGCATCACGGATGTTCACGAAATCCATTGCGTTAGCAGCAAGCACATGCTGACCTTAGGTCCATTCTGCTCCTCCTTGCCTGAGAACCAGTGTGCTGGATTCCTGTTGGGCAAAAAATGCTGACTTGTTCTGAAATGGTGTCTAGTGTTACTGTAAACACACACTGCTTTTACAGTTCCCAGCAGAGTGCTCTCTGCACGGAGGTTAGATGATCTTTATACTCCTGGCAGGAAATTAAAGATGTTAATGGTGGGGACCTCTGTTAGGAACAGTAGCAAGACCTTAGCAAGAAGAGGAAGGACTAGAGCATTGTTATATATCAACAGTCTGTGTAAAGACATGGTTTGCATTGTGAATGTGTGACATAATTTTGGAAACGCTAAAGGATCCACAGAAAATTCAGTCCAGCAGGAACAGATTAGGAGACTAATGCAGTAGACACTGTACTGGTGGGAGAGTCCCAAAGGCAGCAGAACGGAGGCAAGTCATGTGTCTTGTACCAAGGGAGTTCAGATGAGCATGGTTATGTAGCTCATATATGTACCTCATGATCACGCCAGCACAGCAAACACAAGAGTAGAAGGGGGGATGTTTAGTCTGCAAACGGACAGTCTGTACCAGTCTCAAATCTCTGACAGGAGTCCATAGTTGCTGTTAAATACCAGAGACTGTTGTAGTAGCTTTTGAATGGCTATGTGGCTGCTTCAAGTCTGAATTCTAGGTCAGTTAGAATTGCATCTTAGCATTTAAGCACATTTTCTGTGCCAAATTCCCTATGTCTGTCTGCATCTAGTGCAGTTAAGGCATTTATTTCCTAAGACAGTAGCAGCAGAAAGCTGCTACAGGAAATATCTCATTTCTTTCTTCATAGTTTTTTTGTCTGTGTCCCTTATTGCACCAAACTGTTCTCTCATTTGGTACTGGGGCAACTGTTTGCACAGCTTGCTGAAAGCCAGCTCACTAAAACAATGTAGGTTAAAAAATAGACTTAATGTGAATCATTTCAGTGATCCAGTTTACAGCAAATGCTTGAATTCCTGAACTTAGAAGGCAATGAAATACAGTTTGGGAAGTAACACTGTGACTCACCTTCAACACAAAGCTCTCTTTCAGGCAATTACAACTTTCAGTGTGTCTGTGCAAAGGTGAATCACAAGCTGGCCCACAGAATACATGAAGAAGGATATATATTTTGCAAGCATAGCAGATTCACGCATAATGAAAACCAGAAATTATTGCCTGAGCTGTAAGCCAGACTATAAATCAAATTTAAAAATTGACAGCATGCATTTGAACAGAAGTCCACATCGAGATCCACAGCTAAACAATTACTACAACTTTTAGGGATTCACAACCCTCTCTGAACATTCCAGGTAGGTAGAATTCATACAGGTCACTAAGCATGCTACAGCTGACCGCTGTAATGCCAAGAGATGAAAAATGGAGTATAGACACACTAAGAACATGGTGAAAGTATTCAATTCCCATTGAAGGTCTGATTTGTTCTGCAATTGGCTAGCTTTTCATTATGAAATATGAGATAATTAACCATGCTCACCTGGTTATATGTTGAATGAACACTTTAAAAGAACAATGAAAAAATGCCTTAAAAGCATACAGGAAAGGAAGACAAGGGATACAATCATACTGAGCTAAGACATACACTTTACAAGAAACAGTATACTGTATTGGCTGATATATATGCTAACAGAGGAATGTGCATATGGCTTGTGAGTCCTTGTAGGTGCTACTGAATAAGGAAGTTTCCTTCCAGGCTCTGGTTCAGACTCTAACTTTGCTTTTTGGTTAGCTCTTGTGGTGTGGCTATTTCATGACAAATAGCACTGGAGGAACTATATTTCTTTCCTATTTGTGAGGAAAAGGCTTGAAGCAATGGAAACTTATCAAAGAGGAACTGTGAAGGAAATGAATTGTTTAATAGGTGTCAAGGAAGCTTTAGCAGAAGGTGGTAAAGATGAACTTAGTTCGACAGCTTTTCATAGGCTGAGTCATCGCTTTCTGTTGATAGCGCTAATGAATAGGAAAATGCTCTGGAAAATGAGCTGGAAAGACTCCCCCATTCAAGTGACGTAATATGACCTACAGTAAGATCCTAAGCTATTCAAAATGACCAGACTTAAGTCAGAAGTGTATACCAAAACAGTAAGGAAACCGATGCAAGAAAAAGAATGGTGGATTCGTTATTTTTGTGTTTTCTGTGTAATCAAACAAAAAAGAACATTATTAAAAAATACACCACATGCTATACAAAACTGGTTGGCTTACTTAAAAACTTTAGATGCCTTAGAAGAATTAAACTGTCATTTAGAATGAAGTAATAAGTTCATGTCCAGAGGTCTGGCAAGCTAGTTGGGGTCAGCTCTGGACCTGGAGGCCTGAAGCTATACAGGTCTTCTTTGGGAAAGCCCAGGAAACACACTCAGGAGGTGTTTGGGGCAGGGCAGTGAAGGCAGAAGGGCTTGGAGGGAAGCACAGAGTTGGAGGGCATGGTGGAGTGGAATTCAGCTCAACCCTCATAAATGCTGTTGAAATTGGGAATGTTTTCCCCATTTTTAATGGAACTCATATGAGTATTTAATCCAGAAAGTTCCATAATATTCAATAAAAATTAGAAAGGTGCATAGGAAACTTAACTGAGTCTCGTTAAAAATGAATCAGTGACCTATAAGGTTTGGCACATTTCTTCATGAGTTTATGTTGCTCTCAACAGGAAGCACTGCAGTCTAAGCTACAAGCTACAGAGTAGTGTGTGTGTCCTCTCAAGGCTGGATGTGAAGCAATTTACTGACTTCACTCTGCAAGTTAGGCAGTGGTTCTCTCAAGAGGTCCAAAGCAGGCAATGAAGGAAAGAAAAAAATTCGTATTGCACTTTCAAAATCAGTTAACTATAATTAGTTATTACAGATATGATTATAGTTTAGTCATAATGGTATATCTATTTTATAACGTCACTGGAGAGCAGAATTATGATGCTCTGGTTTTCATACCTTAATATATTTGAGGCTCTTTAAGAATAACCCTTAATTTAAATTTTGGCAGCTTGTAAATTTTGGTTTGGTGATAACTGCTCCTCTGAAATGTGTTTTATCCCTCAGTTACAGATATGTAGGGTCAGTTGACACATGTTCTCCACTTTAATGTAGGGACTTTTTTTGTGTCTGTGAATATGAATTAACCTTTTCTTGCTCAAGGAACTTCATCTTTTAATTGATGAAACAGGAAGGCCTCATGAATTAAATTACAGTGGCCCTAAATTCCTGCTATGTTTTGCAACTGGTTTTTGCTCCAATAATTAAAAAGATTCAGTAGTAAACACCAATATTTAATGAATCAGGTTGTTTACCACAATGACCAGAACACCTCTTGCTACAGGCTGTGTAATTCCTTAAAATGTTGAAAACTGAAATGCTTTAAGAATTGTAAGGGAGGAGTATGTGAAGAAAGAGGATATCCTAATTCTATGGTAAAAGTGTACTCCAAAATGTGTGCTTTTTACATCATAAACCAGAGTTACACAGTGTATAGCACACTTTTCTTATTTCTTTAAGGACCATTTTATTAATGGATAAGTGTCTAATTGTTGCAGGCTCAGGAAAGTATTATGTCTTTGAGTTCACTTGACTGTCACTTGACTGAATCAATGAAAACTGCTGTTCCTTATCAGTGGGATCTACTGTTCAAAGGTCCCTTAGGAATAAAAGCAAATCCTGACTCCTGCTGTGTGAGAACATTGGTAAGGCAATGCTTGCTCAGTGCTGATAGGGTTGGGATGCTAAACAGGGCTGTTTTTCTCCCAAATTAATGTGGAGCCCTGCCCCTGAGCTTCTTTATTCTCTATCACACAGATGTGAGGTTTTGTCTGGTTTCATCAATTTGTAGTTAGGTAGTTGACAGAGCGAGCACTCATGCAGATAATAATTTGCTATTCAGGCTGTAATTATGGCTATAGTGACTTCCACTTACCCCTACTAATAACTCAGCATGATATCCAACACGATTGGTACTGATACATGAGCAGCAAGTGTTAAGCGTGTCTTGGCATAACTCTGCCCATTCCAAAGACTTGTCCCAGAGGAGGGGGAGCACTGGGGCAGCAACTTCTGGTAGAAATTGCTGCTCTCCAGGGAGCATAAGCTAGGGGAGTTGTCATTGCCTGCCAAAGCACTGTCTGCCACACCTCTTCTCTACAGTTATGCCAGGGATTACCTGCAATTTAAGGAAGCATAAAGGCAGCTGAAGTCATTTGCATCACACTGTCCAGGTATGTGGAACAGAGCAGCAGGATAGCTAATATTCTGGGTCACTGTTTTTTCCTTTTTCCCTCCCAAACTAATTACTGTTGCATGATAGCTAAAAGATTAAAAGGCAAAAGTGCAGAATTACTGGGCCCATTTGCCTGTAACCAAAAGAATTAATTTCCAGAATCTCTTTTTCAGTAGATGTTCAAATATAAAACCTTGACAATAGTTTGTCAGAAGGAGTGAAAGTGGAGAGAAGAGTTAGGTGAAAGCAGTGGTTCAATCCTTATGCTAGAATCTCACTGAGGCATATTCTCCATGCATTACAAGAGGTATTGCCTTTCCCAAACCTTATCTGGGAAGCAAGAGGCTAAAGGTGTTTCCACTGAGAAAGTGATTTGCTCATAAATTCATATCTGAATCCTCTAAGCAAGGACTAAACCTGGAGAAGTTAGTGGTAGACAGAGGTCACCAATATGAATTTGTCTGACTGATCTTTTCAATCAAGACCTCACAACAAGAGTAAGGGTGAATTTCCTACCACTGCTGGTTTCAAACATTCCCTGGTCCATGCTATCTCCCAAGTTGTTTATGGGTCTTGTCCAGAAAAGTGCAAGATGGCATGGGCCAAAACTACAGCAAGAGGCATTGTAATAAGTGAACAAGAGGGATAACTGCATGTCAGTACTTGAGCCCACGTTCTGTCTAGTTTGCTTATAGAGATTCTGCAGAGTCCTTGAAAAAGGTGCCCTTCTGTTCCTGGTGACTGGCTGCTGGATGTGTGCACTCCAAGTTTGATTGCCATTTAGCCTACACCTCCCTCTGACAGTGCAAATGAAACAAACCTATGTGACTCAGCCCAGAGCTCTTTTAAGAATTGACATTT
Source organism: Morus bassanus (assembly GCA_031468815.1). Classification (NCBI taxonomy): domain Eukaryota; kingdom Metazoa; phylum Chordata; class Aves; order Suliformes; family Sulidae; genus Morus; species Morus bassanus. The sequence goes on along the minus strand of CM062570.1, from coordinate 53,459,570 downwards.
TGGGAAAAATTCCAGTTTTGGGAAGTACTTTGTTTTTGTCATCATTGGATTTCTAAACCCATTTTCTGGATTTCTAAATGAGAGGGAAAGAGCACTTGGAAGCAATTGTACAGCACTATATAGGAAACAACTATAAAGGAATGTAAGAGCCAGCTCTCTTCTGGTTATCTGCACTGTATTGGTTTAGCCAATACAATTCAGATTTTAAGCAGTGCTGCTGCTGCATCGTACATGGCAGACAGGGAATTTTGGTGCTGGAGTGTCTCACCTAGTAGCATTGTGCTTGCTCCTGCTTGCTAAACACAGCTGGAAGTCTACAATAACAGCACATTTACTTGTCTTATGCTTGACAGTTACGATTCTCCATCTCCCTCCAGTCTATTAAAATGATTGTCCATACTGCAGAATAATACAAAGACACTTACTTTGTCTTTTTATTTTGCTTTATTTTTAAGGGTTTATTTTGCTTTGTTTAAGAAAAACAGGTAAGGAAGCTTAAATAATAGATCTCAGGAAATTAAATGATCACTACGTCTTTAGTTGAACTGGAATGCACTTAAGAAAATAAGAGAAAGGTTTAATTTAGAGTCATGGGAACTGGTGAACAAAGCACCAAAAAGCATGAAACCCCAACACAGATGTAGCAAAGATTTTCCAGATGTGGAATTCTTTCTATGGATCAGTAGAGTTAGCTTAACTTACTTAAGCTATAATGATTATTCTGGGGAAAAAACCTGTATGGCTCATTTCTTATCTCTCAGTCTTTTAATATAACTAAGTGCAATTTACTTTGCTGAAGATTTTCATCTAGATTTGCTTTATGAAAAGATGTCTGTTTCTTATTCCTCTTAGTTTGTCTAATGTAGCCTAAATAGCCTCTCTGGAAATGCCTTTGAAATCTACAGCAGAAGTTAATATATGTAGCAACTTCTTAGGCTGGAACATTTCTTGGTTAGTTTTTCAATGTCCAGTTCCTCACTGAAAACAAAATGATGCCAAGTTTTGATTACAACTGTAACATATATATATCTTTACATTTTTTAGTATGGTCTTTGGATATGTTTGTGTTTTTATATTCTTATGAGATACTCTCATACTTTTTTTCTTTGCTGCTTATTCAGCTGAAGAATGGCCTTGACTTACTGTATTATGATCATTGATTGATTTCTGCAAATTTTAAGGTCCCTGTAATTATTGCTAGAAAGTTTCCTAACATGCAGAGGACTTTTGCTTTTGCTGTGTAAGGTATATAGTATTATTAATTTGATGATGGATAGTTGGTACTCTTTTCTGGAGGAAATACATGCCTCTTACAAAACATAAGAAACATTTATGTACTAAAATTATATTCAGTGTACATATTAGGGCTGAATATTCAATACATTTTTACTACACAATACCATTTCTGATGCATTAAAAACTAATTCAATATTTGGATAGTGACTTATCTGCTGGAAATATTGCAATACTGATTTGACATCTTGAGCAAGTTTTGAATTGGTACATAGAGGGTTATGATTTGGGTAAATCTTACAAAAATCAGTGGTAGGACTGTCATTAATTTCATTGAAGAAAGGGTTATAATGATCAATTTCTCTGTCATTAGTTTGTCTCAACTTTTTCTAAACCTGTGTAAAACTTCAGCATCCACAATATACTGAGGCAAGGAGACCCATAGTACAGTTCTGGATTGTGTGGAGAAATGCCTCTTCCTGTTTGTTTTGAACGTGACACGTTCATTTGATGTCCTCTCATTCATGGGAAGAGACATGAAATTGCACATAATGTCAAATGGTTCTCAACACAGAGTAATCAAACATGGATAACTATTGTGCTAAAAGACCAAAAAAAAAAAAAACACCAAATGAGGTGCAAAAGCTTTTGCTATCTGAAGGAATGGCAGGTATTAAATACCTGGCTGAAAAAGCCAGTACAACTTCCAAGGTACCAGTGAATCCTACTCTAACTTGTGTGCCAGAAACACCGTCGTCTACTTGACCCATTGTTACTGTCTGATCCTGCAATAGTTAATTGAATGGCTGCTAAAAGATATTTTTCCTACAAATGCTAGTCTGGATCCATGCTTCAAAACACAGAGTCAGACTTAAGTTGTAAGGGTGATCTGTATAGAAATTACAAGTCTGAGATCTTCCTCTAAAAGGGTGAAAGAAATTTTAGGAAAGCTGGAGATTATTCCCATGAGTCTCTTTCAACTTTCCAATCATTTTCCAGCCACAAATGCTCTGATAATGATGAAATTATACCTGATAAAATTGATTAACCTGTTACACACTTTATAGTTTTGCTAGAGCGGGTATGTCTGTTATGAATGTGAAATAGAGCCCTGCCAAAGACAGACTTGTGCTGACACAAAAAATGTTATTCCACTCAAGGAGTTAGCATGAGCAATACTACCAGAATAAGTCCTTTGCACTTTCTGAACATTCTGGAGTTTCATCATTGCTTTGAGAGACTCCCATGGTAACTACAAGTGCAAAATCTTTCTAGCGTAGACATGAGTTTTGTTCTGTAAACAGTGCTTTATGTAAGTCAATTGATAGATAACAAATTCTTGACAAAATTCTCAGACTTTCTTTTTCTTCCTTGCAACATGAAGAAACATTGATTCCAGGATGACATTGTAAATTAAGCAACCTGCCTGAAGGAAGCAGTGGTTTATTTTATTTTTTTTTTCCTTGCCTTTTAACAGCTATTTCAACTGCTTTTCTCTAATTTCAAGCCTGTATTTTGATATGTATTAAAATCCCTGGTTACTTTCCTCTTTGTCCTTCAATTCTGCTTATAGGTGGCTACTAAGATATGATGTACCTGGCTCGCACTCTGAAATTGGTTTCCAAATATCTCCTCTTCTTTTAGGTCAAAGTACAGCAGCAGGTGCAACTGAATCTGCTGTAGATTGGGCCTTCAATTAATACCTACGAATTGAACTACAGAGGCTATTCACTCAGATAAACTTTCAGATAAATCATTTTAGACTTGGATTTAGCAAACTTCTACTTACAAGCTTAGTCCAAACTCACGTGACTGGAATGATTACCTGCAGGAATAACTCCTTACAGATTTATAGTTTATAGGCCATTTGGCAGTTGTGTCTATCAATAAACTTGGCTTTCAGTTCTTTCTTTATTTGTAATACTTATGAGTTAAGCAACAATTTCATACCGTTATCTGATTTTTTCCTAAAATGCCATGAAGGGGGGATTCACTAATAGGCCAAAATCAACACCAAGGTAGATTGAAGATGGTAATAAAGTAATTGCATGAGGCAGCTGACCGACTTTGCATATAAGAATTGCACATTGATGCATTTTAAAGATCAGTGGCATCTACCATACGCTAGAGAATCAGCATGTGATTTGATTGCCACTTCCTGATACATGCAAAAGCAATCTAATTTTACAAGAGTGTTTGCAGAGGAGATTTGAGACAATGGCTAAACTTGGTGACTAGATACCACAAGGTATTTAAAAATCTTCAAGATAATGAAAAACACCTTTGTCAGATATGGTTAGTATCTTTTAGTTTACAGACAATAAAAGACCTAGTCACTCAGGCTGAACATACTACAAGCAGATATAGCAATTTTCTCAAGCATCACTTGCTATATCAGAAGGCATTCAGAGCACAAGTCAACAACTCTAAAATGGAAAAAAAAAACCCCAACAGTCTGAGCAACCTGTGATGCTGCAGTTACATACAGCCCTATCATTGTGTTGCCAGGGACAGTTCCACATCAGGAAGACACTTTGCCTCCAGGTGTGCCTAATCCAAAGTGGGCTTTTGAGTGTCTCTGACCTGAGTTTTCAGCATGTCCTTAGAGGAATGTAAATAAGCATGACTTCTCATCAAACTTCAAAGAGCTCTCTCTTTTCCCTAAGGATTTGTGAAAAGGAGCTTTTTATTCTAATAAGACAGGAGTTTAAAATGTGCATGTAAGTACCTAAAATATATAAAAAACAAAACCCTGTGCTGGCTTTGTGGAGTAAAGTTCATGTCCCAGGTGACTGGGGACTGAAACCATTTCTTACCCTTCTGTTTTAACAGATGCAAAAAGAGAAAAGTTATCTTGCCACACTTTCTTAAGTGCTTTAAGCTCTTAGTGTTAAAGATAATTTAGAATTGTTCAGCTCTTTGGTTCATCTTCAACAACTCTGAAACAACTTAGCAGTCCAAGTCCTATTTTCAAATATGAACACAGGAGCATAATATGATCTTACAGTTGTTTTGAATGTTGTCTAGGAACCCAAAGAAGTAGAAAGCAGCTTATTAATTTTTTCAGAAATTAATAGATACCTTCATAATTCTGTGCCATATGCAGATTTTACTGCCCAAAGGTAATCTTTACTGGGAATCAGTGTACAATTAGCAGGTGTCACAGCAGAGAGCTTGTTTTTCATTTTCATAGTTATTTAGGTACCTGAAAATGTAGCCAAAGTTAATTTTAAAATTTGGCTCTGGGCACCTCAGCTTTTCAGAAGCTGACTCTATTTCTGGACACTGAAAAAGAGAGCCCATCATCTGATTTCCAAATCAACAGTCATGTCACTACTTTGGAAACCATGGCCTAATGATTACATGTCAGTATCAATTAGGACCAAGTGAACTAGTTTATATTTCCTCTGAATCAACACAAGTCTTTACCATGAACTCAGTCTGAACAAAATGAGGCCAGAAATCACTTGATTAACTGGTTATCACTATTCTCTGTTATTCTTGTTATAGCCAAAAAATGAAAGGAAGAACAACTTGTTCATGTTTGCTTTGATTTAGAAGCTATTTTTGGTCAGGGACTACCTCATTTAGAATGTTTCTGGTGTCCAGTACAATAAGAGACCACAATTTGGACTGGGTCATATAAAAGCTACTGAACCACTGTGTAACTGGTAACTAACTTTATACTGAAAAGCAACTTGATTAAGATTAAATATATGATACTAGCCAGAATATACAGAGTACCAGTGTACAGTCTGTATGGTGGTGTTCTAAAATGTGAGCACATTATAAGTAGTTGTAATGTAATACTAAATTGAATTTGCTGAAAGTAGCAAATTCATAAGCCTTCTGCTGTATTTTCTCCTTTGACAACAAAGAGCTCAATCATGAAACATTGTTTCCCACAATATTTTTGCTTGCAAGTTGGGATTTTACAGTCTGGAAGGGTGGATAAATGAATGCTAAAAAAACTGGCTGGAGAGCAGCTTTATGGAAAAGGCCCTGGGGTCTTGGCAGACAGTGAGTTACACATGAGCCAGCAGTGTGCCCTGGCAGCAAAGAGAGCTGGCAGCATCCTGGGATGTATCAATAAAAGCATGGCCTGTAGATGGAGGGAAGGGATTATCCCCCTCTATTCAGTACTTGTTAGACCACATCTGCAATACTAAGGCCAGTTTCAGGATCCTCCTAATACAAGACAGACATTGATAAAAGCGAACAAGTCCAGGGGAGGGCCACCAAGCTGGTCAGGGTCTGGATCACTCGGCTGTGAGCTGAGGCTGCAGGACTTGTTCAGCCTGAAGAGATGGCTTTTGGGGTCCTACCAACAGCTCCCTAGGACCTCATAGGAGGACAAGAAGATGGAGCTGGGCTCTTCACATTGTGCATGTGAGGATGACAAGAAACAACAGGCATAAACTGAAACCAGAAAGGATCAGACTGGATCTAAGAAAAACTGTCTCCTCTATGGAGTCAGTACAGCAGTGGAGCACAGGTTCCATCCTTGGAGGTTTTCAAGACTGGACTGGATCAAGTCTTGAGGAACCTTGTCTGACCTCAGGGCTGGTCTTGCTTGAGCAGGAGGTTGGAGAAAGGACCTCCAAAGGTCCCTTTCCAGAAAGTTATCCTGAATTATCCTTTGTTTAACTGTATTTTGCTAATAAGTGGTCTGTTATGAGAGACATTCTTAAAACTTATTAATCTGTGATGAAACTTATATTATTAATGTCAAAATATGTTTAAAAGACTTCAATGTTAATGCATATTTTTTTTCTAATCACATAGTTTCCTGGATAAAAATAACTTGCCTTAACAAGGAAAGTATATATTGCCTTAAAAATGCATTGGATTGGCCAGAAAAAGGTCAGCTGAAAGATTTAGCATGATGGCCGGCAGCAGTAATCACTCAGCTGGCACTATGTACAACTTTATTACTATCAGGGAAATATCTTGATTAGAATAAGGTAATTCTATTACAGAACTTAAGACAAGACAGCAAACCAGCAAAGAAATCAAAATTCAATTGCTTACCATAGGAATATAAGGCACTGAGGCACTGCTTGTTTTCTCTAAAGCAAATACCAACATTTGAATATTTGTTGAGGAAATATTCAAAGTTGTTTCCACAATTAACACAATCATCAAAGACTCTAGAAAAATATCATAGCTACAAAAGCATTCAAGTGCCTGATATGGACCAATGCAATATAAAAATAATGGCCTATCCTTGTTACTGGCCTAAAATAAATCGGTTAAGCTTTTCTCTCTTAGTATTTTGAAGATCTAAATAGGTGAGACTATATTAAAGAAATGAACAAAATTAAATGCCTTTGAAGATAACAGCATATCTTGATTTAAAAAGCTCTTCCAAGGAAGTATAAAAACAGGTCCACACTGATGGCCCATACTAATGCAGGTGGAATAAGAAAACAGAAGCTGACTAAATATTTAAGAATTCGATGCACAAGAGGTTCTGTTAGTTCTCAGATACTTCAGATGTACTTTATTATTATGCAATGATTTAATGGAATTTGTTTTAGCCTTCTGGAAAACACCTGTTTTCCTGTTCAGGCATGGGACCTGAATGTTTGTGTCCTTCTTCAGTGGTATACAGCCTTCTGGACTGCTGGTTCCCTCTCAGAGCACATTGACACTACTGGGCCCTACCCTTCACTTTTTAAGACTCAGGAAAGTACTATACAACAGACAATCATGAGGAGTTTTAGGGGCCCTCCTGCCTCCAGTGCATTTAGCATGGTTTTAAGTGGACTTTCAAAGGAAAGCTGCAGTCCTGGAATCCTTTGTTTCCTCCAAAATCTAAAGAAAATTACCACGGCACCTTAAGATTAATGAGACTTTGGCTTTGCAGAGTGCTTCATGCATTTTAAAGTTTATGTGTTTATATCCACATGCATACAGTGAAAATGGTGTGACTTTTAAAAGTGGAGTTATTTATTCAGAAGAACAGCTACAGTAGTGTGCAGTTAATAAGCCACTAAAAATCAAATACCAAAAATCATGACATCAGCTATCTTACTGCATTTAGAAAAAAATAAAGAAAACCCAACAACTAAACATCATCAGGAATTTTAGCATGAAATGTCAGCTTTCAGTATCTATTGGCAACACAAACCTTTTTTCTAGTAATGAAATAAACGACAGTGGAATAAAAATATATCTATTAGCATCTATTAGTGTTTGGCAGACATCCATGCGTATTCTGGCAGAGTTCCTGTAACTGTTTTTTAGTATGAGAAATTGAAGTGCGAGTGCTTACCTGATATTTTTATTTAGAAACCAAACACTCAGCTAAAACAAGTTTTATAACTGTTGCAACATCAACAGTAAAAGATTACCTAGCTAGGAACTAGTACTTCATATGAAGGTCTCACAAAAACACTAATAAGGCTGTTCTACTAAAACCAGATACAATACTTACAAAAAGGAACAATTAATAATTCATTTTGTCCAGTTTATTCTAGAATACTGGCTAGAGATATTGTAAAGCAGCCAGAAAACTCGTAACGGTGCCAATTAACTTGTATTTCTCTCCAGTTTATGTGGAAACTGATATTCTGTAGCCAGTCAGATTAAATTTTTTAGTATTTGTTCTAGGTTCAGAATAAGTTATGTATGGATGAACCATTAATGACTTTATGAAAACAGAGCATCCAGTGGATACTGCTCATAGAAAGAATTGATTTCTCTGGATCTAGCACGTTTGGAAAATTTAGTGGAGATTTTCTTTTTTTTCCTTTTTGATTAGAGCTACAGTTAAATTAAATGAAATTAAAAGAGCTCTACCTAGTATGCTAAGCAGTTGGTCTTTTATGTGCCTTGTTTAATGACAGTGAACCTGTCGCTACTGGATTTTCAAGGTCCTCCACTGTGGGTTCTCACAGACGGGGCCTGGCCCACCTTGTCATCACTCCATCATCTCCTGTTCTGCAGCTCATCTCACCGTGGGGCTGAGCACCAAGTGTCCTCCCTGGCCTGACACCAACAATTAGAGTCTGTGAGAGGAAATACCCTGCCATTAAGGTCCCTTTTATCATCTGTGTATTTGTCTTCCTTGTGAATCAAAGGCAACCAGGAAAATTAACACCAAAGGACATTGAGTCTGTACTTTATTAAACAGTATCTTTACCAGAAATCTAGAGGAGATGCAGGGAAAAAAAAAAGAGATTTGATCACTGCTAGGCCCATATTGTAATAGTAACACCAGGGAGCTTTCAAAAACTTTACATTGGCCAGAGATCCAATGAGGCTGGTGTCTTTGTGCTTAATACTTTATCAACTTGTTTGCTTGCTGATCACCAAAACACAGATGAGAGATGGGCTATCAATTCTCTTCTACTCCATGTCAAAGACTGACACATGTATTTGTGCTGAAGTAGACCTCCCTAACCTACTAGTGAGAGAGAGTACTGAGATTTACTCAAAGAGGTTGCGCACTTTTTCCATAGTATATCTTCAAAGCAAGAGGGAATATTTTGATAGAATCATGAAAGGTCTTAAAAGCCTGTTCACTTGCTATTCTTCTAGGGAATTTTTACTGCTTCATATGAGTAGTGTCACTTGCTTTTTTCTATCAAGTCATGTGTTCTGTGTTTTTAGTTGATCCAAGTTTGTAATTAATAACTAAAATGTAATACTCAATGACTTAAAAAACCCCTTATTTTATTTTTAGAGCAGCAACTCTTCTAAATATGTGTTCAACCAAAATACCACAAGGCAGTTGTTTTATGCACAGGAAAAATTTATTTATTATAATGCTGAATATTATGGACCAATGGTGTTAATATTTATTTAGGGCTAGACTAAACCTTCTGCCCTGTTTATGTGATAGCACATAGTTTCATCACCTCAAGAGAAATAAGCTGTGCTAGTCCCTGACCAGATGTGGATATTCACTCTACCCCTCCTGCTGGCTCTGTTGTAGCAATGTTTCTAAGTCACAAACAGAGGTCATGATTTCCAACAAATATTTGAGGGTAAATTGGGAAATCATGAAGTAGGTCCACAAAGAGACTTAGGCAATACTTCTAATATTGACTTATAGTGATTTCACCTTTGTTTTGGGAACACTGCTCCAGAAACTGAAGTTAGCCCTGAATTAGGAACCTCACAGTGGATTCATCGTACTGAATATTGGTATCTATGTTAGGAGCCATCTTGACTCTACAGTTAGTGGAGAGTTAACCAATACCATTCATGATCTCGTGTGTGATTCACATCAGTAAACCAAATGCTGACATATAGCCAGGTGAACCAAAGGTTCATACGTTGATTATTTTTAGACTATAAATGAAGCCAACATCATTAACTCTAACACAGATACCTTGATTATTGACAGGTGAGATGAACCCTCCATCCCTCAAATTTCTTCATAGTTCATGGACAGAATTTGAGAATAAAAATCACAATGGTCAGCAAGGTAAGTGAAGGCAAGGGAATACATAAATTACTCAAAAGAAAGATGAATGCATCTGAAAAAACAGTCTTTTGAAGCTGGTTGCTGGCCTGCATTCCTGATTTAGGTGCTGATAGTCCCAACCCTGAGTCATCTCTTGGCTTGAGCCATCATTTTTCCTGACTGTGCTTGATCTTAACTTCTACCTTAAAAAGTTCTTTTGAAAGATTTATTTTTTTCACCATTGCCAGAATTGTTAACGATATTGAGGCTTCTTAAAAATGCGTTTCTCAGAAATGCTGATGCCACAGTACGCCATTTGCAATGCCCTAATTCACACAACTTGAAGCAATAGTGTACACAGTTAGGTATGAATGATGTTCTGCTCAATACACTGATCATTTATAGATTTTTGCCAAAGGGGATCTGCAATTACAGGTTTTACTGCACTTTCCACTGTAAAAAAAAAAACAACAAAACAAGAAACCAACAACAAAAAAAAAAAAAAAAGAAAAACCCAAACCAAACCAAACAAAACCAAACCAAAAACCCAAAGCCAAGCTGGTTATGGAACTCTAGAGTTATTAACTGGCAAATGTAGCAATGTTTTCAGATTATGTTTGGCTTTGGTCTAAATCTAAAAATAGTGTGTGTGGTTTTTTTGTTGGTGGTTTTTTTTTTTTTTTAGTACTCCACCTGAAAGTTTATATTTGATGTAGTCAACATTTACTGTGTGTTGGAAAATATATAAAATTGTGAAAATATTTAATTTTAAGGATTAACAACTGTTATAAACATAATCAGTAATGTGTGAACTTCTCAGCTGCTGAAGCAGCTTGCTCCATTTAAGGATCTAAATGTTTAGTTGCCTATAGGAAAAGCATTTGAAGGTATCAAATTATCTAGAGTCTACAGAATAGAAAGTCTTGTAAAAACAGGTTTTTATTTATGTATATAGAACTTCTGAACCAGAAACATTGAAATAACAGCCTTTCTACTTTCTTGTATTTCGCATTCCAGTCCCAGATCAAACCAAATTGTATTAAGTAGGAAAGACAGAACTACAAGAAATTATTACTTCAAATTCTCAAAATAAGAAAAGATGTTTGATGAGATATTTTGAGAGCATTTTTAGTCCAATTATAATTTTAATTTTAATAAAATGCTGTCCAATCTCTTTATCTACTGTGTTATTAGCACTGTCAGTAGTACAAGAAATGACTCCTCCTTTTTGTTCTGTAATATTTTGTAATATATTTCTGTCTGTTTGTAATAATAGTAACTAGAAAGAGTTAGATTGTTGGTATTTCCAAACAAGTACCAAAATTAGTATTTGTTTTGTTCTCTCACAGCAGACATGCAAATATGCTATTTTTTTTTAAGGCTTTCACACCTTACTTATGGCTTTGTCATTCATGAGTCTTATGCAATGTCATTTATCTGGTGAAGTGTAAGCAGCAATGATCAAACAATGGCTAGCTAAATTGCAAAACATGAGACATGAATGTCTGAATCAAGATCCAATTGCATTTGAAAAAAATAGCATTAACAACCCCTAGAACCAAGTGACTTCAGTCAATAGGCCTGTTTTAAATAATCATCTCCCTAACGCATGCTTAACATTTCCAAAAACCCATCATAACCTCGTGAGCTCCTGAGCTGCAAAGAGTTAATCAAAAGCCAAAAGATTAGAAGGCAACTACATTTCTCTTCACAGTCTAGCTTGTGGTCATGTACATGGAAATGTCAGCAAACTGACTCCACGTGGCAGTGGCATGAAGTTCCACCTAGCATCTGTAATATTAAATATAATGTTGTCCACAAAAAGCAAAACACTGAAGTCTGGGCAGGAAGAAGGAAGAGAGAGACATATATATATGTACATGTTATAAAGCGTATGTCAAAAATAAATTTATTTTCTGCCATCATCAACACTGACATGATAGGTAGTTTTGACACTGAAGAAGTAAGCATAGAGCTTTGAGTTTTATTTATGATTTTACAAACAATTAGCTATGGCAAACACTTGTTGCAGCTCTATTCCTCTAGTATAAAACCGGGTACGTTATATCTCTATGCCCTGAAGATTTTTTTTAATGACTTTCAGATAGCTTTTAATCTGGTATTGTACATAATTGCTAAAGATGTACAAAAACCTATAATGTTGCATGGCTACTTGACAAAGTATTTGAAATTAGCTGCAAATAGTAGGGCCAGTTATAATCAGTTTACATGTTTGGACACAATTTAAAGAATGTGGACAAATATGAACTGCCTCAGAAAAAGAAATACCAAATAAAACCAGCTGCAAAATCTATAAAGAAAATGCTTATTAAATATGGGTCACAGTTTGGGAATTATTTATGAACTTCAACAGCTAAAATAACAGCATCCTGACCAGACAGCTCCATAGCTTTTACAGTACTGATTAGCACTGTTGCTTTTCTCTCAAAACCTTTTTTTAAACTTATTTCTCCTCCTTAATAAACAAAAGAAAAGAAATAATCCAAACTAAGATAATGCAAGAAAACATCACCAACAAAAATCAGACATAAATTAGAATGCCAGGTGGCATTTGGCTATTTTGACATCTTTTTCAAGCTATATTTGAGGTATGGTAGCACAATATCAATTAAAATAAATGACAAAGAAACTAACAGAGATTCTAGAGATCTACAATGCTAAGAGTGGAGCAGTGTTCCCTAGTGTTTAGCACAACAATACACCCATTTGACAGTGTTTATCAGACAATCACTAATAAATTTCACATACCAACACCAAAGCACATATAGTGTTCAGAGAAAAGAATAGGAAAACAACCTTTCAATATCCTGGAAGTACTTAGCCAAAATTATATTTTTTATCTCCAGTGAAATACTTCAGATAACTGAAATTTCCTGCCATACTTAAAGACAGACAGTAAAGTTCACACTAAGTCATCAGATTCCATTGACTTGAACAAACTCATTGGCATCCATGTTTGTTAGTTGAGACATAAAATAAATCAAAATAGATTTTAACACCAAGTAACAAGTTAGTATCTAGAGGAAGACTGACATGTAAAAGGCAGCTGCAATTCAACGGGGTACTTTGTAGGATAGTTTCAAACGTCTTTATTAGTATCACACAGAAAGCTGGACTACTTTTTAGAGAGAGAAAATACCCTATTCAGGAAACAATGAATAACCTTTACACAGACATTTGTCAGGTCTGTAACCCTACACATTCAAAACCCCACAGTGGAAGCCCGTCTTTTGTCACTTAGTTAAGTAACACTGTATTCCACAAAACAAATACAAGGAAATGAGAAAACAAGTAAATATTTACTCACCAGCCTTCTCCTTCTCTGAAATAATTGGCATAGCCTGAAAGAAAAAATAAGCGATACCACTATTAAAAAAATAAGAATATTAGGGAAACATGACAAAATCTTAAGGTAGATTTTATGAGTGTCCAGAAGTTCTGGAAAGAACTGAGGTCTCACTGTGTTAGCACTCTGGAGAGAAACATACAGTTCCCATTTGAGTGGCTTATAATCTATTATGAAACTAATTACTGTTAAAAAATAGGACTAGGAGAGAAGGGAGGAGATGGAGTTAATAAGATATTCCAATGATCGCATTTTGAAATAATCATCCTAGAATACATGCCCACAAAATTCCACTGGGAAATTACTAAACAATTCTGAGGGAGTGAAGACAAAAACTGTGTGGCTGAAGATGAGACTAAAATGCCAAATCTTTCTTATGCAGAACTCAAGTAGAGTTCTGCCATTGACTTCCTATAGTTAGGACTTGGGCTCAAATGTATGTTGCTTTATAACATACCAATTTCTTATTTTTCATGCAATTTTTCAGAGACAAGTAATAGAAGTGTTTTCATATTGGCTGTAATTGTTTTTGGACTTGGAAAATTGTTTTTATGCAATGGATGTAAAAATCTTCCATATTATGCTTTTCTTTCAGACTAATGCAGAAGAACTTTCTGAGTGTATTTTTCCTAAAATAAGTAGGTTATAGATTTAATGTATAGTAAAAAGGAATTTATATGGCGCACATATAAAAAGAATTAAAGAATGTGCAGATATGGTAAAGGTAAGAAAGGCTGGATGAGAAATTGGATTAGGTATGCAACGTATGTAGAACTGCTGTGTGAGTTAAGGTATCAATTTTACATCCCTTTCACTTATGTCAGTCTAGCCTTTGTTCAGCAGATTTTCCTGCTGCAGGTTTCACACAAAAAGAAAGGGGGAATGATGGACAGAAATCACAAAACACCCAGCTTCAGAGTTTCTGTAGAGTTCCTGAAATAGACTTTGAAAATTTCATTTCAGGATTTGATTTGTCCTGATATATAAAAAAGTATTTTATAGCATTTCCTGGATGATATTTGTACAAAATTTCAAACAGAACGTGTCTTAGACAATATATATTAATAAACACCTTACAGATTGGTGATAGCCGTAAGAATCCTTATGTGATTCTTTCTGTTTCACCTGTACTCTGCCTAGTTAAATACCTGTTGCTTTTGACATTCAAAAATGTTGTGCCATCAGACTAATACTGTTCAAAACAACAGCAGTCCCTTGCTAGAAAAGCATTTCCCTTCCTTTGTATAAACATGTATTTGTTCAGAAGAAGCACCATTTTGCTCCAGTAATCTGGCAAAGACATTAACTTCCATAGACCGAAGAAAGTTAACGTGCCAAAGATAAAATTACAGAATAAAAATACAAATAAAAATTACAGAATGAATCAAGGTATCAGTTGCAAAGAAAGAAAAAGGGTATCATGTACAGATTTTTTAAAAATAATTGATAGATTTTTGAAAACCAGTATATAATTTTTTCTCTTTCCAAGACCTAAGTAGTTACACTGGCTAAGAAAAATAAGAAAATAAAAAAAACCCCAGATTCACTATTATCATTTGTCCAAGAAGGAAATTTGTAAAGAGGAGAAGGTGAGAAACAATCAAACAAACAGGAAAAGAAAACCAAAGAGAAGAAGAAAAAAGAATGAGGGAACATTAGTGAAAATTGAATGGAAGAGTCAGGACAAAAAGAAGGAAAGATGGGGACAGGTTACTATCATGTTTTAATTTTGAGCATTGTTAGCCATAAAACAAACAAAGAAGGTGTAATGGCGTCCTTTAAGATAAGCTTAGAAGACAACTCTGAGATGACTGGAGAGTGTCAGCATAGAATTCATAAGCTGTGTCATGGAAAAGAGACAACAGTTTGATGGGGATAGCCTTTGTAAGGTCTAAAATGCAAGGCCAAGATCATCAACTGTGATTCACTGGACTGGGGGAAGCAGTTACAGGACAAGCACAGAAGATAATTTCTCTAGTGGCTTTATGAGAGATTTAAATGGCTTTTAATAATGTTGTCTATAACTGCAATACGAGTCACTGGTAGTGACTTTGGCCCGAATGAACATTTCTGAATCAGCTCCCATCATCATTCATATATTAGCATACAGATTTTTTTCCTATGCTCATATCAGATTTTAAAATATTGTTAATCTTGCCATTTGTCATTTCAAGTTATTTCCTTGAAATAAACAATATTTCTAATTCATGATCACTAAAACATGTTGATTTATGATCAAACATAAATTTTAGTAAATTTGTTTGTCCTAAAGGTTTTTAGAGTTGTTTAGCTGGCTTAGCCCAGGTAAAAAGTTGTAGCTGGAAATACAGAGAACCATAACACCTCAGGACAGGTGTGTAAGTCAGTCAGAAAATTAGTACTTCTGTTAATTAAGAAGAAGAAAGACTATAAGTTCCAGACAAATTAAAGGTAGAGTGAGGTTTGCAGGTAGAAGTACTTCCTATGTTCCTACAGCTATCTTGCAGCAATTCATTAAGATTGATGCTAGAGAGACCAGTGTGGATTATACAGTCTACCAAAAGCAAGAATTCTAAAATCAAGTCAGGTGCATGGAAAAATGCTACTAGAGTATTCAGATAAAGAAATACATTCAAAATGATAGCACCACAAAGTATATAAGTTTTCCTAGAGTAATTAAGGGAAGGACTCATACAGTGGTGACTACTTGTGACCATCATTTGTCCCATCTCCAGATCCTCCATAGTGCATTATGTAAATGCAGAGGTTTCTTTTTATTGCATCACTTTTCTTCCTGATATCACTTAGCCCACTTTTTGAGCAAAATATGGTTCCATTTCCTTCATGTGCTTTTAAAATTAGAAGAACTATTTTTCTCTGATTTGGTCTTATTGATTGACTGCACAAGAAAAACGTATAGTATTTTCCAAGAACCAAATATTTTCTCAAATTCATGTGAATCCATGTAAATAAAAGAAAAAAAGAAATTATCTCTAAAAAAGCCGTAATAGTAGCATCAAATTAATGAAAGTAAAATCTTTTCTTTAGAACAGAATAGGAAGCATATTTTTTCCAAAGAATATCAATATTCTTCTCATTGCAAAGTTGCAAACAACATGAATGTTTGACTCAGAACATGGTGCTGTGGCATACTTACAAATTCTGAATCCATTATAACAGTTATGAAAGATGTTTTCCTTAAAATAATGTATATAAACAGCAGGTCTTATTAATTCTTTACAATTTAAGGAGAACTCATCTCTCTCTCTCATATTTTTAGTCAAAGGTTTAGATTTGCTTAGTTTACAGAAATGTAAATATTCCTATTTTATTGAAATATACAGTAAATGTAAAGTCCCTGATTAAAAAACCAAACCAAACCAAGAAACACCGCAAAAAACTACCCTCTTTATCCACAAAGTACAGATATCTTGGACGATACTTTCAAATGTCTGTTTTCTAAAGAGTGTAATTCTGCTGAATCAAAATGTAAAATGAGCTAAAAATTCTGTCAGAATGTTCTATTGCTGCTTAAAAGCCAAGAAAAAGAGTCCTAAATGAACATACCATTTATTGAAAATTTAAAATAAGTAAACCACGAGCGAATCTTGTTCAACAAGATCTCAGACAGTCCTACTATTCGTTTAGTTTTTTGTTAATGCAGCTACACATACTGCTTACATGCTGCCCAGTGGGAAAACATGATTGTTACTTATGAGAAATGCTCTCATCTCCAGTACAGTCTTGAATTCACTGGAGACCTTCTTCCAACGAGTTCCATATGTTCCAAATGAATTGCATTCCCAGGAAGTGATTTAACATTTCTGGCAATGGAGCAATTAAACTGGATTTTCCTGCTTGGCCAGATGGGTTCACTGTAACTTCACATTATTTCTCACTCTCTTCACAGAGCTAAAGAACCGGACTAACAACTTCCACATGATCGTGTCACATGTGTTTTTAAAAAAAAGCCGACACACATCCTTCTTACACCCCCTTCACAGATTTCAACAAACAGCCCCCAAAGTCAGGCTCCTCTCTATATTTTTAATAGTACATGCTCTTAGCAGCACCAAGAAAGAAAAGGAAGGAAAAAAAAAAAAGAGGAAGTCCCTATCAGGCCATTGCTGAAATATACTCAGGATTTTCTTTTAAGTTAGAGAATGTGATTTTAAACTATGAAAATCTTACTTAAAATATCGTATTGAAAATTTTTGTATGCATTCTTGCTGTATTGAAACTGGTTCCCTGTAAATATATTATGTCTGCAAATATGACTGTAAAGTGCATGTAAAACACTATATTGGACATTTTTCTTTAAAGTTGAAGTTGCCTTGCACAGAAAGAAATTATTATCAGTAATACTGGGTTAAATAACCACTTCCTTTGAATTTCATGAGAAGTTAGGTGGAAAAGCTGTCTCCCAACAAATAAGAAAATGGTGGAAAATACTGGTAAATGAAAACTTAAAATAAAATTTTTTCACAAGTGAAAAGTTTTGTTTGACCAAAGTCAAAATATCTATTTTTTTTTTCTGAGCTTTTAAGAATATTTTAACAGGAAAGAGAAGTAAATATGTAAAAAAAGCCCATAATTTCAAACACCAACCATTCCTTTTGGCCATGTGCAGTTCTTCACTATGAAAAGAGGAAAGAAAGAATCCCTCCCCACTCCTCAAATTAGCTTCCTTCCATTACAGAGTCAAAATTCACATATTTCATCTCTGAGCTGGGCTAAAAAATTAGCACTGTAGCTTTCCAGATTAGAAGTGGTATAGTCAGTAGATGTTTCCAGGGCCTTGGTGGTGAAAGGGAAAGGCATTATCTGCAAAGAAGAAGAGTGCATTTGGGAGCAGCAGTGAGGGTATGCTGAGCTGCAAGACTGCCATTGCAAAAAGCTGAAGCACACGCAGTCTGACCTGAACACAGCTTGGCTCTCCCTTAACTGTAGTGCAAAGCTATTTTGTTTTTTATAGTGGTTCCAAACCTGCAGACAAAGCCATTGTGAATAAAATTAAACTAGCTATCTTTTTGTTTTCTTGCACTCACAAAACATGAACAGCTCTATCATGACTGACCCATCTGCAAAGCGTGACAATAGATGGCAAAGTTTTGTATAATCCGGTGAAGTTACTGTAAAGGAGCATGTAACATACAATTTCAGAAATAAGAATCTAGTGATATCTGTTTATTTTTGTAGTAACTGATAAACCAATTGGAATAAGTCTACATTTCAATTTTGCAAACCAGATATAGCATCTTTATGTTACAGCCATTAAATCCACACTTCTTCTCCAGAATAATTCTTCTGGGTTTTTTTTTGGATTACAGAAGATAAAGTGCATTTGGCATCATGTGAATCACATTTTCAATGCTGCTATCTGGTCATGATGGATATTCTACAAAGCCCTGCCATCAAAGAAGTCTGTCAGCTATCCAGCCTTTTTTCAGGTATGTATTTGAATAGACATGCTGGGAAATTTCCTTGCTAATGGTCTGATACATCTTGATTTGCAAGCGTTTCTCTAGAAGTTTGCCTGTGGAGATAATATCTTTTACTGTCCAGCATGAAAACAAAACTCCAGGACAAACATTAGCATACTGGGATTTGGCTACAAAGGGAAAATCCAGCCTTCATAATAATGGTGAACAGGTAACTGTTAGGGAACTCAAGCTGTTATAAATTTCTCCATCCTATTTGTGGAAGTGCTTTTATGGTAATCACCTTTTATTCCTGCAATTAAAAATAATGGTCTAAATTCTCACCTTAGTAGATGCTTCTTTTATGCAAAACAGTTTTGGTAAGAATTGTGTTTTTCATGGAAATTATTTGCTTCAAGACCAAATCCATATTTTTATTCTAAAAAACTGGAAGCTTTACATCGCATTAGGAGCGGAAAAGAGACCAACCTCCAAAGCTTGCAAACATAAAAATGAATGTTATATTTAGTTTTTAAGTAGGATCATTGCCTTTAAGACCAGAAAAACCAATGTAGATCAAAACATATCTCTGTTGTCTTCTTTCTACTCAAATGATCAAAACACACAAAAATCTAAAATCTTCTAAAGAAGGGTGATCTACTGAGCTTCTGATAAGAAAGGAGGTAATATCAACATAATATACAATTACCAAGGAAGGACTAATGAACCAAATGATAGAGAACTCTCAATTCCACTAAACAAGGGCAATCTTATACCTGAAAACTGAGGTCAACAATGCTTAGACAGAAAAACAACTTTTAAGCATTATATAATTTCCTCAAACAGTATATGTTCTATATCATCTGGAGTCCTTAACTAGACATTTTATTTTATTTAGAAGGTATGCTCTAGTTTTCTTAATTTGCGTAAGTAGTAGTTAAATTTAACTGGGTTATTTTACAGAAAAGAAACATCCACGATCATTCAGATGGTTTGAAATTAGGGAAGTACTGCAGTCCATACCTGGGAATTTCCTCAGTTATATCCCCATTACAACAAAATACTGAATGAGTATCTTTACCAGAAAATTCTGACTTTTTTAAACCAAAGCCTGTAGTGTAAATGAATCAGATTAAGAGAGCAGACATGTAGAAAACCCTTTCTGAAAAACTAATTAATTTAAAGTAGAGTAATCTTTTGGTATTAGCATTGAACAGAAATCATAGCAATAATGTCGGGAAAACCCCAAGAATGTTTCATTCATCATTCAGGATTACTTACAAAACATTATTTTATGAAACTTGTAAGTTTTTAAAGTAAAATTTCAGTTCTGCACAATTTTTACAATTTTGATTTTTTTCAACTGGATAAGGAACGAGAAAAAAACATCACCTTTTAGGACAGACCAGCTTTAGAAGGGGAATTTAGCAAGGTCTTTCTTCTTTGTTGTCTTTCATTTCACTAAAGATTGCAATTACTAGAAGTAGAGCCGAAGGCAATTAAAATCCGCCCAACAATAAAGCTGCATCAATTAACTCAAATTTAAAAAGGAATTAATGTCACATTCAGAGGTCTCTGACTAAATTTATGAGAACACTATGAATTTAGTTCTAGTGGAAGTACAAAGCTGTATGCTTGCCTGCATATGTTCTCCTCCAGTCAGTTGCATGCCTCTCCCCAACTACTTTGTTTTCTGACTAGATATGTCTCTTTGCTTGAGCCTCTTTATGCCACTGAGGTCATGCACAGAGACCCCTTCTAGTCAGTGCTGGATGGTTGGCAGTTCTCCTTCCATGGGGCACTTGCCAAGAGCCTGCACTTTGGGTGGTCTGGTAACTTCCTGCATCTTCGTCATTCAGCTGGCATAGTGTGACTCTTGCTGGATTGGAAGTGCAAAACAAAGATGCAGGATAACTGTCTTGTGCTCTGTTTGGTGTTGTTATAGACTTTCCATAGATCAGGGTAAGCTCTCAATGCTCTGAAATCTGTCAGGACCACATAACAGCTGGTTTATATGACAGATAAGACAACAGCCTGTCTGCGGCTTGTCCAGACAATTAAGTAGAATTTGGCCATAATATAGAATTAAGTCCTTTCTCTTTAGGGATGCTAAAGTCTTCAGAGCAGCAGCTGCAAACTCCTAAATACCCTGAGAGTTACCATCACACGTTTTGTGAAACATAAATATGATTTTTTAAAAATTAGCAATTGTTAAACCACAGCTTATTTGCAGAGCAGGACTTGGAATAAAACCAAATGTGTAAAATAGACTTGTTTTTGATACTTCCCAGGAGTTCCTTGAATAAGGAACTGTGTTTCCCCTTGAACTGCTCTTTAGTTACTGCAGTGGACATACAGTACTTGAAAGAGAGGTCAGTTAAATTTTAGTTTAATGTTAAGGAACATTTATGTAGCTTTTGGTAATACAAAACCTGTGCTTCTTCCAGTTCCACCAAACATATGTATCTCTTCCCTAAAGAAAACACAGCTTTAATGTTAACACCAAAGCTGAGATGTGACACACTACCTCTAGAACTGGAGCAGCCCCAAATTGCTCATGCTTTTCATCAATCACCAGAGGTTCTATTAGGGTTCATTTACACATAGAGAGCTTTTTCCCAAGCTCAGAAGTCATTTGTTTAGCTAATGTTTATCTTATAAAACCTTTTACAATAACAAACACATCAATAAACCCTGAAACATTGGCAAAGCTGAACTACTTGGGAACCAGAGGGCACCCAGCTCTATAAGGCAGCAGTAAAAGATAATTAAAGTCTCATGTTTCCCATTTGTTTCAACATCATGTAATGTCTACAAATGTGATTTTGCCTTAAAGCCCTTAAATCTGGGGAATGCTTCTACATGGTTGACAGGAATCCCAGGTGATTTCAGTCTTTTTTAATCTTTTTATATATAAAACTTACAACCTTAGAATAAGTCTGTGTTTCATGTAAATAAAAAATTCCTTCAGTCATGTAATTATAGGAAGTAAAATTTGTTATATGATGACTCTAAGTTACCAAATAACTTTGAGCACTTACTTGCAGGGTAAAAGGGGAGATTAAAACCAACAAAACCATACCATTCCTGTCTTTCCCTAGCCACCTAAAAGAAAACAAAGGATCCCTTTTCCCTTCATCCCAAGAAAAGCAAGTCATTCTTACTAATTTTGAAGGGTGCAGAAATGAAAATCAGGAAGCCCATCTCATTGCTGCAAGTGCCAGAGTCTATCATAATGCAGAAGCTGCATGCTCATGAGCTAACTGAGAAAAGGTTAGCAATGCTAATAATCAGATATGTAAATGAGCAATCTGATTCTAATGATCTTTCTCTGTGAGGTCAGCCCAAATCCAATGGTTGATTGCTATCTACATTTTTGAATTCCACTAATGTTAGTCTCCTGGATTCAGATCTCACAAGGGTTAGCAGCAATAAAATCATATTTGAGTTTCTTGAATATTATATCTGAAGGATTGGTATTTGTGCTGGTTGAGGAAGACCTCACTATGTTCAGCTTTATGTTCTGAAAAATCAAATGAGGTGTAGAGCATTGCAGCAACTTAGTGACACCTACTGGGAGGGCAGCAACTATTGACAGCTACTTACACTCATCCTGTGCGAGTTTGCTCTCTTCAGTCTCTGCAGGTAACCCTAGCTGGCTACCCTTCCCATTGTTAGCAGCAGCAGGCTGCTGCAACTGTTTAGAGTTCTCTCTCTCTTTCTCAAGATATAAAAGCAAACCCCAAGAAACTAATTTTTAAAACATGGTATGTATGTTTTGGCACAAATCTTTATGCTCACAGTCTCATGTGAATTCAGTCACTGTGATATTACATTTGTTGGACCAGGTGGGAAAGGATCAAAAGCATATCCCCGGGGATGCTTTTGATCTTGAGCTTTGTCCAAGCATAGAAGAATAAATTAATACAAAAGCTACATCTCTTCTATGATCATGAAACCTTTATTTTCTGCAGAACATCATAGTTCTTTGCTCAGGAAGTTGAAGAGTCACATAATAGTGATGCTAATCATGAGATGATGGAGAGAAGAGGGAGGTAGCATGCCAGATAGAATCAGTGGTAGGTTTGGAAGAGTCGGTGGGGTGTTTTATTGTGGAAAAAAGTGCATGTAACTTTGGAAGGTGGAAGGGGTGATCATAGGAGAGTAAGTGCCAAATTTCAGTAAGTTATCACCAAGTCAGCTAGATGTGATAATTACCATATTTCTTCTTGGTTACTAAAACATGAAGTAAAATAGATTAATATAAACCACTCTATTTGCTTTCACAAGGAGAAGAAAAATGGCAAGGAGCAGAAGCACACACACAACAAGACAGTAGCTTTGTCTTGGGTAGGAGGAGGAGGTAGAAAGGAGAGGAATAAACACTAAAATATGCTGTCTGCATTGCGTTTGCTTATTTGACCATATTCTTGGACTCTCAGTTTGTTCGTGCTCCAACATAAGCACGTAGCGAGTGTGAGCTTAAAAATCACCAAACACCACTACTGTGACCTTACAAAGTCAGTATTTCTCTAGGTCATCCAAGAGAAAAAGAGCTGAAATAAAATGAAATGAGTTCTTTTGAGTTCTCTCTACATATGTAGTGTGCTAACCTTTAAGCACTTGTCAAGGTTGTGGGTGACAGATAGAGGCAGTAAAACAAAAAGATGTCTTCTGCGTGAAAAAGTAAGAAAAACTTGTCTTTCAGTTCATTCAAGAACTTCTGTTTCTTTCAAGATAACTGATTTAAAAAAAGAAAAGTAGGAAAGATATTACTTATCTGAAAACAACTCCTTTTTTTCCAAAAGACAGAAAAAAGAAACAGAAATATGTAACAAGTAAAAAATGAGACATTTCTTTGTCGCTGGGAAAAGAAACAGGAGCTTTATCTCCTAAAGGGCCTAAGGAAATGATGCAAAGTAGGTTTTTTAATCCAAATATAACAACGAAAGTTCTAAAAAATACCCCAAGCCCTTGAAAAACCTCTCTGGAAAACAAAACATTGATCTGCACAGCTGTTTTGTGCTAAAGTGCTTATAATATAATCCCCCTTTTTTGTTTGAGAAAAAAACCCCTAACTATAACCATTTCTACCTTAATATCTATACTCTGGTCAAACTGAGTATCAAATTTCCTTTGCTTGTGTAACCAAAAGCTTGGTTCCTCTGGAACAGTTAATAAACCAGAGAAATACATATTTCATCTGCCATACAGTTTCCTCAGCTAGAAGTATTACCAGTAAGAGCACTACTCCAGGTCTGTGATATGACCAATTCCTATCACATTTCTTTAGGGTCTTGCAACACCTTGCTTAACTCAGTAATGCCTGCGCTAACATTTCATAGTACATGGACAGACTCTGGCACAGGCAACACACACGCTACATGTCTTCCATCTCTGTGCAGCAATTTCATTTTATTTCCAGATACTATCTGTCAAGTTAGGATCTTCGATGTCATAAAAATCCAGAAACCAATAGAAGTATCCATACATCTGGGAAGTTTCACTCATGCTGCCAACATATTTGAAAAGCCTGGGAGGAAGGAGGGGTGTTTTGCAATTGATTGCAGGGGACTCTGGGTTCTATTCACCATCTTAAGGCTCTGCCATAAACGCTGCAGGTTAAAGTTTGGATGAGCTTACTGCATGGTGAAAATGACAGGCTAGTTATTACTTTTCTTAGAGCAAGGCCACTGTGGATAGTCATGGTCTGGTATTAGAACAGGAACACTAGTTGCACAATATTTGTGCCAGTTACAAATATTACAAACACTTAATTTTTCTCATCTTTAAAATGTAAATAACAATGCTTTACCATTAAATAGGACATTTGGGGGTTTTCAATTGCCTAGAAAAAAAATGCTGCAAAGTATTCTGATTTTTCTATGATAGACTTTTCTATGCATTCTGTCTAAAAATGTAGTATATTACCAGATTAACACATAATGAATCAATTAATCTTAACTTTTGAATATTTACACACTTTTTTCTTACAATTGCTAAGTTTTTTTACTGTAAATCATCTAGCATGCTATGTATTTCTGTAGCTTGCATTCTGATATCAAAATATTTTCCAGTAAGAAGTTCCATATTTTAGTCCATTTGTTTCTAAGATTTTGATTGTTAGAAACAGTGGATGTTAAGGTAGCTCCATACATCATAAAAATAACACTGCATTTTTAATCTTAATTAACAGGTATAATAATTTTCTATTCAAACATTAGCTAACAATAGCTGGTGAAGGATATGCTCTGTCTGAAAAACCTTTATTTTATAAACTCCTTTTATGGGACACTTAAAAGTTGGATACATTCAATATTGCCATTCATTTATCTAACATAAGTTCCAAACATTATTATATTCTATAGATGGTATTTTTGTAATTCATGGAAAAAAGAAATTGTTACTGATACAGAGCACAATTCTGCTGAAGTCAGTAGGAACTTTGCCAATTACTCCAGTAAGTGAAGGCTCAGGTGGACACTACCTGACTCATAATCTTCCTGTCTCTGCTGTGGCCATTTTCTTGTTAAAGACACAGTTCTGTGTGCGCATATATGGATATGTAAAAGGTAATAATATCTACTATTAAAAGCCAGGTTTTATATCAAACCTTTTATTAATTGCTACATATACTTTGAAGACAGCCCTTTTAAGATCCTTCCCTTTCTAGAAGTTCTAAAATTAGTCTTCTTTCAGGATAACTTTATTTATTTATTTTGTTCTGAATTTTGTTTTTTGTTTCTGCAGGCACTAGACAAAGAAGTACCTCATCGACGTCTGTGTTCCCACGCTATTCCCATGAAAAGCTCACTCAGGCTTGCAGACAGATGCACCGCAGATCCTGAGGGCAGTAAGTGGGTCTAATTCTGTGAAGTGCTGGGCATTTTTTGTATTTCCCCAGGATCATGCCCTAATAGTAGTTTCTTTCTGAATTGTTCCAATTTTCCCAAACTTTGTGTGGCATGTTACAAAAATGTAGTTCACAGTTTCTAAACTTTCAAAACTTTCCAGAGGGAAACAGTACACAAAAGTCCAAGTACACTCTTGGCTTTCATACCAATACCAGTCCCCTGAGGAGAGTTTGAATTATTCCGTATTTTAGTTAAGAGGGACTATTACAAGTATGAAACATTTTCTGCAAAAACACTTTCGACTGAATCTTATGTTCACACTCAACTCTCCTAGAACCAATATTTCACAAGCATTTAAAAATATTTCTGACCATTAATGATGGTGCAAAGAACTCTAGAAAGCCACAAATCCTGTTTCACCACATGAAAAGACTAGGTGTTTTCTTGAAAGCAGAAAGTCTGCAGACTGGCAGAGAAGATTTCTGACAAAATAGCTGTATTTCATATGAAAAAGATTTTGTGAAAAGAATTATATGAGTAGGATAAATATAAAATTTTAAATCCACCCACATTAATCCCTAGTTTTGTATGTGAATTTAAATTACAGAGTTGCCACAGGAAGTGTAGATGGCTTTTTTTTTAAAAGGATTTCTTTCTTGTGTCTTGGCAGCAAAGTAAGCAGAAATATGGCTTAGTGAAAATAAAACACCCAATGAATAAATGAAACAACAACACTGTACCAATCCTTCTACCAGTGTCTGTTTTTCATTGGAAAGAATAGAAGAATGCATTACGCTTGACCACCCATGTACTTTAGACCTTCCAAACTCAATGTTTGCATGCTGAACTCAGTGAAGAAGGAATAGTCTGT
This sequence comes from Morus bassanus, assembly GCA_031468815.1. Classification (NCBI taxonomy): domain Eukaryota; kingdom Metazoa; phylum Chordata; class Aves; order Suliformes; family Sulidae; genus Morus; species Morus bassanus. The sequence goes on along the minus strand of CM062570.1, from coordinate 53,433,430 downwards.
GTATGAAGCAAGTTGCAAAAACTTGCTATGTCTCTCAAGAGAGAAGTACAGAATGAAAGTTCTATTTTATATTTGCCTGTGTTTTGACTTAAGAATAAATGTGGTGATAGCAGTGGAGGATACTCATCACCTTGCAGCTGCTGAAAGAAAAAACCCTCTAGCAGTTAGTACCAGAGAGAGTGAGAGAAAGAAATAAGCCAACCTACAGATAAATTAGATCAAGATTTTTCAGTCTGCCTTTTTTTGCTCATTTCTCCATTGTCTTGGTACTTCTAGTCTAGTCACAATCTAGACCATTCTAATTCAGTTTTCATAGGCAAATCCTACTCCCTGACATCTGGGCTTAGCAAGATTTAGACACAGAGGAACAGCCAGAAGTGAGGACCCAACAGGCTAGGGACTATTTAGAGAAGCTGGATGTATTCCAACCTGTGAGGCTAAATGAAGTCTACCCAAGCATGCTGAAAGAGATGGCTGATGTGATTGCAGGGCCAACTCACATCTGTGAAAAATCGTGACAACTGTGGGGTATCGCTAATGGCTGGAGAAAGACTTATACCTATCTTCAAAAGAGGCAATGATCTCTAAGCTTGTCAGCTCGCCTCAGTTCAGGGAAAGATCATGGGGGACACCTTGGAATCCATTTCCAAAGACACGAGTGACAGGAAGGCAATAAGGAGCAATCAATATCAATTTACTAAGAGCAAATCATCCCTGACCAACCTAATTTGCCTTCCAAGATGTAATCATTGGCTATGTGGACAAGAAGAGAGCAGTGAATATGATATATCTTAACTGTAGTAAGACTTTATACTCTGTCTCCCAAAGCAGTCTCATTTGGAAGCTGAGAAAGAATGAACTGGAAGAGCAGACAGTGAGATGGGTTGAAAACTGGCTGGACTGACATAATTCAAAACTGTCAAACCATTAAAACCGACATCTTCAAATAGGGTATCTAGTTCAAAACCAGCTTATTTCTTAGAGATTTTAGAATGAGGACAGAACTCATTTGTTGTGATGTCTAATGGCATCTGGATGCATCTTTTACATGTAGGACAAAATGGTTGAGACCATAATGCCAAACATTGCTGAACACAGAAGAGCAGCTCCGCACTCAGTCTGAGAAAAAGATGAAGCTCTGTGAAAACTAGAATCAGTGAGATATCAGGGAGTCCCCAAAATAACAAAGGATTGGGATGCTGACACATATGGAACTTGTGGAAGCTGAAATAGCTGCTATTATGTGTACTGAGCTTGGTTTATGGAACTACAAAGTGTAAGAATTTCTTGCGAAGGCATCGAAGAAAGGCATAAATTCAAACTTGAAATCCAAGCAGGAAAAAGATGTTGGCTTAAAGCATACCCTTACAGACGCTGCAGATATGTGACAGATTGTCTCGAAGTGCTTTCCATGGACATCAAGAAAACAAATAATGGCAGCAGAAGGAAATGGTGCTGCCATACATAGTAACAAAAAATCTTCATGGGTTTCCAAGTGGTCTGAGCAAACTCCATCTGCGTTTGTGAGAATATGATCACATTTACAGGTGTACATAGCTTCAGAGCTACGTTTGAACAGGACTAAATAATCCAAACTTTCAGCTTAATAAACACCATATAGATATGTATATATAAAAGATACCATATATTTCAGCACTCACTCTACTGATTGGTACATGTCTTATGAAACCTGAATATTCCTAACTGACTCACAGTAACCCAGTGCAGTCCTGAAATACTGTTACTAGAAGCATCCATTTATCTAGGTGTAGATAAATACAAAACTTGTTTGTATATACATAGGAACAAGCCCAGCATACGAAAAAATACACTACAGCAAGTTTCCTGATTTTATTTTCCTCCTATGCTGAAAATTCCACAAATAAGTTGTTAGGAAGGTGAGGTTAAAGAAAATATGTAGCAAGAGATAACTTTAGTACTTCATTACGCTAAAGTGCACTTGCAGATAGCCTCTATCTTCAAGAACTCTGTTCTCTCATATGAAGCTATATAAAAGCTGCTACAGCTACAGATTTCTGGCTGCCATTGAAAAGCTCAATGTTCTGATAGCAGTTGAATTCTGTTAAGACCATCACTAATTACAAAGTACTGAAAATTATTACTTGCTGTTATTCCTATTTCTTTTGCAAGTTGTTTAACATACTTAAGTATTCCAGGAGCTAAAGAATTTAATAATGTAGTTATCTTTTCTCCTAGGTTTTCTTTTTTTGGTCTTGTCCTTTTTTTTTTTTTTAATAAGCAGCTAAAAATTTCCATCTGAGTATTTTCAGTTTTTATGTCCCTGGATCCAATATCGCAGAAATTGCATGAAACACAGTGGAACAGAGCAGCTAGTCTGATCTCTGTGTCTTATAGGCAATTATCTATTATCCAGTTCAAATAAGTAAAATTCAGGAGACCAAAATGTACAGGAGAGATTCAGGCTGTAGGTCATAAGTGTTCAGCAATAAATTAATTTAGTAAAATAACTTAAATAACCCAGATAGAAAAAAAGGCATATTTTGTTTAGGACATTATGATGAAGGGGAAAAAAAAAAATCAGTATTTCTGCCAGTTGTGTCTTCTTGAAGATTGGTTTAGTACTGACAGCCTATGCTAAACAGAAGAGAAGAGAGTCTCCATAGCATCACTGGTCCTCTCTGCTCTGTATCCTATCTCCATTTGTGATGAATACTTCAGAGAGAAATATAGCTGGTCCTTTTTTCTCTGAATATCCCTGACCAGCCAGGGATAATCATCCTGTTCTGATGCCTAGAGGTGATGAAATCAAGTGTGAGGTTTTATTTTAGTTCTTATTTTGCTGAAAAACTTAAGCAAGAAAGTTGCAGGAACACTGATTCAGAACAAATGTTGATCTTCCAATAATCTAGGAAAAAAATGATTGTGCATGAGAACTACTGGAACACGAGAGACCTCCTCAACCATGTCACACCTTTCCAAAGACAAGCAGGAAGGATGGATCCAACCTTGTTACATAGGCATTAACCTAACTTGTTTTAAAGACTTAAAATGGTTCCAGTCTACGACCTTTTCTAATGAGCTGTGTCAACAGTTAACTACCTTTTTGCTATGAAAGTGAATGTTATTGCAAGATTGAACTTTAATTACATTCTGTAGCAAATGAATCGTCTTACGCCTTTGTTGGCAAGACTTAAAAGCCGTCCACTCTTGGATATCTTTTCCACATTCCTACATACAGTTATCAAACCACTCATTATCCTTTGTGCTGATTCCTCAGTGCTTGCCAGGAGGAACTGCAGATATGAAATGCTATAAAAGTATTCACTTCTCCTGAAGTGACAAAATTAACCCCAATTCCATGTGTGAGTATTTAATTTGAATTACCTGTGGATAAATGAACTTCTCCAGGAGTAATCACTGAGCATGATCCCATGTAAAACTCTGAATGCTATTACAGCTCTACCACAGGAATTTTGGTGATTAAACTTAAGGGAAATCCATGGGAAGCCTTCCTCAGCTTTGGCAAGCACTGAGTTGTGTCCTGGATCACTAAAGACTATCTTTTTCCCTGATCTTTTCTGACTTCAAATGCTAGGGCAATTGATGTTACTTTGGTCAATTCAATCTCACCTTCATTAGATGCTTTACTCACCCAGTCAGTTTTACAAACTGCTACTGAAATAGAATTTGAGAGAGTTGTTACCTGGGAACCAACAGAACGTACCCCTTTAAATAAGGGTCATGTCATGTCCATGTCATGTTGTACCTCATGGGGGAAGGAGGTGGAACTGTTGAGCTGCCTTACGCTCAGAGAGCCTTCTGTCACCTAGCTCCAAAATCCAACAATAAGACAAAGCCCTTGTCCTGCTGCCAGCTATAGGAGTCAGAAAACAATTATCCTCCACTGCTTCCTGAATAATAAGAGTAGATCAGAAGGGGATAAGAATTTTGATTTATCCTGTAGTGTTTAGTTAGAAGAACCATGCAAAAAGGTATCTTGAACCTCTGTTTAAAATATCTTCTAACATGATGCAGCCTATGATAACCAAATCATTTGTTATTCAACTCAGTACTGTAATGCTTGAAAATAATTTTCTTAAAGTAACTTAAGAACTTATTACATGTAATTTTTTAATCTGTTATACAGACTTTGTGATGAACAAATTGCCTACTACCTATAAATGAAATTACCAAAATCTTTAAAAATTACTTTATTTCGGAATAAAATAGGGAGTAAAGCAGGAACACTAAAGTGAAATGCTCTGTTACTCTGTCTCATTTGGATTAATTCATCTTGCAGGTGAAGAACACAGCTTTTTAACACAGTGGGATCAGTACAATTTTAATGGACAGCTGGCTGGGCCAAGACTCTGAAGAGTCACAGACGGAACTGGTATAATTTTCCTCATGTACTGTCTTTTTATGGAAGGACAACTTCACTGTTTGGCAAAATACTTGTTCAGCTGAGTGAGAGTCAGTTCCAGAGTATCCAGAATCTGACAGTCAGAACAGATCTGTTTGATGCAGCAGCAGAAACAGAAATGTTTCGTAAACACCAGCACTACCAGCACTCCCACTGCTGAACTTTACAGCTGCCTGCAGTGATGCTTGCAACAAAGGCAACTTCGTACATGCTCATACGCAGCCCATGAGACAAAAACGTAGTAACAACATAATTACTAGTTTGAGGAGCTGAGCTACTAGAACTTCAGTGAAAACAATAAGGAGAGATTTAATAGCTCATACTGCTTCTGTGGGAACTTCAGATGACCACACAGAACTCAACGAAAATTATGAAAGAGTTTCCCATGCATTTTATGGAACAAGTTGCATACTCCATGTGGATACACACGGGATAGTGATTTACTGGTTGGAAGAACTGAGTCCATTTCTCATTTTGGAAGGTGATACGGATGGTGGTTTTTGGATAGAATTGGCTAACAATGCTGTCAGACCAGAAGACAGCAGGGAATGCAAAAACATGCCAGGTTTTTTCCAGTAAATCTTAAAGATTATCTTCTAGTAGATAACAATGATGTGTGTTTTTTGAAGAAGATAAAAGTATAATTTATTCACACAGATTAATGATACAAAGGCACTCTTTAAGAGCTAGAAGAGAGAGAATCTTTAAAAAGAAAAATCAAACTAGACAAAAATACATGCAGGGTTTTTTTTTTTTAAAATTCTTCAGTCCATTTTGTATCCATAAAAATAGTCTTGTATTTAAACTTCCTACTTAATTCTTCATTTACACTTTCCTACCATAGTTATATATTGCTTGTGTTCCTAGAATGTTACTTTTACTATGCAATTTCCATATTTCAAAATACAAATTACTCATTGTATTTGCTGTCTGAAACTGTTTTCATCCTCATTTGTAGAGGTAGTCAAGGCCCACCAATATCAGATGGAAATTAGTCATCATCTTCGTATTTTACCTAACACAGTCCAAACCCGTGTCTTTATTGCTATCCTTTCATTCCCTGCTTCTGATCTTTACTCTGACAGAGATTTTTGACCCCACTGATTTGTTTCTTTCTCCCAGTATGCCTTCTTTGCTGGACAACAAACATGCAAATAGATGCTTTGTCCACTGGCTTATTCATGTCTTTCTCTACTGGTATAGTGTGAATTTTCAGTCCCAGTTTACCAAGTACAGTCAATCATTGACTTCTCTGAACTATTATTTCCCCAAAGACTTATAAGCATCCCTTCCCATGTCAAATGCTGTCCCTAGCCCATTGTTATCTGAAGAGAAGATAATGAGAAAATGTTTTAGAAGATGTTTTACTCACTAATAATTCTGTAATTTTTTTTGTCTGCCTCCTAGCATGAACTGTCTTACCTTGGTCTAAAGACTGAAAATGTCTTGAAGTAGGACTGTTACTGAAATTAAATGGCATACTTGCAGCAATTTAGAAAATAAGAATAATGGTGATATTGGTAGCCTGCTAGTATTTTTGCTTTCATTCTCATCAAGATCAGACATGCTTACACTTCACAAACCTATTTTTAAGTGGTGACAACATTATTTGTATTACTGAAGCACTCAAAAGCCACAGGCTTGGACCACAACCTGATTGTGCAAGATCCTGTACAAACAGGGCAGAAGAATTACCCATACACCAGAAGGAATGTAACCAGTATAAAGCAAGAATCCTCATGCAGACTGATGTGGGAGTACAAGGAAAATGATCATTTGTGTCATATAAATAATGTTTTAAGTAGTCTGGGAACAAAGGGATCTTGACTGATATCAAATTTTTTCAGATACCCCAGCAAAAGAGTACACTGCAGAAAGCATTAGGAACAGTCAGTGAGATAGCTTTGCTGAATTATGTGGGGGGGTCCTTACATGGAAAACCATGAAGGAATCCAGTCTCTCATATTCCAGCTTTACCTGCAATTATGAAAGTTACCCTATGAGTATTTTTCTGAAGCATCTAGGATCTCATAACCCTAAACATATACAGAACCTAGAATATTTTCTCTTTAAAAAGTACAGTAGTGCTTACAGAGTCTTCCAAAAGTATATTTATTTCCTTTTTCTGATTTGCTAAAAGTCATATCAATGACCAGATTATTCTTCATGAACTATTTCATCTTTTCATTTGTAGTGAAATATGAACTCTCATCATCCTTTCCTTTTCCCCCACTTCCAGTTTCCTCTCAAAGAGGATCATCCAGTTCTGAAGATTCCCAAACACTCAGTCCCTGCGGCACACAGCTGCTCCAGAGGCCAATGTGCCCTTACGCTTCCTCTCTCTTTTGCCTCTTTCATATATGAAGAGGATTACAAAAAAACACTGACAATTCTGGAGCTTTTGAAGGCAGTGGAAGAACTTTCCAAACACTTTTATGTATTTTATGTGCTTGATGGACTATACTGAAACACCTCTTTAGCTTGTAGGAATGAGACATTTTCTTAAGTGCCACCATAGCCATGAAGATGACTTTTATCAAAACCTGTGAGCCACCCAAATGTATGGTAGAGCCCATAAAAATATGAATTAAAGATTTTATTATACCATGAATGGCATAATTATTAAATTAGTTAGTATTCCTTAGTAGCTACTACTCTGTACATGTCACAGATTACAAGACTGAAGCATGTTTTTGTCAGTGCATGCTTACATGCTGAATTTGTTGCAAGATTAGGGTCTGAAATGCCATTTATTTCCCTACAGCAATCTTTCACACTACTACTTTACAGCAGTCTATCATACTCACTGCAACGTGGTCATTAAAGGTAATACTAATAGTCAAAGGAGACTTAACAGGAAAAGAGCATTTCTTGACAATGTTATCACTGTGACTTAACAAAAAATGAATGATTTAAAACTTAAACTGTGTAAGTATGTGCTTACACTAATATCAATTAATGCCAAAACACAGTACTGAAAGCATAAAAGGTATGCTAACTGGAAGGGATCGTCCGCCTGTACTGTGATTAACTCTACCTACATCATTTGCAAGAGATTAAGGAAGTTTAGAATTAGAAAACACATGCATTACACAAGGATGGTAGTCCAAAAGAGCACGTTGACAGGCAGACACCCATGAAATGCTGCCTTGGAATTCATGTATCCCAGCTTTCACTCTGCCCAGTAGCTTGGACAGCAGCAGCGGGAGATCTGATCGGACTCACGTTCTGCAGGGCCCTGCAGCAGAATTGCTGATGACCCCAAGTGATTAAGGGTCAACAAACTCCAGCCTGAAGCAACCGTTCTATGAACTTTGGCACATTCTGAGTCAGCTCCTGCTGGTTTGTTGCCTTTGGCCCTTATCTTGCAGTTTAGCAAGGATTGTGAAATTCTGAATAAAGTTACAGGACAGATCGGGTCTGTCTCAGTGACTCAAGGTCTTGCTCTTCAAATGTTCTCGATCTTCAGAATTCCTTTGGCAAATAATCTCATCTATCAGTTAAACATTTTCCAATAGGTGTGTCAAAGGACCCACAAAAAAAAAAAAAAGAAAATATTTCTATAAATATCTTGTGGGGCAGGGAAACATTATCAGAGATTCTCTATGGTATCACCTTGTTTGGAAAAACTACCTGCATTCCATGTGTGCACAAACTTCAGCCCATAACTGAGAAAACACTGCTTTTAATCTAGTACTGTGTGTTTTTTTTCAGATGGATGAAGGGAACAACTGCCTCTGAAAAGGGCAAATATCTTTGGAACATGAAAAGAAACAGAGGAAAAGAAGAGGAGCCACCCACTTTCAAAAGTACTTATAAGTCTAACCTCACTGACTCCCAAATGGCCAAGTTGCCTACAAAAGAGGGCTTTTAATATAAAGTCAATTAGACTTCTGAAAATTTTGCTGTGAATTTTGCTTTCAAGGCAGAACTCAGGCTTTTGGCAGAAATTATAGGTTCTTCCTCCTTAAAAGTACAAAGAAGAGAACATATAACTCCTTTTTTCTTGGCAATGTCTTTTCTGCCATTGAGGTAGCCTCAGTGCTGTAATGGAACACTTAATGAATTAAAGATTTTCAGTGACAGGTAATCATAGGTAGATATGTAAATACAAAAGGGTGCAGAAGTCATAAAATAAAATATTAATCTTGTCTATATTTCTTGGAAAGTGGCAACTCACTTCAAATGAGAAAAGCTCTCTATATTCAAATATTTAATATGAGACCTGTGACATCTTTCAACATATTTTGAGACGTAAACTTAGTCAGATTCAGCTAAACGATCCTAGTGCTTCTCCCCTGATCTTTGCAAGAAGGTAGTTCCTACTTGTAGTGTGTACTTTAACATCCATTCTCCTTTCCCTCTCTCCCTACCCTTTTACTGAGCAATCATGAACAAGTAATAAAATAATCATAGGAAGAACTCCATTCTTCTGCCTTGCTGCTTCCTTAGCTGGGGTAGTTCCTGGAGAATTTCTTATCCTAGCAACGAGTTTTGAAAGAGCACTCAGGTTAAGGTTTTCAGTGTCTACAGTTGGATTACTGAATACATTTGCAAGACATTACCAAGACATTTTCAGAAGTAATTTAGAAGCATAAAACTTAGTGAAAACTGTTCAGCTACAGAGGTAACACAAATAGATACAGCAACAAGATTTTCCTTCCTGGAAATCATCTTAGTCCTGCAGGTGCCATGAGATGCAATTCACAACATTCAGTGGCAGGTAGGTCCCTTGTACTTGTTCACCTCAGCAGCTGTCTACTTCTGCCTTTAAACATCTGAATGGTTTTAAAAAAAAATCTGTCCTTTTAGTAATTTTCAGAAATCATTTATTAGTGGCTCAGTTAAGAAAAAAATTTTGGACAATTACATGTTCTCCTGAAGTGCAGGATGGCTTCTAGGTACCCAGAGTCTCTGAATTTTTAAAAATAAATCTTAAATCGCTATCTTTTCTTAACATAGAGTCTATGTACTCTGATTTTCCCTTCTTACAATTTCTGTGTTTCCAAGAGATTATCCACAGGATGTTCTAAACAATGTGAGAAACCCATTAAAGATTTTTTTCCTCTCCTAAGAATACAGAGGTCTCAAAACACTCTGCAATCCCTAAACACGTCAAAATATCACTCCGTGATGGCAACAGCAAAACCGGATCTTTCTTGAACTGCTTTTTTATTGACAAAGCAGCAAAAGAAGAATTAGAAAAATTCGATGTGACTGTGTAGCAAAGCTCCACAATGAACCAATATAGTTCAGCTTTAACAGTTTGGCTGTATTACTTTCTGTTACATTTTTGTTATCATCTGACTTATGCCTATCACCTCACTAATTCTCCAATAAGATACTCAATTGCTGAACTTTTTGTTCATTCAACATATCAACCATGTGAGTTTATTGTGAAAATAAACTCATTGCTCCTGTTCAGCTGAAAGGTCTGTGCTTAATTTCACTTTTTCTAGATAAACCTGCCAATTGCAGCAAATGCTGAATTTTATATATTGTTATCTTAAAGTTCCTTCAGCCTTTCAAGGATATATATATTGGCCAGTCATTTGAGGTGCTTTGAAACTCATCACATTTTAAAGAAATAGCATATTTAATCTCACATTTATCTAATCTTGCATTTACTCATCAATACTCGTAAACTGTGTTGAACACTCCTAAGGCTATACTACTGCAATATAAAATATGATGGACTGAGAGTTACAGCTTTGTAAAAAGAGTGCTAGCATTCTGCAGGAACACGGTCTACTGAGAAATTATTTCTGTCATCCACTCCTCTCCCTTCTCTGAAATGAAATCCTACTTTGTTTTCGCATTGCAGTCTTCAGTCTCAATGGCCTGTAATTCCTCACAGGCTGCCTCTCGTGTGGGGTTTTTGCTCACCTAACAAACTGCTATGGAAGAATAAGCTTCCCAGTCTAGTGCCACTCACATGCAGACAACATTGTCTTCTCAGAGTGGGAGCCCAAAACTTCAGATTGAGCTTGGAAGACCGAAGGATCTCCCCGCTTTACATCTTGAGCAGTACCCTGTTTGCCTTTCTGTATTCTGCATGACAATACATTAACTATTAATCTCTACATAATGTGCACAGTATTTTTTAATATACAGTAATCATATTTCACTACTTATTGGATTGTAGAATACAGGGAATACCTTAAGCGCCATTACAGGTTGTTTGGATTTTACTTCTCTTTTTAAAATAGGGATAGGACAAAAATACCATAAAGATGGTTCAGTAAGAGAAGGTACATAGAACAAAATTTCAGAGCACAAGCTATGTTTTAGGGAATAAAACAGACAAAATAAAACCTCTGCTAACTTCTATGTTAGAACACAGAAAGTTTCAAAGTATGGTAGTTAATCTGAAGAAAATAAAAAGTGGCAACACGCTGGAATGTACAGTTTCTATTTATAGAAAGCTCAACAAACTAGAAGCCCATGCCATTCAGTTAACAATTTACAACACCTTCATTGTATAGTGCAGTGCAGAAAGTGGAAGGCTGTTTCATTTCTGTATTTCCAGACGTGTGTCATTTCCAACCCCATATTTAATAGTGTGTAACTGCCTGAAGGGGGGAGATCAGAATGTGTGGCATGTCTCACTGAGAGGAATTTTGTGCATTAAAAAACCCCAAACCAAGCTCTTTCAACTATTAAACAGAGAGCTAACCAGTTTCCTTACTCCCATCCTGGCTTTGAAGACCAAAGAAAAAAAGAAAAAGCGAAAAAGAAAAGGAAGAAAAAAAGAGAAAGAAAGCACAAAGAAAGACATAGCAGAGAGTGAGATATGGAGAGGGCAAGAGACGGGAAGAAAGAGAGCGCAGGAGCAAGAGAATTCCTTACAAGAGAGGCATATGTAAAGGACAAGAAGAAATGGTTTTCCATGATGTCACTCACAGCATGTCTGTGTCTGGAAAAGTGCTTGCAAAGGCAGACATAGATTTCTTCCATTCCAGTAATGCAAACTATTCATGCCACGTTTTCAAACCATGTTCCAGGAGTAAAGAATACTGTGTATGAGGCATGAAAGAAGATAATCTAGATATTTATTCACTCCAAACAAGCTGATTTGACTGACCTGATAATTTAGGTCTTGTCATTTCCTCTTTACCCTTTAGAATCCAGTTTTTCCAATTTTCTCCTACTTTGCAATCTGTTCCCCCCACCCCTTCTTGTTTGTTTCTGCTTTCATCTCTCACCCTCTTCAAGAAGCTGATGCAAGGTTTTTTCTTCCTTCTTCATGTGCATGCTTCTACTTTCCTGTGCTCTCCATCTACTGGTAGTGATATTACACTGTCGTCGCTACTTTTCTAACTCAAATTCTGTGTCTTTGTCCCCTCGTTCTGTGCTCCCTTACTTGTCTTGGACTCAAGCCTGAAATGCTTTCTTAGATAAAACACAGGAAATTCTCACCAAAAGGCATATTTACATATTACATTGTTTCTTTCCCCTTTAATACAGCTTTTCTTTCTTGAGGCTTTGCATATTCCCTCTTCAGCTAAATGCACATTACTTCCGACATCGCAAATCCCCAAAAAAATCACTTAGCTGATAGCGCACTTAAAATAACCACAGCTGCAAGTGGAGACATGGATTCATGGAGGCTGAATTCAGTACTAACAAGGGTGATAGCATAAACAATTATTAGTGATGTATGTGTCCCCCAAAAGCACTGGCCTTCAGCCCATGGCCTGGAAAACATCTAATACCTGTGTTTGCTATAAATGCCAATATTTCTTCTCCCTTGTTCAGGTCACAGGTAGACATATTATCCAGCTGCATATAAGAAGAGAAGAAGTAATTCAAATGCTTCTAGGGCTAGGCAAAGCTGTGGCTGCACAGCCGTGCCAGTGATCTTGCTGAGACTGATCTGGTGAAAGACAGCCATGGACCATGGGGAAGACAAAGTGTACTTTGGAGCAGGGTGGGTACGATTTAGTGTTAATAACTGTCCTGACTTTAACGCAAGATGCAAATCCAGAATAAAAGTCAGGAGGGTGGAAAAGTCAAAGAAAATAGAAGAAAAAGAAGATAAAACTAAAAAAAAAAAAAGAGAGAAAAGGAGAAAGAGAAAAAAGAAAGAAGACAAAAAAGAAAAAAGGAAAAAAGAAAAAAGAAGAAGAAACAGAAAAAAAGACCACTTTAAAGATTCAGGAGCTTAGCTATGCTGAAGTAAAGCATCATTTTAAAATCATTCTGCTCTTTCCTGTTTTTATATACACAATTCTGCCAAAAGGCATTCAAATTTCATGACATCGCAACATGGGCCAAAGTCCAATCAAGCATCGAACTTTTGGATGTGAATATTAGGATATTAGTTGAAAAGAGTTTTACAGTAATTAACAGTACTTTATAATAAATAGAACAATTCTAATCTTGTCAGGACAACATTTTTAATATCAGTTTAAATAGCCACTAATAGTTACTATCACTTTGGAGATTAGCACACTGGATGCTCAAAGCAGTAGGTTTCTTTGTAGTTTTTAAGCAGCTCAAATGTGATTGCTATACCTGCAAATCATAGTGCATCTCACCTGCTCTGCATGACAACAGTAGCATGGGACAGCTGGGTGATCTGAATCCCCTCCTTGTATGAATGTCATGCAAAAGAAGAGAAAAAAAGCAGTATTGTCTGGGATGCAACTGCACCTCTAAACCAGCATTACCTTAGAAATAAACTCCTGAGATGACACTGTTTTCTCCATCTTCAAACCACTCTGAGCTTTCCCTTCTCTTGAATTGTGGAGGGATAAGGTAAAGGTCTTGTGGCTCTCAGTCCACAAGATGATTTTCAGTCTGTGCTATTTAGTTTGACTTCTTCTCTCCCAGTGATCTAATTCCTAACAAGATGTAATAAGCACTCACAGAGTCTGATAGAGAAACAATGGATTTCTTCATAGAGCTATCCAAAACCAAAGCTGAAGTTGCCTGTGGCAAATTACAAGTTAACCAACAATTCAGCATCTAACAACAGTTTATCCTAGCTGAAAGTCTTGTGCAACACTGTTGGACTGAATAAAGTTGCAGCCTTTTGTCACCTATTGGTCTACTGGCAAAAAGTTCAAGATTTTTCATGGCTTTAAATTCCCTTAGCTGCAGTTCCCAGAAAGTCTGCAACCTAGCTTTCTGCAGCAAGTCTCCAAACAGCTCTCTCCTTTTCCACGCCTTCATACTGTCCAGCAAGGGGACCTACTGACCTTTTCTGAAACCCTCTTTTCTTTGTTCTGGAGATTTTGAGATATCTTCTTGAGTTATTACTGAACAGGATGGAAACAGACACAAATCTATGAATATTTCTGTTTCCATGGCGTTTATTAAAGACTTTTACACAGAATACATTCTGCTTATTTCAACACAGTAAGATGCTCTTCAACGTTATTTTAAGGACTTAGATCATTAAAAATCCTCATGCTAGCCTTCCGCATGTGGTGAAATTTGTCCTCCAGCATATCTTCCAGTTATTTCCTTTCAAAGAGACGGAATTCTGAAAATGGTGAGATGTACAGATGTAATAACTGATGCAATACGTCTCAGTACAATTTTAACAGTAGATTTCAGATTCCTTCTTTTCAACAGTTTCCCAGTAATGTTTGGCATTCATGACTTGCTCTGAAATGCTGTATCAGGCATGAAACAGAGAAGGCGTGTGTCACTAGGACAAGTTAATTTGAGATAAATATCTATGCAAGAGAAATAGCATCCATGTAAGAGAAATAACCCATAAAAGGGCTTCCATGTCCAACTGTCTATGGTTTAGAGCATGTCTATGGTTGTACTGGATCAATCTAGACTATTTTTCTCTTCCCAAGACCTGCAGTAGATTACAGGATGTGTATAAAAAAATGGCAATCCCCATGGCAGCTATAGGGCATGCATGTACTGCAAACAACAGGCCCAACTCAAGAGGTTGGCAAACTGTGGCTCTTGAGTCAAATGCAACTCCTGCATTAGGATTTCATCGCCCTTAATGATTCTATGATTCTACGATCACGTGACTGACGTTAAGACTGTGATGATAATGAGCAGAAGCTTCTATCTGCTGCTTTGATGGGTTATAAACTTTTTTCCAAAAGATGTCCAATTTACTTTTACCTTCCAAAATACCAATAAGTTCCACAGATTTAACCTTTAAAAAAGATAGTCCTTTGTTTTTAAAGTAAGTGATTATTCCCTATGTATCTCACCTATACCAATCATCATCTCCTGCAGTGATCTCTTTGCAAGTATTGGCTCATATCAAAACTAATGCATTCAGATGTATACACCTCAGAATAGACATAATATATACATATATATGTATATTATATATATTATGTTACACATAATATATATACATATACATAATATACATATTGTTACAATCTAAACAACAACAAAAATTCCATTAATAAAACTGCTTATTGCTTAGTGATTTTTTTCTTTCTTCAGGGAAAATAAATTCTTTACGCTGTTGACATTAAGAATGAGTTTACATCTTTTTCAACAATTTTCCGCTCACAGGCTTCTAACTGACTGTGATTTAAAAATTTTGCCCATCTTTGCTCATGTATGTAACTATTCTGAGCTGAATTATGGGATTTGAGTTCTTCAATGCAGGGATGCACTATATGGATTACATGCTGACAGAGAAAATTTACAAAGTATTTTTTTTTAAAAAACACAGTGATATGAATGTCATGTAAGCTTTTCTTGGCAGGTGCTGAAAAAGAGTTAAAATTTCATACTGACATACAGTTAAACATATGTAAGTAACCAAGAAGAAAAGGGGAAACTTGGTAAGGATTCAACTCAGTCCATATGGAAGAGCACAGAAGAGAGACTTGCACTAAACTTATCAGGCAATAAAATTGGAGAACAAATAGGAACATTTCACGTAATGTCTGACATTAAGAACATATTGCCATGGAAAGCAAAGCCCAGCAAGCTCTCAAAAATTCAGACTCAACCAGCTTCATATCAGAGTTGCTTAAGTTAAAAAAGACATTGATATCCTGTCATTCTATCAAACCTACCATTTCTGAATGGCTAGAGAAATTAAGCCTTGTCCTACTGATTTCATATGAGAGAAAGATTTACTAAGAACAACATTTTTAGATAAGCTTTAACTTTAAGTGTAAATACACCAAAGGTTACACAAACTGTAATTTTGCTTGCTTCCTTCACAGGTTTATATCTAACAAAACAGGACAAATCCCCATCCTCAACACTGCTACTCTGCTAAATCACCTTATGGCTGACAGAAATACTCAATGTAGTGTCAACGTAGGCCCATCTAAAATTTGCTGTTTCCTATGTTTTGAAAGTTATTTAGGCTTTGTGTCTTATACTAAAGGAATTTCAACTCTTCTGCAGAAGACCTCCCATTTCTGCATAAATTATTCACACTGACAATGTCCACCCACTGTTTCCATCACCATAATATTTAAGCTAACCCTTTAACCTAATGGTTACAAATAGCTTTTAGAAGAAATAAGTCATTTATTTATAACTTTCACCCGGAAGGTGCTAGCAAATGAGACAGTATGTGCATATCCACAAACCACTGGAAGAAGACAAGGCACCTAGCAGTAAGCGTGACATCATGAGAGGCCTCTATTTGATTGAAGGGGGTACAAATAACTAAACATGTTATTTTATCCCTGGAAAATGGATAAACCAACTTTTTTTCTCAGTGATAGTCACTTGCAAATTGATGTCTGCATATTTCTTTCCTTTCACAAAATAAACAACAATTTGAAAGCAACATGCTGGTCAATAGGTGACTTATAAATATTCACTTATGCTTCTTATTGCAGTCAAAGCATTTGATTATCAAAATCACAATGTTTCATTTCTAAATATTGACCAAAAAATAGATGAACAACTAATTAAAACTGATTTATTTACGCATACCGATCTTTTTGTTAGATATTACATAGAACAGTCATTCCTCCAAAACCTGACTCAGTAATCTATCACATGAATCTTCATTGATACCAGTTTTCAAATAG
Source organism: Morus bassanus (assembly GCA_031468815.1). Classification (NCBI taxonomy): domain Eukaryota; kingdom Metazoa; phylum Chordata; class Aves; order Suliformes; family Sulidae; genus Morus; species Morus bassanus. Next base: position 53,417,029 of record CM062570.1, on the reverse strand, counting down.
CAAAAATTGAACTATGTTATTCAGAATACAGACCTATGGTCACAAATGCTTTTTGCAATACTTAAGCCATGTAATTTAATTTTGCATCAAAAGGTATATTCGTCATTAAAAAATAGCGGTACATTTACCTAAAAGTAAAATTCAAACGTCTCAATTTTTCCTAAAATTTTTTTACTAATGTCTACCTGTTCGTAGAATGAGCCTCAGTTGTCCCCTAGAAATTCCTGGGGAGTGTAGCAGTAAGTCAGAGGAAGAAATGTAAGTTGGTGGGGTGGGTTTTTTTGGCTATGGTAGTCATTAGTTTGGAAAAAGTACTAAAATCCAAAGAAATTTTCTGAGTAATTATTCTTTATTACTAGTATGTTTTTCTAGAACAAGTCTATTTCTAAGCTAAATAGAAAATGTCTTTTTTCCCTGCAGTTTCACAGTAATTTAGAGTATCAGCCTGAATTCTTGTATTTCACATTCCAGCTCTTATGATATTCCTGTATTACAGACACCTTCTTTGTTGAAATTCAGCCTATCATCATTTTTATGCAGAAGCTTGACACATTTTTTAGACCACAGTACTTGACACATAGAACTGACTCTCTTGGCTTTTGTAAGATGGGACACCAGCAATTCTTCTAGGCATCACACATTCGTTTGGAACTGGAGGACATATGACTCATGATATGAGCCTGAATGCAAACTCAGGCTGCCCTGTGGTGTGTCTACATAACCATTACTTAGTAATCAATGGAGCATGAGTCAGCTCTTTGAATATAGTCATAGTAGGCATAAGGAAAACTTCCTGATGCTTGGGAAAGATCACTTATGGTTTTTCTGTATGTATTTTTTAAGATACCAGACATATGACTTTGGGAAGAAGTATTCTGAGTCCTTGTGGTAATTCATTCTGATCATTAAATCTTTTATCTCTGACACAAGGCCTTAATTCTGCAAAAAACATATCCACATGCACGGTGACACTTCTGACATGCACAGTCTTGTTGATTTAAACAGATTTACTTGTGTAAAAAAATACATTTAACTGATTGCAGAATGAGGTTGAAAGAAACAATTAAACTGAGGCTAAAATTTCAAATAGCAAGACCTCGTATGATTCATATGATTGATATTCATGTGATTTGTTCTTACAGAACCTGGAAAGCTCTCTTTCTCTGCATCTGCTCGTGATCATTTAACAGCAACATAAATGATTTCCTGCTATTAAGCCTCGAGTATTTAAATTTAAGTTACATAGAAGGATATTGGTCCTGAGTGCTCTCACACAATAACATTCCTCCAGTCACAGATTTCAGTTTCCCTTTGTTAAACATAGATATGGCAGTACTAATAAATGCAATGCTGATGTGCAAGAACATAAGAGATTTGATTCCAAGTATCAGTAAATCTGACATGCAATAAAGAAATAGTAGTGCAAAGCATGAGTTGCCCCTCCTTTCTGAGGGGTTTGGGAATTGTCTTGCCCAGGCCCAAATGCAAACAGGATGTCAGACTGCAGTTTTTAGATTCCCTACCACAGTAACATTCCAGTAAATGACAAGAAATGATAATTCTCTCAACTTTTCTAGCTCATGGAGAAAAGATACAAGATGGTCTGAGCTGATCTTGAAGATTTTTGACCTCTTAGCCTGTTATAGGCAGCCATAACCATAACACATTAAACTGTAACACATTTAAGCATGATACCTTTAAATATAAATACACCCTTGCTCAGACTTTTCTACTGAACTACTTGGCAACTTCAGGTATGATTATTAGCTTAATGTAAATTTTTCTTACAGAGAAGTAGTTTCCTAGTCTCAAACACAAGAGGCTTAAATAAAATGAGAAAAATGAAAACCACTCTGGATTTTGCAAAACAAACAGAGACTATCTTCCAGGGTGGCTGTGTTCAGTATTTTTTCCTCCCAGTTGGGTCCACTTGAAGGCAATAAGCAACATGCCAAGGGGAACCTTAGCACTCTAACATAACGGACTTAGTGCTCTCAAACCCACATGCCTCCTATGGTGTTACACAAGCAGTTGTGATGTTACTGTGATGTCAGTAATTATGTAGCTGGCTGAAAACAGGATATGATTTTTATAAATACCAGCACTTAATATACAAATAAATTATTGCATGTGTGAATATAAAATAAGGAATTCCTAATGTGAAACTTACAGTTCAAGGGACTAATCTAAAAATCTTCCAAACATCTTACACCTATTAAGAGCTGAATTTTTCCTCCATTATTGTAAAATCAATTCTTTTCAGGACTAAGTGGAAATTTTTTAACGTTTCTAAAAATATCCCCATCCACTAGAAAACTTCATTCCCACAGAAAAATGTCAAACTTCAGTCCATCATATCTTATAAATATTTGGAACACATCTGTACAAGATGAAAATCTTTCTTTTTTTTTTTTGTAAAGATGAAAATTCTGTATGTTCGATTATGAAATGTTTTAATAGGCACGACTGCCTGATGTGGTGTAAATGCCTGATGTCTGCTGCCCAGTACCCTTCATTTACAAAAGCGAGGCAGCAGATGGCAGCATACAGTGAAAAAATGTACTTAACATTAGAAATAGTACAATTAGCAATGTTACTGCTGAAGAAGTCATAAACTTTTGCTTCCCTTTATAAAAAACAGTTACTGTACATAATCAGACTGATACAGTGTTGAAGATAGTGTCAGCAACTCTATAGAAAGGAGGAAGACATTAGAAAAAAAACCTGTATATAAGCACAGCTGCTATAAATGGTTTGTAAGAAGAGACAGAAATGTAGACGTACCACTTGATGTCTTGGAAATACTCAGAAGTCTTCCTGCTTAGCACTTTGCAAGCTGGGTATTTAGTTAGAGTCCCAATATTGTGTTGGAATCGAACTTGGAAACAAAAATGGACAGCCTAATACATGTATTTCCTAGGTCATACTGCACCTATATAAAATGGCAAACCTTTTATTGCATTCTGAATTTCCATACATTTTGGTGACTCAGGAATCAATACTGAAGGACAGAAAAAGAGAGATACTGGCCCTGACCAGTGCAGCACTGTCAAAGATGTCATAACTGGATTCAGTGGGTTTCGTTCAAATTCTAGGAGTAGCTTACTCTCATTGCAAAAAAAAAGTGCTCACCTTTAAGATTTACGGTGCTTAAAAGACTTCATAGAACAAAATGCACCTCTGCCATTTACAGTTTGCTGCTTCTTTCATTTGAGAAAAAATAAAATACACTTGGGGTTAACATAGAAATTTATACTTAGAATACAGATTTTTTTGGGGGAACAAGCCAGAGTGAAAGAAAAATTTTGAGAGATTCATGTAACAAACACAGCATAATCCTGCTGTTACCTACTACATGATTGGCCAATGTAGCTTCATAGTAACTTATGTGTTGAAAAAAACTTTTTGTAGGGTGAAATAACAGGCTGTTAGAATTCAAATGAAAATGTGATTGTGTTAAAATTTGCTTTCATAATTAGTAGTCTTACCCTGTCTTCTAAAACCCTTTTTTTAAACATAGATAAGAAAAGCAATACTAACTCAATCAACACAGTCAGATTCTGAAGTCTTTTCTCATCTTCTATTTGTAAAAATTCTTAAGTTTTCAAAAACCAATGTTTTACTTAATGTTGCATAGTAAGAGTCTTTCCAGTTTTTCCTGAATGAGTAAAATAAGAATTTAAGGAGCACCATAATATCAGCAATAATAATGTCAGTGTGGTGCTTAGTTGCTAGCTGGGGTTAAACCACAACAGTCATATGAGGACTTAAATAAATAAATAAATATAAAATAAAGGTATGAGTCAGCAATACCAAAATTTATCAACTTTCAAGTGGCATGACCCACTGTGAAAAAGTTGTCTGCACAAATTCATTGACATATTCTGTGTGTTTGCACTCCCCATAGTTCACTGAATTTACTAAAAAACATAATGCAGTGGGAAATGTAAACATTTCAAACAGTTGCTGCCCTGATAATTCTTTATATTTAATTCTGAAGTCAAGGGTTCCTTGCACTTACCATAAATTTTAGCGTCATTTCATAAGTTAAAAAAGAGTGTAGTAAATTAGCAGGAAAATTAAACTCTATTTCTTAATCTACAGATCTGTAAATTATTCTTCACAGAATGATTTGCCTTTCTCTAAACAGCTGAAATTTTAAAATATAAGATCAAAAGCATTTGTGAAAGGCTAAATTTATTCATACAAATGAACAATTTGCAAAACTGTAATCTAAATAACACAACCTTTTGTCCCAATCCAGTAACAAGATTTGTGAAACTGGACTCCTGAGCTCATCCAGGGTGTCACTGAAATCAGTAGCTGCACCTGAACCCCATTCTAGTGTGTAGCCTAGGTCATTTGGTACTTGCAGGCATAATTGGTGCCTAAAATCACTTTGAGAAATGAATGCATTTTAAATGAGTCATTACAGCTAATCTGAAAAACAATCTTCTCCTAGATACCAGCTATTCTGGTGATAATAGATTTCTGATTACCTTTGCACAGTGTGATTAAGGCTAAGTTGGACACTGTTGAAGCAAGAGGGATAGAACTGCCAAGAAAAGCAGTAGAAAATAATCGTGGCTGTTTTTTTTTCACCTGAACAGAAAATAGATAGGCTTTGCAAAGCAGATGTTCAAGGACAAAAACTTGGCCACTACTTCTAGGCCTTAGTTGCTATTGTCCTTTAGCCAATTTTTTATATTTAGGAAAAAAAAAGACAAAGATAATTGATTCAAGCTTTCCTTAACTAGTTAGCTTTCAACTGGGTGCTGGAGAAGACTATTGTAACTTATCTTTTGTTATTAAAATACATTTTAAATTCTGTAGCCACGTATTGTTTTTATAATAATCAAGCCAAATTTAAAAATAAAACGTTTCTGGTCTTTATTGTTGAACAATATTATAAGTGTCCAGATGTGTGGCATTAGTCTGTAGAAGGCAATGACATATAGGATATTTACATTCCTTGCTCTCCAAATCCAGACCAGACACTCCCATTTTCCAGTGTTTCTCATGACCATTGGGGCAAAAGTCTATTGATTTCATATTTTTTTAAGCTGATTTCAGCTCCCATGTGATTAAGGTTTGCCAAGTGTATATATATATTCGAGCGTTAATATTAAAAAATCATTGTCTATTTTGGAGACTGGTGAATAAAAGCCCAGAACATAGAGATGTGCTAATTATAGAAGCATGAACATTCTTTACTCTGTAAACATAAGTAATATAAAGATGCCAAAAACATTTCTTACTATGAAATCCTAAATTATGTGGAAAATATACCTGTTCAATCATGTGAATCTTTATTTCACAAGGACTGTCCATTTGTGCACCTTGCCAAACAAACATGTACATTTTGAGTTGTTATACTGTGGACCAAACACTCTATTGATCACATTATGCTATTTTACCCTGACCATGAAATATAATGCTGGCAGATTCCTAAATTCAGGGTGAAGGTTATTCAACTGCATACTTTTCACAAGCCCAAAATACCATGTACATCTGTGTATCAAAGGCTTTCATGCTGCACCCTGCAGAATCATAGAAAAACCTTTCTATAGAAATATCTTTCTACAATGCTCTGGGGAGAATCCTATTCTTCCTTGTCCTGCCTGTATTCAGTAAGGAGTACCCTGTGTGCATGTGCACGTATATGTATGTTTATATATACGTGTACTGTACACAGGCATTCACACTGACAAGAATGGATTTGACTACCTATAACTGAATTTTTATGAAATGTTAAATAACTTTTGTAGGTGAATACCCCCCCAATTTTCTTTAAAAGAATATCTACTATTAATTTGCAAAGAAAATTATAATTTAAACTGAATTTTAAATACATTTCTGAATACCTCTACTACTGGAAAGCTTGTTTAACATTTCATAAAATCTGCCCACGAAAATTTAAAATGTCCTGCTTTTCCATAAACCAACGAGTGAGTCATCTCCACTAGGATTATTAAGCCAAATTCTGCTTATGGATATTCCAGCACATTGCGATAGTGCTAGAAAATTTGTTTTAAATGCATATAAAGCTGAATTAACACGAATGGATGTAGTTTATCTATACACAAATTTCCTATCTGTAAGATAAGATCTTGTGTAGTTAATATCTTTTCCAACGTCTTTATCAGGGACTAGATTTGAACCCGTATCTCCCTGCCTTATTATTCCTACCCCCCCAGTCTGCACATGATGCCTTGTAATAATTGTACAGTCTGCTTTTGATGCAGTCAACAGTTTGCTATATTTTAAAAATACTGCATATCATTCTATAATGTAACTAATTGCAGTTGTACTCTTGTTTACATATTATTAATAAACACAACAAAATAACTTGTCCTTGGAGACTAAGCATCTGGAATCCTTGAAGATCTGCAGTTGCAAACACCAAAAAGGAAGTAGAATCTTTGAAACAGACCATTACCATTAAAAAGTAGCTTGCTGAGTTTCCAGTGCAGAATAAACCGATTCCTACACCAGCTACTCTGACAAAAAAAAAAAAAAAAGAAGAAACTATGACAACAGTCTTTCTTACAGATAGAAAAACACATTTTGAGGATCTTTATGAGTGATCTCTACATGGAAATCATCTGTACAGAGATATCCCTGATGTCTGTTCTAGGCAGTGTTTCAAGGAGATGCCACTCAATATACCTTCTTTAAAAATTAATCCTGAGTGGAGCCCAACGCGAAACACGATGAGAAGAATATGGGAACTTCTTTTCTACTGGTATGGGATCGCAGTCAAGCACATAGCAGCAGAATACATAGCCATGCAGACCAAATGAACAACAGATCCAGAGATAAACAAGGGTGAGAACTAAGGATTCTTTTCTCCTAGTGTGTTCTAAGAAAATTTATGCTTTCCAATAAAGCTTGACTGCAGGTAGGGAGGCAGCTGAAGATTTAAACAATTGAAGTCACAGCACATGTTAACACTCAGTTTGTGGATCAGAAGGGTACACAGTCAAAGCAGTATGAAAGCCCAAATCCAAAAGGAACACAACATATCTGAGAGGATCTTGTTTTTCCTGCTTTGCAAGAGATCTACACTTGAGCAAAAATGATCCATATTGTTGTACTTATCAAACCTACTATAATAAAAATGAAAATGTGGTCTCTGTCTGAATGTTCTTAGTAAAAAGAGCCCATCCTCAAATCCCACTATAGAGTGTGGTAAATTGCAGCATGCAAAACTTTAGGAAAGAGAATTAAGTTTGGAGGAAATTTAACTTCACTTATCAAAAAGGTTAACAAAAGGGGACTTTGGATTGTAGCTCTACAACCCACGCATCAGCAGAGATCTTCTGAATATTCACAGTTACTCTACAAAGTAAAAAAAAGGATTTCTCCAATATCATATACATTAAAAACTAAATAATAAAGCAATATTCACAGATAAGTTCAGCATGATATATCCATCACAGCAAAAGTCAAATAAATACTTATTAAAGGTGAATTAACACATGATATCGAACTCCAAAGGAAGCGACCCACACTTCTGCAAAGCCAGGTGTTAAGAGTTCCCCAAATATTAGCAGAGAAACCTAAATTTAAAAGGGATGTTTAACACCTTAGAGAGTGTCTGCACTCTTCTCAGGATCTGGCAAAATGGGATATCACTTTCTAGCATAACATATGTACTTATTTGAGAATTTGTGCTGCACTGTACACAGTGACAGAGTGCAGAGCTCTCTATTTGCTATAGTTATGCACTCATGATAAATTACAAGTGAATTTATTTTTGTACAAGTGAACAATCCTAAATGTAAATGTTTATTAGAACTTTTGTTACTGCCTCAATCGAAAGCATTAGTTAACCTGCTATTATTGCAGTACATTAAATGACAGTTGGCCTCTATTTCAGTTTTTATAAACTTTTTATAAACATATATATTTATGCTAACCACATTTTATATTTTAATATTTTATCCCAGATTTTCTGCTGGTCCAGTTAGCAGCAGCAGTTGAATTCATGAACAGATGGAGCAGGAGTTATGCTAAGACTTTTCAGCCTGGGTGAAGTTTAGAAGAGCCTAGGTTTCTCTCCTTCTTGAGGGTGTGGAAACAGCGAGTGCAAGAGGGAACAGAAAGTATGTCAGGAGTTTCTAGGACATCCAAGCTTTTCTGCACATGCTGATGGCTGAAGCATTATGAAGAAGGATTCTTCAGTAGATGGACAATGGCAAAAGAAAGGACCATGCTCCTGCTAGCTGTATGCATCCATGAATGGATACATCAGGAGGCTCCTTGCAATATCCGAGCTCTCAGACCTGACCTTCCTCACCACCTAGTGTGCATTGGCTCCTGCGGGAAAGGGTCCTTCTGCTCAGAGGCTTCCCTCCAATCCTCAGCATATGAAACTCCTTGCCAAATTTGTCCTTAGAATGACATTCTCCCTTCAGTAGGATAATACCGCTGTTTGCAGTACACAACAGTTTTGTCCTTTTTTTTTTTTCAGTGTCACACACATACCACTGTACAATCCTTGTAATGAATAGTATAAAATATCTTTACTTCACTTCCAACCTGATATCATGAGTGAAGTTAAGAAAATATAATCTTTGTACTCACCCCAGCCTTTGGTTTAGCTCCAGAGCTGGCTACTGAACAGGGAGATGCTAGGTCGGGAGCATGGATGTTAGGAGACAAGTTTGTTTGTGAGTGATTTACTGAAGCAACATCCACTCCACTTTCAGAACCAGATTCAACATCCTGTAAAAAAAATTTTGCAAGTCTCTTCAGTAAATGTGAATATGAAATAAAAATCTGGTTCTTCTAAACAATTGAAGTATTTAGATAAGCTCACTGAAATATATATGCCTAATTCTCTGTGAAGGGTAATTCCCCTTATTATTTTCCATTACCTACACATTCACTTGCTGTCCTTTTCAATGTGGTGGTTTGCATTAGCTGCTGTTCTGAAATTATAAATCACCACTAACATCAAAGCTATAATTCCCCTAAATGTTAGAATGCAAGGTAAGAAAAATCAGTTTGGGGTTGCAGAAGTCTGACATTTTTCTCTGATGTTCAGTATTTCCTGTGTGCTCCCACCTTCTGTCTCCGGCAGCGTTGCAAGCTCAGTGAACATCTGTAAACCATTACACAGCTGAAATGACATCAGCATCCAGCAGTTTATACAATTCAGAGGTACAGCTCCCTAGTTTTTTGGAATCAGCAGACACTTATCAGCCAAATGCTATTTCTGGTTAAAACGCCCTTACTTTAATGACACTGATTACATTCCTTTTTTGAGAATAAAAAGAAGAAATATAGTATGCTTTATTTTTGAGGAAGTGAAAATATAGCACATGCTTGATTAACTGCATAGAGTGAGGGCAAGGGATTATACTGCTTGCAGATAAATTGTGACACATATCTGGCAAAGAGCTGGCTATGCATAGAACCAGCCATATACTGTCAGGATTATTAGCTGAGGTGCAGCTTGCATGAATACAGCTACACAGTACACAGAAAAAAGCCTGAACTATTAACCCCAGCCAACTCTGTGCAGACAGAGCCTCAGTTTCCTAATACCAAGTACCCAGAGTAGGTGAAATATGGGGCAGAGGTTCTGCTCCTGAACTGGAAAGAAATGGGAACCCTTTGATTCCTTAATACCAGTTAAATCTCTGGTCTGCCAAACTGAAGCTGCCAATTAGACAGGTGCCTCTACATGAAGTATGCATTTGAGTCAGATATTTCCTGCCAGTGAGTCCTCTGCAATGTGAAGCATTGGGAAAGCAGCAGAGCCTTGGAAATGCCTCTGTAGAAGTCAGCTTGGGTACAGCTGCTCTTAGAAGCTCCTGCTTAGCAGAGCCATGCTGCCACAGTGCAGAACCATGCTCCCTGCCCCGTTACCCATGTTTTTGCATCACATTTAAATGCTTCATTACTATAAAATCAATATGAGACTGAACACAACACACAAGTGTGCTGAAAACCAAGTCTTTTGATCTTCTGATTCTTAACACGCAAAGGCTCAAAAATTCCTAGAAAATCAGTGTATATAAATGGCATATATACCATGTTTGATGCAAGATGTCTTTCTGGAGGGCTGCTTTGCAGCATGGAAACAGGTACCACCTCTCCTTATCATGCAGGCTTACTTATACAGATTGTCCCAACTCTCTTTATTGCTGTAGGAAATTAGCTAAAATGCTGGCACTCATCAGCGAGATATGGAGAACAGATGTTAACATCGTATTTCAGCTTTCCTCTCCCATCAGTGCTCAAGGAGATACTGCAAGAACATTGATATCCAGGGCGAAAATGTTTAACTATTAAAAATATAGTTATGGTATGTCCTTTAAAAATGACATATTATAAAATCTTCAGCTGACCAAACCCACAGACACTTAAATACATGTTTTCTTACCTACAGACCACTCACGTGACTATACAGCAATAATGAAGTCTGGCTTTAATAGGAAAACCCCTCGTTATTTAAAAGAAAATAGCAGTAACAAAAACAAATGACCTGAACGTTAGCCTAGAGATCTTGGGGCAGTATTTCTCAAGTTTCTTAAATTGAAAAACAGCTGCAGCACATGTGGGTGAAATTAACAGGAAGCCTTCATGAGAACACCTTGGGTCAGCCATTTCATGTTCTTCACAGTTACAAGTGTAAACATTTTTTCAGAAAAAAAGAATGCATCAATCATGTTTGTGAGCTGTCTAGTCTCCCTTCAGACTACTCTCAGCAAGGAATTCTCTCATTTAAATAAATCAAATAATTAAAGACGTTTAAATAATTATTGTTCTGCCCAGAATCTTATTCTGAATGACAGAGTTTCATAAATGTGCCTCTGCCAAAAATTTCAGGGACCCTCCCACTAGCAGAAAAACAAGACCTGTAACTCAGACTTACTTTCAGTTCTAACTATTTAATGTCAATTGTCACCTACACATACACTCTGAGACTGGTGTGATCCTAACTCTGTGCTGACTTTGCATTTACAGTAAGTGATAATTAGAGAACCAGACATTTTCTGAATCTTGTTCTCCCTTTCTTTCATCTGGGATCTCTGAACCTGTCATTTATGAAATAATGCCAAAAGGAAATAATGGAAGCCACTACTACTGCCTTCAAAACACATATATACAAACAAAAATACACAGCAAATTCTTTACAAAAACAGCCTTAGTTCTGAAACAACCAAGGAGCTGATAAATGTGAGGACTGGAAAAAAAAAAGTGAAGCAAACCCATATTCTTCTTAGAATAATAAGAAAGATTAAGCAAACTGGCTTACAGGTATATGCCTCCGTTTGTACATTGGGGTGCTGGATGGGGAAGAGCCTGCACTGAGAGCATTTTCAATATCCTGATCAAGCTGGTCCAGTTTCATAATTAATAGCACCATTGAATCCAATCGTGATCGGTCCCGATCTTCTGTAATTTCCTAAGGAACAGAACATGCAATTGCTAAATCTAAAACAGCATTACTTGGGAAGAATAAGCTCAAATTAAGAAAGCTCTGTTTCTTAATTTGGCATGAAAGTACATTGAATAACAAGCAGAAAAATCTCTTTTTTTGGGAAAAATACTGTTTTGTGGAATCAATTCACTGAGCATTGACTTACTGCTGGGAAAACAATTTATATTAATATTTAATAGACATTCTTTATAACAATTATATTTTTTAAAAAAGCATGGTTTCTTGCTACAAATGCATCATTACCATTTCCTTGATACAGATACTTTTTAAAGAGCTAGTGATTCTAAACACTTCCTCCAAATATTCTCCTCCAGTTAATTAATTTGATTGTACAAATACAAATGATGAAGGTTAATGTATGACTGAAAAGGGAGAGAAGGAACTTCAAAGAAGCCATTTTCCAGCTGAGTACTTCTCCTTGCAGAACTTATCAGCATAAGTATGTTTTGTCAATTCTTAGCAGAAATTTCTGTCTTGGTTGGAAATTCTTGATATACATGAGATACGTTAACATTATAGTAAATATAGCATTGTAGATCCTCTGACCGGAAAGAGAGAAGGATGAGGGCTATTTACATCGCAGCCTTAAACACTTAGTTTACAGCTTATTTCCCTGTACTCCATTTTTACCAAATTGGTACCAAATGGAGACAGATAAGATCCTTGAAAGAGCAACTCAAAGCAAGATCTTCAGTTAGATGGATTAAATAATGCTCTCAAGGAATTTCTCCCTCTCTTTCCCCTTTATATAGAGAGTTAATGTAAAAGTTAGCCAACTAGCCTGCCTTAAAATTCAGGAATATAAAAGCCCCCACTGTTTCCTGTATGGATTTTCACAATAGGAAGTTAGAAAATAAGAAGTTCCATTAACTCACTTAAATAACATTTTTATAAATCCTTCTCAAGAAATGGGAACAAAGAGGTTATAATTACTTCAGTGTGTCCAAGAAGCAGGTAATAAAAATGTATATTATTTTTACATATTTTTAACATTTTATAATATAAAAATCAGCCTTTTTTGATAGTCATTAAACTGTTTTTCAGGCTACACAATGACTTCTCTAGTTAGGATTCTATTACTGTTTTTTTTTTTACAGACTCTCAAAGACGTTGCAAAACATGAATTAAATGATTCCTGCTAGAAATAAAGGAACTGTATAGATAAAATTGTCATATAAAACATGTTCTGCATGGTCTTTATGTGAACATGGACGTGACTGAAGGTTAGTTAACTAAATCTTAAAAAAGCAGAAATACAAATCTGTCAGTCCATAGCAGAGTTATGAACAACATTCATAGCAAAGTCCAAATCCAGGAAAACTGTGTATTTCATTTTTTATTACAACATGATATTTTGGATTGGTTTGCTGAAAAAGCTGATGAATTTGCAAGACCTCCTCATGAACCTGAACTGAGTTTAGAATGACCCTGAGAGAATATTACCTCAAAACAATGTAGCAATCAGTGAAATAGGTTAAGTTTCACTTTCTTTCAAACCGAAAACACAATGTCCCAAATGATTCCTTGAAACTCTACGCATCTTCATTTTAACTGACGTTAAACTGATGTCAGAAGTTTCCAAATGTCAGAACAGTTATTTAATCTAATCTGCATGGGTGCAGAAAGCCCAATGGAGTGAATAAGGGTCTGCTAACAAAGGAGACATGACCTCCTTTGTGGCATGGGGCTATGTTTGCCATGGTGGGTGAGACTGTAGCCAGTTTACCCACACAGAGGGGGCCAGTGCTGCTACCCAAACTAACCTCCCACACAGTCTCCTAACTATGTATTTATTTCTATTAGTTTTGCTTGGAAATATAGAACTGGAAAGGCTAATCAACCCAGAATCTACACTTGACTTAAAAACCAAAAGTTAAGTGCCACACCACAACAAAATGAGTGGTGGTAACCGGGTGGGGCTTTTTTGTTTATTTTGTTCGTTTTTTTCAGACTAGAGAGATAACAGGCATTTTACATGAAGACAAAAAAAAAGATCTGGAATTTTCCCCAAGCAAATTGTTTGACTTATCCTGCCAAAAAAGGATAAACTTCCTCTGCATGTAGCAGATTGAGAATGCTGGAGAAGAATCTGCTGAAATGAAGAGGTGGCAAAATATTGCTCAAAGTGATACTCAGGCGTGACACAACAGGCTGGCTTTGCAGGCAAACACCTTTCAGAAAACAATAATATTATCAGTATGGAATTTAGCTGTTCTGTTCAGAAGTCCTAGCAATGGTTTTTGGTTCTGACTGCTGTTGGCATCAACATTGTCATGAGAAGTTTTAACATTTTAAGTTCAGTTTCTATTTTCACAATTTACTGAATAACACAATAATCACCTGCTGTTTGGCCAGGGCACTATTAAATTGTATACATGAGAACCTAAGCATTATACATATAACATGTACAAATAAAAAAGGCTAATCTTGAGTTGGAAATTCAATACAACACACTAAATAAATATTATTATAAGATCAATTTATGTTTAGATGGTTTTAGCCTTGATATTATCTAATAAACTTCCAAGAACTTTATAGCCTATTTGTCTTTTTTGTATGTCCCTTCTGAAATTTTATTACTGAAGTGTGATATGATCTAAAGCCAGCAATATATTAACAATTCATTTGTTTTCTTTTGAAAACAAAGTATTTCCTTTGCGTCCAGTCTCGCAGACTTTTTCCCACTGATAGCTAGATACCCTCCAAATTAGTACACAATAATATAAATTACATTTATGGAATTATACAAAAATCCTACATTTACCATTATGAAGTCAAAACTCAGGCATTAGAAGGTGCCCGGACAAAGACTGCCCTTACAGCCTTAATTTCTGCCTTAAGGCATTTGCATTGGGCAATTCAGGAATGTATCACAAGCATATACGGTAGGTCAAACTTGAGATGCTATTTGTCTGGAGATTTTATTTTTAACATGTCTCCACACAAAGAGGAAGTACATTAAGTCGTGAACTGGAAAAACCAGTATTTCTTTTAATTTATATCCTCACTGGTGTGATAAAGGAGCTAGTTAAATTTGAATATATTCATATGTTTAGAACAGAACGCATTGTAACTGTTCCCAGAATGAAGGATGCTTGAATTACTCCTAAATTAAGTATTAAAACCCCAAAGTTAAGGTCATACTAAAAGAAATCCAAACGTTTTTACAAGGAAAAACAGTTTACTAGCCCTGTTGCTATCATCAGCAAACAACGCTAACAAAATGAAAACATTTTTGAGAACATGGTTGCAGATGAGATTCAGCCACTTTTTTAGACAATTTTGTCATTTTGGAGCTTATATTGTTATTGAAAAGACTTTTTTTTTTTTTTTCCTCCTATGTACTCCTGTGTCTTCAAGTGCTTGTTTGTCTTTTTACTACCAAGCTGCTTTGTGTCTGCATTTATAAACTGAGTTTGTTTCTCAATATGATGTCCCTATAGCACTCTGCATGGATAATGCCCCGCAATTTCTGAATATAATGTTCTTTGTGCATATTGTAATATATTTGATTTTGAATGTTTGATGGATAAACAAACACTGTCCAAAGGCAGCATTAATCAGAGTATTTCTAAAAAGTACCTCTCCCCAATTCTGTTTTTTTAAGGTTGCAACTTTTATACCCATATTATCAGAACTTTATGATGATTTTAACCTACTCTGAAATAAAAGAAACCAGTCAAGGAATACAACAGTAGTTAAGTCTGGATTTAATACATTCATTTTTTCTTACCAGGGCAGGGCAAAACAGGTGAAGCAGATACCCTTCTCTTCCTCTCAAACCCTTTATTTCTCTAAGTGTATTTTGCACCTTCTCCTGTAGCCACTGTTTTACATCACACACACACACTTTTCTTCTTATTATAGCCCCTTTTCCCACATACCTCTTTCAGCTGAGTAGAGCTGAAGCAAAGGGTATCTTTTGAAAAGTATGTACTTTTAAGAGTAAAACCTATTTTAATTTTCATAGCAAAAATTGTGTACCAAAGTAGTTAGTACACAAAACTTTGTGCTCTCTCTTAATACCCTCAGGGGGATTGAATCACTCCCACCTTCCCTGTAAGGGCTCCCTTTCAAAAATTCTGCTGGTTTCCAGACCAGAGCAGACACCCCTATTAGTGCCATTGGGGTCCCCTGTGGTTAAGAAGGGGAGAGGACATCCGGCTCCAAGCAGCCCTCTGTTAGGGCCATCAGGGCACCACCAGCTTCACTCCTCCCTGACACTGTTGTGTCAAGATGCTCCTAATTTCTTTGAAAAGGAGACCTTGGTTTTTAGAAGCAAGTCTATTGGCCAACTGGCAAGGCAAGCTTAATTACCCACAAAAGAAAGGGATCTTTCATGGAAAGAGTTGGCTGAGGTTTGTCTGGTACTCTTGATCTGCAGCCAGCTGGACTGACTTATGGTCTTGTATTAATGCTATGTATTTCAGATGGCATTATTCATTCTTGTCTTTCCTTGCTAAAAAATACCCTTTCCGAAAAACAGAAAGTTATTAAATCACTGATTTTATACTGTGAAGGTTTTCATCTGAACTGAAAATAAACAGAAAGAATAATGCAATATATAGTATTTTGGAATTATCTGTTGATTTTTACTAGCAGGTGTATAAAACAGATGTGTAATTTTCATCCTTCTACACTGAAGTGTACAGTTCACAAACTTTGAAGAATACCTAAGAATTTTATCTTTCTCTAAATTTTACTCTCTACAGTACCATATTAGAGTCATATTCTTCATTATATTGGAGGAATTGCAGGCAGAGAACATTAACACAATGAAAAACCTAAAGCATTCCATTCATTTTTGACATAAGACACAAGGCCTAGACACCAGCAAAGATCGCAGTAAGGTTACTCCTATAAATCATATTTTGAACTAGTATTTAAAATAGGTTGAAAATGAAACAAATAACGTAAGCATACACTGGCATACACATGCACAGGCGAGGAGACATGCTCATGCATGCAAATATCCTTACATATTCACGCACGTTTTTGGGAAAGTAGCTTTTCTTCTAATTTTTCTTACAAGAATTTTAGATAGCTGACTTAATTTTTCCAGTTATAAAGTATTACATAGACCTGGTTTACATGCACTTTTTAGTTCCTCTTAAACCCATAAATAAGTTAATTTTGCAAAAGTGAAGACTTCAGAGGCACTTGGTTGCTCTATAATGTAGTAATTGTAATTTTCACTACTGTATCCTTAAGAGATAAATACAATAGTATCAGAAAGTCAACCTCTGAAGAACATAATCTCTTAACAAAATGCATGCTTTTTATACTTCCAGACCCAAAATCATGGCTTCTTCTATGCAGCATAGTGCTTGCAGAGATAGTGCTGCACTCTGGCAAAAAGAGGAAAATCTGTTAGAAAATGACAGAGAGCATAAAATCCAAATATACTCAAGCTGGTAAATTCCAGGAACTGGAAGATTTCAGGTCTAGAAGTGAGGTGAAGCTTCTCCATTACCCCAACTTTTCAAACTCATGTGGTTTTTAGAGGTAACATCTCCTGAATTTAACCTGATTTCCACTGTAGAAACTTGCCTTCTTTCATGTTCAAAGCTAATTTAAACTAAACAAAAGCATTCCTCTTTAGTAATTTCCTTTCTACAGCTGTTTTTGCCTAAACACATACTCAGCCTGTAGGCTGTACTATATTTTAGCTCAGGCAGTTTTGATTGTAGTTTTCTATGTTTCATGTTGGCCAAGTAAACTCTCTAGCAGAGATGTTATTTTAATAATGAAATTTAGCAATTCAGTATTGATGAAATGGAAAATCATTCCAAAACCTTGGGACAAAACAATCTGAGGAAACATGGCTGTGTTAACTCAGCAGGGACTGCAGGCAGTAGTTACACATGAAGTGGTTGCTCTTGAAACACAGCAGCTCTGTAGTAAGAAACTAAGTCAAATATGGTCACTATCTAGCTAATGTCATATTACCATGGCTAGGTATTAATAGAAGACATAAACTTCTCAAACTGTTATTACTGCATTGACAGCATATCAATTTTCCTGCAATAGTAATGAAAATAATAATTGGTGGCGCTAACTCGGGTAACAAAGAGAAGCAGATCCAAACCTAAGATTAACAACTCTAAATGGTATATCTCATCCAATATAGAAGATGATAATGCTTATACACATCTAAATGTTGGGTGTCAAGAGGATGGGGTCGGACTCTTTTCAGTGGTGCCCAATTGCAGGACAAGGGGCAATGGGCACACACTGGAACACAGGAAGTTCCACCTGACTATGAGGAAAAACTTCTTTACTGTGAGGGCAACAGAGCACTGGAACAGGCTGCCCAGAGAGGTTGTGGAGTCTCCTTCTCTGGAAATATTCAAGACCCACCTCGATGTGGTCCTGTGCACCCTGCTCTAGGTGTGCCTGATCAAGAAGGGGGGTTGGACGAGATGATCTCCAGAGGTCCCTTCCAACCCCAATCATTCTGTGATTCTGTGATAATTATCTTATACTTAGAATACAGTTTCATAAACTACAGATGATGGGTGAAATCCACATCTCTATCTTTGGAGTTACACTTGTTTACAGTAGCCAGTCTGATGACACCCAACTCCCACTAATCATTCCTGATTTAGGATCATGTCAGGATTATGACTATGAAAATTTGCCAAAATCAAATCCCAGAGAGGCACAGAGCACAACATGAACATAATCTGTCTTCACTGCGTGGAAAAAAATTTAGCTAAAACATAAAATCATTAATTACACTCTTTCCAGCATAAACAATATTCAATTACTTTCTGATTTTCTTCTTCCTCATATTTTGTAAATTAGCACTATACTTATTCTAAAAGTCACCTTTAATGATTAAACTTTTATGGCTATGACTTACAAAGTAAGCAAAAACCACATTTTTACCTTTACTGGACCCCATTTCTGTTTGCTGTGAGGGAGAAGACTTCTACTTTGTGGACAATATTATGACAGTAATCTGAGCTCTATCAGACTGGAAAAATACTGTGATTAAATAGAACTGTGATTAAATAGAATGTGACTGAAAGATAACTGATGCTGCATTTTTTATATTATAGCAAGACTACCCCAGATCTAGTAATTTTGTGCAAAATCAACAAGAAAACACTTCTGTGAACTCCTTATTGCTTTCCTATTATGCTACAAATCAGAGTCAAACAAGGCAAAATAGTGACTCTATTTTAATGAAATGAGCATCAGCAACATTATGAAATTAGCTTGGATACATGTCTGTTGTTGGCCTTGTTTTACAAACACACAAATAAGTGAATCTAATATGCCTTCTTTGTAGATTGGTGGGAAGGGAACTGTTTTGGTTTGGTTTAGTTTTGCAGTTAAATCAGAGGGAGTGTTTGCCCTTCAGGAGATCTGTTCTGATCTTTGTGATTTTGTTTAAGCCTAATTTTCAGGCTTTTGGATTTTTCAAACTAAACCTTCAAAGTAAATCAGGAGAGAAGAATTGATGCCAATGATCACTCACAGGGTTCCTCATATCTACTGAAATCAAATGAATTAAGAATAAATTCTGTGAGACTGTGGAAAGTCCAAACTCCAAATTGTATCATCTGAAAGTAACAACATGTGAGAAAAAGCAAGTAAATTGATCACAAATCATTAAGTCTCTTTGAATTTATCTATTATTATCTTTTGTATTTTATATTATTTAAAAATATTATATCAAAATTCTATTATCTATATAACAGTTAAAAATGCAAAGACTTTCTGAGGAATTCAACAATATAATATTAGAATCCATAATATTAGAAATTGATTTCTCTGGGTAATAAAACTTATCATTTGGAAATCAATATTTGAACTGTGACAAGTTTTTTTGACTCCAACTGTTCACATTCATCCAACTTGGAAGTGCTTGAGAATGAGAGTTCCAGGCATCTGGATGCCTGATGCGGCACAAACACTTAGGACACCACATTCTTAAAAGAAAATTCAAATGTGGGGAAATATAACTGAGTATATGACAAACACAAAAGATTTCACATATTTGGCCCATTAGTATACTTCATAATTTTCTTGTGATTTGTTCCTCCTTAAGACCATGAGACATTCACTTCTGGAAACACAAAGGTGAGGATAATTATGAGCCAGAAATGCAACCTTGTGGCAAAAAAGACCAACAGTATCTGGCTGCAGTAGGAAGAACGCTGCCAGCAGGACAAGGCGGGGATCCTTCCCCTCTATTCAGCCCTGCTGAGACATATCTGGGTTCAGTGCTGGGTCCAGTCCTGGACTCCCCAGTACGAGAGAGACATGGACATACTGAAGCAAGCCCAGTGAAAATGATTAAGGGTTTGGAACATCTTTCATGTGAGGAGAGGCTGAGAAAGCTGGAACTGTTTAGCCTGGAGAAGAGAAGGCTCAGAAGGGATCTATCTGATGAGTGAGAAGATAGAGCCAGGCACTTCTTAGTGGTACCCAGAGACATGACAACAGGCAATGGGAACAGATCAAGATATAAGAAATTCCATTTAGACCTAAGAAAAAAAACTTTATTGTGAGGATGACTGAGCAGTGGAATAGGTTGCCCAAAGAGGTCATGAAGTCTCCATCATGGAGATATTAAAAATCTGATTGGATGTGGTCCTGGACAACCTGCTCTGACTCTGCTTGAACTAGACTATCTCAAGAGGTGTCTTCACAACCGTTCTGTGATTCCATGATAGCTTTTAACACTTCTTCCTATATGCTTTTTTAAAGAGCACACAAATGATATTATAGTGAGAAACAGTGTTCTCAGGCATTTAGAACAATTTGCTTAAACTATTCGCTCAACCCGTGATCCTCTCGCCTCAATTTCTTCACCCTTTGTCAGTCTGAAGGTCTGAAAGAGACAGAGACTAGGTATATGGACAGAACAAAATAAGGCTTATCATAGGTTAATTGTTTGGATAGGACTTTGGAGGTCTCTAGACCAGCCTTCTGCTCAAGTAGGGCCAGCTGTGAGATCAGACCAAGCTGTTCAGGGCTTGATTCAGTCAGGTTATGGAAACCCCCAAGGACAGAGAATGCACAACCTCTCTGGGCAACCTGCAACCTCTCTGGGCAATCTTTGACTGTCTTCATGGGAAGAAATCTTTTCTCTGAAGAGATCATCTAATGCGTTTCAAACCTGGAAGTAAGGAATTGTTTACAGATGGAAACCAAACCAAATACTTCATTTTACACTGCACTGAAGACAGTGCAAAGGGGATAGGGGAAGAGGAATTAATATAAAACCTAGTTTGTCCTCCAGTTTACCAATGAAAACATAGAAACCAGGTAATGGCTACTACCTATATGAAGTCTGTTAGTGACACTCTACCCCACAGTACCAGAAGATATTTCAATAGTAGTACAGAGCAGCCTCCTGAAATTAATGGGACTCTTCCCACAATTGCAATGGACTTTGAATCAGGCCTAAGACAGTCATGAGAATTAAAACCCACAAACCACTGTACACTAACTTCTCCCAGGTGAGAAATAGAAGTGCTTGTCTTAAATGGTTATCATGCTACCCTAGTAAATGAAGAGTTTTAAGAATACAGGTTGCACTGTCAACTCAATCTTTTTAGATAAAAGATCTGTTCATTAATATGATTGCAATGTCAGTAAATGAAAAAAAAGCCTATTAAAAAAAACCACAACACAATCCCCTTGCTAATATTACCTTAGTCAATTTGCCTATTATTTGTGTGCGTGCAGGGGGAGAGTCTCCACTGAGTGTTTCAAGTCCAGTTAACAGGTTGCAGAAATTTTTGTGTATTTGCCTTTCTTTGCAAGAAAAATGTTTGTGCAAAGTTCGGAGGCATTATGGAAGAAATGTGCTGTTATACAAAAATTATAAGAAATCCTCATATGAGGGGAGCAGGTTTAGCTGGTTATTTAACCTTGTAAATCTTGCCATGAGGGATTAGCTTGAAAACATCCAAGTTATCATTCATCTGGGTTTTTTTTTTGTTATAAATATTTAACTGCTTCTGCCTTTTACTTCAGTTTTATTTTACTCTTTTGAGTCCTAAGGGTTTATTTATATTTCTATGTATTTACAAGTCACATAAACACACACACATGCATGCATGCACTCTGATTTGTGCAGCAAAGAGACTTTGTGCATTGATGATTGGTTTAAATTTGGCATTTTCTAAATGCAGAAGTAAATACTAGAAGTTTACCTGGAAAGACTAATTAAAAAAATAGATTGGGTTGGCTCATTACCAAGAGTTGCCTGAGAATTTTTATGTATTGAATGACAAAGCATTGGAACATTTTGTAATAGCCTGCAACTCGCTGAAATCAGCTCAGTGCTTACGGCTATCTGGTCATTTATTTAGATATCTAGCTAGAGACAAAAGAATCTGCATTTATCATTCTGTTTTTGGCAATCTTGCTCAAATTAGCAGTTTACATGAGAGGTTCATTAGGCTTGTCTGTCAAACACAAACAGTTTCCAATACCTCTCACATCTGGAGGAGGCCATTAAAAGAGAAAGGGAATTGAGAAAAGCAGATAGAGTACATTCAGCAAAGAGTATTTTCTTCCCCTGTATCCTGAAGCACGACTAGGTTATAGAGACCTCTGTAAAGAGCCAACAAAGAAAATATGGATCTTCAGAGTTGATGGTGGAAAGAATGAGGTGGGGGATACAATGTGGAGAGAAAAGCTCAAGTTCTTGTACGGAAATCTATATGATATAGACAGGTATATACCAATCATAATGAATCTCAGGGAGTCCAAGCAATCCCATGTCTGAAAGGACACCCAGGATCAAGTCACAAAAAGTGTGAAACCAGATGCATAAGGCCTACCTACTTCCAATGAGTCACCAGTTAATCTGTTCTACTGCAGAATGGACCTACTTCCTTTGTTCAATGAGGAAAGTATCAGAGCATCACATGAAAATCAAAATTCATAAACCACTCTGCAACTTCTTCCAGGTGAGAAGTAGAAATTACTGTCTTAGATGGTTAAAATGCTAATCTATTAAATTAAGGGTTAAATTAAGAATGCAGGTTGAAAGAGGTGAGGCAATGTGATGTGATGTGGGGTGGGATGCTCTACATGTGATATGACAAGACTTGGTTACTGTTCTATTGTCAAGACGGGTAAAATGGAAGACATAATTTAGTTCGTTTTTTTTTTTTTTTTTTTTTTTTTTTTGGTTGTTGTTGTTATGCTATTCAGCAGCGCTAAAGTGCAGCACTGCAGATCAGATAATAAGGCTTGTAGAAAAATGAAGGAACAAATAAGTACCACTAGGGTGAAAATGGAATTAAAAAGGCAAGGCAATTGTTAGTGGAGTGGGAAATATTAATGTTAATCCAAACTTTTGTGGCACAGAAAACAACAAAAATGCAAAAGTGAAGTTATTTTCTGCAAATGTAGAAAAGCAAACTTCACAGAAGTTTGGCAATATACAAAACGCTCCGGCACTGTTAATATTCTGTCCCTGCATAGACCACCCTTCTATGCAAAGATATTTTGAAATCTCTTTTAAATATTTTGATGTTACTTCTGGTTCATTTTATCATTAAAAAATTCACTAACTGAAGATTTTTAAAGTCATCCAAATGACCTGAGAGAATTGTTTAAAGATTTTCTTAGGCTTTTGTGGCAGAGGTAGCAGTGGATGATGAAGGTTGTTGAGAACTTCCAGAAATTATAGCAGAGTCATGTTTTTCTTGTGCAGATATTTTGTGACAAATAGAGGGGGGAAGCTGAGAATTTAAACTCTTCTCTAATAAGACTGAATTTGTTTAGAAACAGTGAACTTCAAAATAGCACTGTTTCTTTCAGAGGCAGTATGTTCTCTGCAACAAAAACACTGGAACAGATTCTCAGAATGCTCCTTATGTTTGCATGTGACTTGCATGACATGACTGATTTAGTTGTCAGTATGTAGAGAAAAACATTTGTAAAACTGAATGACCTTTTTACTGCAGGGCTTAATCAATGTAAAATCCTGCAAAATCATAACATTGATGGTATTTATAACACATGCATCTCCAAGAACAAGACCTTGAATAGGGAAACCAATGTCTCTTCCTACAGTTAAGGACAAAGTTCAGGAAAAATTGTGGTCAAACATTATTTGAAAGTCCCAAAGCTCAAAGATTTACTTGCCTCCCTCCCAGTTTTTCCCACCACACTGCCGCAAGACTGGTGCTTTGCTGTAAATCCACATATTCTGCATAACTTCTCTACTATCTGAAGACTGATTGTTAGCTATATAAGTGCACTTGATTTTGCCTTTAGCAATAAGCTGAAATTTTTGGCTATACCTCTCCATGGATTGTGCAGACTGCTCATTTCTTTCCTGCAAAGATTCCTTTTAATACCAAGTCAAACTCTAAAGGATGTTCATTACTGTATAGTAAATCCACTACTTACCTTACAATAGACAATGATTTAAAATATACTTTCACCTTACATGATATTAATGTTTAGTATTTCAAGATTCAAGTGTGATCAGAGCTCAATTGTTTAGTAAGTTTTTACTTTGTTCTGTTTATAGTTGTCCTCTGAACTTCATTTTAAAAAATAGATATCAAAATCATGATCTGATACAGGTCATGGTTTCATGGTTACTTTAATTTCCCCCAAATTCACAGTTCTACTACGAGTTGCTGTTCCCACACCTACCCTCCCAGGCTGCCCCTCACCTTCCCTTGTGCCAGCACTAGTCTCCAGTAGTGAGCCAGCAGGGATCCAGCTGAACATGGTCCCTGGGAAAGGGGTAGTGCTGAGCAGGGTCAGTTCCCTACTCTGGTTCTGTGTGTAGCCATGCAAATGTCAGTGCTGGCCAAGGAAGGCCAAACAAAGGCAGGACAAAAAGCTGTACTATTTTTCTTTTTATCTGCAAAAGCCTGGATTCATGTTGGTGCAAAGTGACCACAAAACAGTAACCTTGTTTTTACAGGTGAGGTTATGCTGATTTTACAGACATTGTAGGGTCTGGGGGCTTCTCAACTCTTTTCCTTCAGGACACCACTACAAAGAGCTTAAGGGAGTCTGCACATTTGTAGTTTAGTTGGTGAGGGTCTGAAAGAGAGGTGTATTGTCAAAAAATAGCAGTCACCTGCTGTCCCCTGCCCCTCAATATACCCATGTATCCTTATTTAGATTTGTCAATCTATGCGGCTGATGAAATGCCAGAGATTTTTTTTTTATGTCACAAGTTTGTAGGAGAACATGATAGCATGAGAAAAATCCATTGCTAATTTTTTATATTCAGTGAAAGAAGTTTAAGTGTCTTGTTTTCTTGGAAAAGAGCTCATTCTTTCCTATGTGAAAATTGGATTGTCCCAGTGAAAATTACTTTCTTATTAAATTACTTCTGCACAGTAGGATTTAAACCAAGGGTAGTTTTGTATCACACACCACAGCACATTTATATTTATAAGACCTATTATTGGTGACTGAGGAGGTGGTGGTAAAAATCTTGATCTTGAATGAGGATAAAATTTGTATTTATGAATAAGACTGAACCAAAATTAGAGTTCAGGTTTGGGTTAAGACCCAACACCCTTGAATTTTAAGAACTTGTCTCAGCAAAAGTGTTTCAAAAAAAGTGTTAAAATTAGATGTTCATATCAGACTTCTTAGCTTAACTATATGGAAGCCTAGTTACAGGCTAATCAAGCCCCCCAAACTGGGACTGACATCAAATATGCGGGGAGTGGAAATGTTGATCAAGGGAACAGTTATTCCTTTTCAGCCACATGAAGAAAGATTCTAGATAGCTTGAAAAGCCTTCATAGAGAATGCTCTCTCTTTCACTTTGAATTCTTAGCAAGTAGTAATAAATGGCAGTCAGAAGTTCTGAGAAATTACGGAATCAAAGGAAGCTGGATCACCCTTTATGGGGCACACACTGTATTGTACAACTAAGATATTTCCTGGATTAAATAGCCAAGATGCTGCAGTCATGTCAGCTTCTCTGAAATTCTGTAGCAACTACAAGATGCCTTCTGCAAAGATGATAATGGCCCAAATTGGGTAAAAACTACCAAAAAAACCTTGTTTACCTCAGACACCCATTAATAACATCTGTCTTCTATATATTGTCTGAAATTCATCAAAGCTAAGTGTCTGACCATGTGGTAAGCGGTTGACTGGAATTTTGTAGAAGTCTGTGGTTCAGACAAGGAATTCTGCTTTTCTTTATAATATATTCAGCTATTTCATGTATGCCTTTGAAATACGTTTATGCGCACTGGAATTATTCTAGCTATTAAATGTTGCTTAATGGGATTGATCTGTGCACAGTGCATAGCATTGAGGGCTTGCTCAGACACACACACTGGCCTGTAAACTAGCCTTTAGGATTGACTATTCATTCACATCAAGCTTGTAACACACAACAAAAAGACAAAGTTACTCTGAAAGCCTCATTCTTCTGCAGCTACCTTTTTGAATCTTTGAATTCATTCTCCCCTAAAAAGTTTGCTGCTTAGATTTTTCTGTCATTCACTTTTAATACTCATTTTCCTTTAGCAATTCTATCTTAAATCCTTCGAAGCATGCCCAGAGTTGCACCGCATAACTGCTACTAAAACAATTTTTCATAAACATTTAAATGAATGCATTTTGAATACTTGTTTTCAAGCATTTACTGCTTTCTCAACAGTAAGTTCATCTTCCCAAGTGTAGTGACTATTTTCATCTGAATCCACCAACACTAAGTGCTTTAGATATTACATAGTATTAAATATTACACATTTATATACACAATGAGCTAACAATAGAAAGTCATACAATCATAAAAAAATACAACTGGAAGAGATCTTGAAATATTATCTGTCTCCTTCTAAATGATAGAACTGTCATACTTGATAGATGGTTCTCCAGCTCCTCTTACAAACCTCCAAAACTGCCCCAAGCAAAGAAGATATTATTCAAGTGGTACCTTCCTTAGCACTAAAAACCTAATTCTAATGTGGAATGACAATCTTTCTCTAGCTTGAACTCATTAATTCTTATTTTTGCCAGTTTTGGTCTCCATGACAGACCTTTTTTTGTCCTTGGAGATGGTATTATTTACCTCCCCAGTCTCTTCTTCAGGCTCATTCCTTCCCCCTCTCTGGGGGCATCTCTGGCCATTCTCACATCTCTTCACCAGACTCCTGGACTCTCCTCCTGAAAAGCAACTTGCAAACCCCTCTGCCTTCACTACAGGTGAAACCAATGTAAAAAGTACATCTCTAAGAATGGAAAGGCACAGTACACTCAGGAAACTTTTCTGTTGTGACAGCAAACAAATGCCAGTTAAAGGCATTTCACCTCGCAGCATTTGTAAGGTGAAAACCTCTGGCACGTGACCCAGACCTGCAGGCAGTAAGCAGTTGTCAGTTAGCGAGGTAGCAACAAGCAGGTGAGATGAATGATTGCCAGGAACAGTTCATGTATAGCTACTCTTTTCTTGCAGGTTGTAGGACTGGCAGGCAGCCATCACTCCACAGCTGTTGCCACAGCCTTCCTCTGCACCGCTGCTCCCTGTCCTCCATGGGTACAGGCTGGTGTAAGCCCACACCTTGTGCTGCAAGGCCTCAGCCCCCAAAACCATAGAGGGTGGAGTCAGCACTTTCCCAAAGGTGCACAGGGGTAAGGAAAGAGGCAAAGAACTTAAGCTGAAACTAGAAAGGATAAGGAAATTTTTTTCCCCCAGGACAGTCCAGCAGTGGATTAAGTCACCCAGAGAAGTTGTACAGGCTCTGTCCTTGGAGGTTTTCAGGACTTAACTGGATAAAGCCCTGAGCAACCTTGTCTGACCTCAGAGCTGGTCCTGCTTCAGTAGAGACCTCCTGAGGTCCCTTCCAATTACTAAGGCTGTCAATTTTTCCGTTACTAGGTGGGAACTAATTAAACTGTTATCTGCAAAAATTACTGGTAAAGTAAGATTGGGTAGAAAGTATTGTTACTATTACTGAATGGAGCTAAGCATTTTGCTCAATGATTTACCTCTTTACTGTATTCCGCTTAGAGTTTGTACTGCTGTTGGATAGGTATTGCGGCTTTTGTATATGGCATTACACATACAGGGTATGTTTGCCAGTCATACTCTGGAGCCATGCCCACTGGCAAACTAATTACACTGCATTATATGATAACTAATCCTCTTTAGGAAGCAAGACAAATAGCTTCAAAACTGAATAGTAATGTATACTCTTTTTAAAAGCAGCCATAATTCATTGCAACTAAAGTGAAAATTCAGCACCAACAGCATTCCATGGGGATATCGCTATATAATTTTCTTTCACACCATTTTATAACTCAGCCGTGATGAGTACTGTGTGACCTACACCAGGACTGTCTAAGGATTTTTGCTTCCTTTATCAGCAATAGCAAAAAATATATTCCAAGTTGTATGCACAGGTATTAGGTGGAAAACCAGATTTGGACTTTATTCTTCCCCATAGCTTATTTTTCTACTTCTAGATTTTCTTTTACAATGAAAGAATTGTAAAAGTCTCAGACACTGAAGGAATAAGCTGCTCAAAAACACCTAAGTATTTCTCACTATAAAGTCTGAAAACATCTTGTATGGATATACCAAGGTGAGGAAAAAATATTAAAGGAAATAAAACACATTAGAAACATTCATGTTACAGATTATTTCATATCATACCTGAATTCTTAATGCATTTATCTAAAAA
Source organism: Morus bassanus (assembly GCA_031468815.1). Taxonomy (NCBI): domain Eukaryota; kingdom Metazoa; phylum Chordata; class Aves; order Suliformes; family Sulidae; genus Morus; species Morus bassanus. The sequence goes on along the minus strand of CM062570.1, from coordinate 53,388,916 downwards.
AGTACAGGCTGTGTTTACACTGTCAATCAAGACAATAATAAGCAGTAAAGGACAGCCTGAGCTGAAAGCTGAGCCCCTACAACCAGAGAGAAGCTAACCAGCAATGCGCTAGCTGGACTTGAGTCCAGCTGAGACCGGACTGTGGCTCCAGCGTTTTCCTTTTCCTTTTTGTTTCTGAGAGTTTCAGCTAGGTTGCAGCAAGTAATGGCATTAGCGCTCAGCTCTGACAGTCAGTCAGGGTCAGGAGGAAGGAAAAGCATTGTGCTCTGCTCTGGTCCCAGCTGGGAGGTGAGCTCCTGCCTCTCAGCTCAGCCTGCAGCATGTCTACATGCCTGCACATGTCTCTTCTTTTTTGGGGAGCTGATGACTGACAGCTTCCCTTCACAGCTGCTGCCTCCCAGGAACAGAAGGGGAGAAGTGCCTGTCTCTCAGAAATGACATGCTGCTCAAATCAAGTTCAGTCAGTCAGTCTGTGTCAGTGTGCCTGTCCACAAAGAACCCAGTAGCCTACAATTAGGAACTTGGCAATTTGAAGGGGAGGTGAGGTTGGGTACAAGTCCTAGTTTTGACTAACATCCAGCATATCTACATTATAAATATGACCACAGCGATGCAGGAGATACATATATATATACACACAAACAATTTATATATATATATATATATATATGTAAAAGAGGGGTTAAAATGGATACAGAATTTAATGTTAGTTCCAAGTGTGGCTTTACCAAATAGGAGGTTTGAGTTCAAGAGTTATGTCCAAGAGGAGATAGAATAAAAAAGACAAGCATGACAGGGCCAGGATTAAATGAGATACTTCAACTAATGTTCAGCAAACTTGGATTCCATTCCAAACTCTTCCCAAAACAGTTGTTGGGGTAAATACGATTTCATTCTTACAAAACAATTTGAGAATATTTTAATGATTTAGTTGTAATATGGTTTTAATTCTTTTAGATTTTTTTTTCCCCACTTGAATCTGTGTTTCTTGCTGGTAGTCAAGATTTCAGTAACTAGAGAATTCCAGTATTTATGGTCAGAAATGTTACAAAATATCAGAACATGCTGAAAAAAATTTGAAAATAAATATAGCATTTGGAAATGGAAGATTTGCAGTAAGATTTTATTTTGAAAAGACTAATTTTGAATGAAAATGTAAAAATAAACTCTGACCATAGAATGAGAGTTGAAAAAAACCACAGGAAAAGAAAACTCATTATGAGTAAGAAAAGAGAAAGATATGAAAGGAAAGAATAAGAAACTCAAAGTTGCTCTAGAATGAACAAAACAATCAGCACCTTGCTATGATCTTGGCACTGCACTTCTGGTGGATTTTAACTGGACAAACAGGCAACTATAAACACTCAAGTAGGATGTTACTAACAATGAACAAGCTGCACTGTAAAAAAACCAGACGGAATAAAACTCATGCATACGAAGAAGACAGGATGCAAAAGGCCTTGGAGAAAGTAGCATTCAGGACAGAAAAAAAAAAAAAAAGAATACGAAATTCAGTATTTTGGGTTCTCTGTTATTCTTCACAAGTAGCCTGAAGTTTCATGTGATCGGTGAAGTGTAAAAAAGTTCAGATATGGTCACCAAATAGTGAGGGATATTTTAAAAACATTGAACATTATCATTTTGAGAAGGTACTCGATAAGGCTGTTAGCTTGGATACATTGCAGGGAAAAAGTATTCATCCAGATTTAATTGGATCTGTTTGGGAAACTCAGTATGGTGTGACTGCCATTTCTTAATGGCATGAAAGGCATATCAACACTTCACGTTCAAGAGAAATAAATAATGCAAATTACATAATTTAGTCAAGCATTTTCAGAAATGCTAGCCTGCCCATTGCCTAATTCATCCTGCTTCAGGCCAGTGGAAAAACCTTAACCAATCTCTATTGAAATGGGCCTACCTGACATAAACTACTTCTGTTAATTCTGTTGGCCTCGGATCACTAAATGGATCATTAATGATCCACATGATTTTGCTGAAAGGCCAGTTGGGCTGGGAGTAACATAGATTTCAAGAAGGTCTAGGATTAAGAGGCAATGATCACAAATCATTGTTCTCTAATTCAACCTTCCTACCCTCAAGTGAATTCCACGACAGTGTTCTCCTTTTTAAGGAAGACATCACAGATGTAAGGGCTGAGAATTGCACAATGAAGTTTCCTTTCAGTTCCTCAGCTTGAACTATTAAAGTGAGTTTCTTCAAAATAAATGTTTCTCATGAAGCATGTCCTTATCTTTCACAATTTGGAGAGCATGGTTTTCAAGAGTGTTGGAGGAAAATCTTGTTTCTAAGAATTTTTTGAGTCTGTCTCCGTGACTTGTTGAGTTATATGGTGTGTTAGTCTGTATTGTGTCATTGAAAATATGAATCTGGCATTTGTGGTTTATTAATGCTTAAGCTAAGAGAAAAAATCAGTAGCAAAATCACAGATGCAATGACCAATGAGCATGTATTGAAGAAGCAAGGGAATAGGAGAGCAGCTGTGGGGCAAGTTAAGTCTAGATTTTCATCTTTGATCCAAAAGAAAGCATAAACATAGGCACAAGGAAATAAACAACAAAGACTATTAAAGTTGCAAAAACTTCAGTAACTAAATGTTATCAAGCACCTGGTTATAACCACTAAGCCACAGTAAGAACTAAGTCAATGTCTGCTGTGACACATCTGTGGCTGCAGATGGAACACAGTTTGTGAAATAAACAGAAATGATTGCCTAACTAGGTAAATATCTCTTTTTCAATGGTGTCACCCTACTTTGAGGTAGAATTTCTGTGACAAAAGAAAACAGAAATAACCCAAACATCTCAAGATTTCCAGGTCAGAGAGGACAAGGGGTAGTTTAGTCTCTGGATGATAGAAAACACTTGAATTGCACTTGAACAGTCCTCAAAGGCTAGCTTATCAAGTTCTGCAAGTAGGATAATATGTAATCCGTGCCCAATATTTTTTATTGGATGAGGCCTAGTGGGAGAGCCTGGAGAAAGTATCTGATTAATGTCTCATGCTAATAAACAGTGTCTTCCTGTTCACTTGCGTATTAATGCAAAGATGCAGAGGAGGTTTAAAGAAGTTGTAATGAAACAGGAGAAGCAAACTAAAACAATGAGATGAATAAGTCACATTCAGATCATAATTTAGGCAACGACAAAGTCAGCTAATAACACTGAACCTAAGGTCCAAGGAGAAAGAAATGTTTGGGATGATCTGAGAAGAGCTGCCAGACTGTGAAGGCAATCGCAGGCTCAGGGAAACATGGAGACTGTGAGCAGGACAGGCTGGTCAGCACTGTCCACAGATGAGTCAACTGGACTTTTCAGGGGTATAAACACGGGCATTGTGGGCACAGGAAGAAAATTCTTGCCAGGTCCAATGTGCAGGATGGACCTACTGAGTGAGTCATAATTCTCATGGTCTGAAAGTTAGTGTCTGATTTAAGCCTCAGCTGAGTAAAGATTGAGTGGAAAAATCAGTGAGTAAAGCAGTGGGAAGGAGTATGGTACAGTTAGGCCAGTGACCAGGATATTTAGTGACAGAGTCATAGACTGCTGCAGTATTACTTAAATTTCAAATAACGCAAAAGATACTGTAATCTATAACTACAAAAGGATGGGACAGATTATAGTAGATGCTAGAACTGACACAACCAAAAGATATAAAAATATTTTCTCTACTCTTAACAAGCATCATGGGAAGGACCATGCCAGATCTTTGAAATCCAAATGTAAGGTCCAAGAATTCATAATGTTATATTTTTGGATCAGTTAGAGCATGTTAATGGGCCTTTGTGGTGTTACTATTCAAAACCAACGATGGTGCTAGAGAAATTCAATGCATTTAGAGACTGGTGCTAAGTGAAAGTGGTGAAACTATTGTAATTCTTGGGTTCACCAATAATATTAAGGATTGTGCCTCCTGGACCCTTAATTATTTAAGTCAAGAGTCTGATACCCTACTTGACCTTATAAGACTAAAGTGTAAGAAATTACAGAACATAAGAGGGATCAATTTTTTTCCTGTAACTGTGAAGTTAGATTTGAAAGCCCAGCAATTAACCTGACTTGATTTTCACAAATCCTCAGCTTCTGTCCAAGCTGCATTTTCAGTAGTTCAACCTTTCAAGTTAACAGAATAAAATAATTTGCTTGCCATTTCTTCATAATTAGTGTTACGGAAATCAATGAGACTAGTCTCCGAATATGATTTAGTGAATTAAAATCAGATTGGTGGAATCTAGCTATTAACAATTGGGGCAGTATCAGGATCAGATAAATATAACGACTCTTTGTAGAACTGTAAAAAAAGAAAGGGAAAATGCCAAGATTCAGTGAGTGTTGGTAAACTGAATTACCAATGAATAATGAAGAATTACCATGGGGTAGGAAGCAGACTGTATGCATTAATGTTTCCCATCTACATATCTACATATTCCAGCTTAGCTGGATTGCAGTAAAGCACACTTTCAATGTTAAATCTTTTAAGCAAAACGTTATGCTCGCATAAATCCATAAATCTCAAACTCTGGGTACTCTTTTGCACTTATATTTGTATGGAAATGTCTGATCATTCTAAATTTTTCAGTCTTTTAAGATGCACAAGCACATGCCATTATAATTAAGCTTTTCTTTAAAACAAAATAAATATGAAGTTTGCACACTTCTATTTCAGCTGGACTGGCTCCACAGTTTCCAGCTGGGCTGGCTTTTTTTTCCAGGTGACTCATTCCCCTTTGCAACTATGGAATAGGCAGCCTCTGGTATGTCGCTAAGAAGTGTCTGCTTACATATACAGAAAAGAAGTTTAATGAATCATGAAGCCACGATGCAGTAACAATAACATGTCGTCAAGCAAAAGGTATAGAACCACCCCAGAATGGAGCAGAAACATTTGTTTCAAAATCTGCCCTACATGGAAACATTTATATGTTTTTTACCTTATTTTCCTTTGTCATAAAATAAGGTTTTGTTGATAACAACCTGAAATGCCACGCTTCATTTTAGAGTTGATCCTTTGCTTTTCAGGATTAAAATCTAACTGGGTTTACTATGATCCGCTCTTCAGAAATGTGAATCTTAGAAGACTCTCCAAGTGCAATACAGTGACTTTTGGTAACGGGATATTTCCTGAACAGATCTTTTTTTCAAACATATATGTATGTATACCCCATACCCCATATTTAAAACTGTTGCTTTGCTTTCTTGCAAATATAGTTTGAGCAGTATGACCTGTTATTTGGAAATGCAACTACTAAAGCCCAGCTTATTTACTCTTGCAAATGTACATAGAATAAACACACTAAACAAAACTAGCACTGTACATTTTGGAGTACATAATCTTTGGGAAAAGTGTGTCTATTGGTTCTGGCTTCGAAAGTTGTATAAGGCAGTAGGGCAACACTGTTTCTCTACCTATTATTTCTAGATGCATCCATAGGATAAACAATAGCCGTCATCTGCAGTTAATGAGTAAACGTGGTGAGGAATTAAAGGAATGGATACATTCCTGATTGACACTTTACTATCTTATTAAAAATAATAGTTCATCATCTGTGTAATGAAACAGTAACACTACTCTGTCTTAAAACTTTCCCTATATTCCTATAATAACAATACAGCTGTATGGTTATTTACCCTTCATAAAGACAGAAATAACAAAATGTTTTGCTAAACTTTTAAAAAAACCTTTTAGATGTAGAGTTTCATGATATTAAAAGAAATAAACACTGTCACCACATCTTGTGACAGAAACGTAAAACATCTTTAAAGGTCGGCATAGCTTTTGCATGAAATATGTCTGCAGAGAAAAAAAATTGCTTGAGAGGGGAGAATGAGACTTTTGGAATAGTTAACTACAGAGCAGCTGGCACAGATTAGCCTATGTCCTCATACAATCAAAATGTTTCTATTAGAGAACTTGAGATAACTAACTTGAGAGCATTTAAGTGTACTCCAATATTTTTTTTCCCCAATTTAATCAAGCATTATCTCATGAGATATGACTGCGTTATCCCAGTAGAATTGAAGAATTACCAACCCTACACTATTACATATATATGTATTTAATATCAGATTATTGGGCTCGATTTTTATCTGTGGTGTATGCCAACTTTTATTGGCTTAACACAAGACACACCATGACAAAACCAGCTCAGGGGAAGAAAGAGACATTGCATGAAAACTCTGGCTACTGATTCACAAGTGAGGCCAAAAGAGTGTAACTACAGACTCAGAAATGCATAGTAGAAATACCTGTCTGGGGAAAGAACCTGACTCAGTCTACAGCTGGTGCCAAGGCAAGCTGTAGTGAATTTATAGTCACCACCAGCTGGCCTCCCCAAGGAAGAACAGCACCAAGACCACTGCAGGCTTCAAGTGCATTCAAGGCACCTTGTAGTGAGTGATGCTGGACTGGTGATTGCTCAATCTGAAGAACAGGACATTTTGAATCTAAAAGTATTTCTTACTGCACAGAAATTTAATATTAAAATAAATGTTACTATTTTCAAACTTGTCGTTCTACATGTGGGAGAAAGATAAATGCAGAATCATGCTGGCCTTTCCAATAAAATATTTATAAACTGCAGTTCCATTGTTATTTGAGTTAAATTCTGCTTCCTCTGACTCATATCAATGACACATAAATGCCAATATGTCTGTTTCACTAAGTCAGTGTGTTTATTAACACGAGCAAAATACCATTTGGCTCTTCTTCATTTAAAAAAGGATTAAATAGTAGAGCTTACTATCATGCCCAGAGAACTACATGACTGTATGTGAAATCTGAGGCCTTCTGAAGTAACTGAGAGTTTGCTAGCAACAAAATTGGGATTTCACCAAACTGATTTGCATCCATCTGCTATGTGTATCGTCCAGGGCAACCATGCCTGGGAGAGGTCTTTTCATTCTGAGAGTTTCTTTTTCTCTTATCTAGGGCTCAGTTACCTGTTTTAAAGGAATGGTTCTGACTCCATTTATCCTAGATCCTTCTGCTGCCACAGATATTTATGCTTTGGAAGATAAACATCTCTAAACACGCAATTAAGTTCAGTAGTACATACCCTCAAAAAAGGCTGAGCTTTTGTGCAATTTCTGAAGAGAGATGAATAGAGAGCTGAAAGGAACACTTGCTTATGAAGAAGAATGACCGAAAAGGGCATTGGGAAACTACTTTATGGAGACCTCAGAGAGACAAAAAGGAAGGACATGCAAATGAGTAAGAACACACCTACAAGTTACTTCACATGGGACGGTTTAATTTAATCTAAATCTGATTTTAAAGCTTGGGTGCTGCAAAAATGGGATACTTGTCCTCACTGGGAACAAACTATAAGTTTTAATATAGAACGGAAGGGAGTGTAACAAGCAGGAGCAATATTGCATCACTGAAGGCTCCTGAGGAACTTCTACCTATGTATCTCAGGCAATTGCATAAGTCCTATTAATACAACATTTCAGTGCATCTTTAATACAGTTAACCTCACAATACACGAGACAAGGGAAAATTATATTAACTGCATTTTAAGAATGTGAAAATGAAAGGCAAGATAAGCATTTGTCCCAAAGCTAAAGCAGGACTTGACCTAAACAGTTGTGCTGGCCACTGGGCTAAGTTCCCCTCTGTTTTTGCCCCTGCTTCTCTGATCCATCCCTAGGGTGGTAACATTTGGAAGTGTATTTAACACTCTGGTTAGTGGGGTAATGACTGTGTTTGCTATGATTGTGTCTGTTGGGGGATGCTTCATTACTGGTTCTCATGTTTCAGGCTCAGTTCTGACAGTGTAATCAAACTGGAAAAAAATGTAAATCAGAGTTTTCTAGATATTTATTGAATGCATGTACTGTCTTGCTACATTTAACAAAAGGATTTTTTTTTTCAGTGTTCTTCCCCTGCTCCCTTCATCTCCAGAGATTGCCAAAGCAGCTCTGTGTAGCTTTATGTTTATCAGATTTTTTTCTCCTTTTCCTCTCTGAGACAGGAAGCTGAGGGTTTTGACCTCATCTGGATCTTTCCCAGTGTCAGGAGGTGGTCTGTTCAAAAAGATTCCATGACACTGATCTCTTCCTGATTTATCAGATAGCTAGGTCAATAAATAAGGTCTCTACTGTTTTTTCCACAGCTGCAAAATAACCAATGGACTCCTCTGAGAGCTAATAATCAAATCTTTTGAGTTTTTCTTTCAAGGAACAAGCGTTATCTTTCCAGTTAGTAAATTCCACTGCAGCGTAATTTAGCAAAGACTGCTTAATTGTAGGAGCCCTGGCTTACATAAAACGGTTTAAGTGAAATGTTAACACTGGAGACCTGTTTCTTCTTTACAACTTTTTCTCTGTCCTTCTATCAGTATATTTTCTTATAGTCATGAAACCCTTTTACTGTTTATAAAAAGATTATAGTGCCAATTGTTACATCCAATGAATCCACCAAGTGACAAAGAAAAGGATTCTTCTGTATATCTCATGTGGATATGGAGTGAGGGTACAGCAGTAAGTGGTAAATGGACACTGTTCCATATTTGTTATTTTTCTGTCTGTATCCTCCTCATCAATACAGCCAGCCTTTGTCCTGCTATTGCCTCATCATACGCCTGGCCTTGTCTTGTCCCAGGTGAGGCAGTTCATTTGACATGAGATATAACCCAGCAGAAATATCTCCATCACTAGTTAGCAAACACCTTTTCTGACACTCACTGAAACCAAGGAAATGCGTAAGGCTCCAGTGACTGCCAAGACAACTCTCTTGAAATATCTGGCAGAAGTAGAAGTAATCAGAACGCTCCTAAAAGATCATATTTCCCAGTCTGAACTCATTTACTCCTATTTTATTCCATAGGAAACCTTTAATTGAAAAGCATAATTAAATGGTTATTTATTAACAGATTTCACTGATAGTTCAAAATTTCTGGCTACCGAAGATCAGTCAATAAGCTTAAGCTTGCAAAAATCCCCAGAACACAGCCAAACTCTTTTTCTACTGTCTGTCTTTCTCTTAGTTTATGTATGTTATACTATTTCAGCTGGGATATTCCTTTTATAAGTTACATATTTAATATGATTCTACTGGCTATTGAAAAAAATGCATAATAATAAAGTGTTCATTTTGCCTGAATGCTATACACTCAAAATTTAATGAAGTATTGGAATTCAAGGAACTCCCAAGTCCTAACACCAGCTCTGCCTTTGATTGAGAATAGATAAGATGTCTTCTCTGTTTTGATCTATTCATGCTTGCACTGATGTTATTATCAGTAACTCTTCTCCCAGTCTGCTAAGTTTCAGTTAGATTCTCTAAACAACATTTCAAAAAGGTAGGGTGTTTACTGGACATTGTGATAAATATTATATAATGTTTTTAACAAAAAGCTTCTACAATGATTGTTTCTAGAAATTCTCTTAATGCCTTTTAAAACACAAATAATAATGGAGATTGTTTCTACAGGACAGACTGAACTAGAACAAATGAATCCTTATCTTATTTCCCTACAGAACACGCAAAGTGATATAATCCCAAAGCAACTGTTCCACACATTGCCAAAAATGATCAAAACTACTGCCACATAATACATACACATACAACATGAGGACTCCCAGAGAAAGGTAGAAGATTTTATGCTTTGGTCATGGTAGGGAAGACAAATCTCAGTATTTGTCATGAAGTAATGGGAACCACTCAGGCAGAGAATGACCAACAATGTAATGAAGTAGATGCCATAGATTCCTCTCAACACGGAGCCTCCTCCTGCATTACTGGGTTAAGCCACAGTCCACATTTGCTGTGCCTGCTGGTATTGTGGCCTGGGTGTAAATCTCAGTAGGCGTAAATAAGAGAGAACATCCAGATTAGATAGATGGCCTAAATCAAAAATACCCACTATAAACTCTACTTTCTATTACACAATCCTATGCACAACAGGGTTTTTCCCCTGTCTGTACAGAATTACATTTCAAATTGAATCCAAGCACTGTATACCACGGAATCAAATGTTAGGCTTCACAATAAACAAAGAAAGAGTTAAAATAACCTGCAGACAAACATTTCCTTTGCATTTTTGATTAAAAAACCCCACCCAAAACCACCTTGGAATGACCAAGAGAGTGCAATGATTTCTAGCTGTTGAATTTCTCTTTTGTCTTGAAGAATCTGGGGTAATACCAGGGGTAAAAACATCCCTATTTTCAGCCCCCTTAACACTTGGTGTTTAATAATCGCACAAGCCATTTTTGGTGAAAAATGTGTTCCAAGAATGAACAAATCAGCTATTTCTGTTTTAATCTACTCATACACTTTTCTATTCTGTACAGACAGACCTTACCTTTGTAGCTCACAATCTGTCCTTACCAAAGGCTGAAGCTAATACTATGGGGTAATACTAAAGCGCCTGCAGAAGGGAACCAAAGAGTTCCCTTCTACTACAGGCAGGAGTTAAGAAAAGCAAAAGAAAGCTAATTGTGTCAGAGACAAAAAAATCCCTAGTATACAAGATACAACCTCTCTCTGTTTCTATTTCAAACATACATTAAGAGCAGTTTAGTGCTTATACTGTGTAGTATTTATTTCCTCATTCAGACTGAGTTCGATTATGCTTGCATTACATTCCTTGTCTACATCCCCAGTGGTATATAGTTTTGTCTTCAAAAAAGTTTTATGCTAAAGTGGAATAGGACACTGACTTGTAAAATGCTGGGAAATGCTCATCAGGAGGATGCATTCATGGAGAGCTGAACAGCTGGCCAACAGAATGAACACATTACCACAAAACTGCTGGGAATTAGTGAGAGAACTAGAAAGCACAAGTACAGGGGGAAAAATATTCATCACTAGTTTTACATTGGATCTGATATATCTCAGACAGCTGAAACAAAAACTGTAAAAGTCTCAAGAGATTGCCTGGTTTGTTTAGGGATTAAATTTTAACCTCAATTGAGAAATCCATATTCTTCTACCAGGGAATATTTATCAAATTCACCTAAAAGGAAACTGTAATGTACTGACCTCTTTTAAAAATCTGTCTTCAGAAGATTTGTTGGTAGCTAACGTTATCCAGTCATAACAAGTATGTATCTTGCAGCCGGTTTGGTCGGAGTAGGGGACAAGAGTCGGACATCTTCACATTACAAGTAATGGGAGTGTACAATACTGTGACTACATCTGATAACTAGTCTTTCAATTCATACCTCTTGCACTGTGCAGATATGAATCTGCTACCCTCTGAGATCGTTTTTTTCTTCCTAATATCTGAAAAAATTTCCCTGGCTATTTGCAATCCTAAAATACATTTTTTCTTTGTGAAACAGTGCATTAGCATCTATCAAATCAGACATGCAGCTATCAAAACAGGATATCCACACTGAATGTCACTATCTCACATCTTTCACCATGTCACTTACTATGCTTAATATCACATCAATCAGCAAACTCACTTCAAAAGCATGCTCCTGGCTCAAACAAAAACACTACAAGCACATATGTGTCTTAACCTACTAGCACAAACCTAACTAAAAACAATGGGAAAAAATTCTGCTTCTTTGGGAACTGCAACTCACTTTTTAAAATTTTGATTGTTGAATAACACATGCAGTTCCATGCTGAGAGTATAAATTTAATTTCCTCATTTTAAGATTTCAGATGATTTAGCAGCAACGGGAAAGAATATAGAATGGCTTAAAATTCACACCCGTTCATTTTCACAGTTAGGTGATTTTTCTCAAATATAAAATAACTTGCTTGCCTTACCATATGCAGTCAAATAGAAAAGTTATACAAAACTCCAAAACCTGACAGAATGCAGTTTAAAATACAGATCAAAATTGCCAGATTAAAGGGCTCAGTAGCCCTTGTAGTTAAAACAATGTCACATCTCATACAATTTTACTTGTTCAAAGACTTAGAATTACAAAGGCAAAAGCATCTGTGATAGGCCTATATAGGATAAGCTCCTTCAACCAAACGTAATGAACACTGAGGCAGGTAAAAATAGATAAGGCAGAAAAAAATGCAATGATAATAAGAATGGCAGATAGGTTTTTTTATTCTTTAAACAAATCAGACCGCTGGATTTCAAAGCGGAAGCTTTTGACACCTGCCTTTTACACTAAGCTTGTTACTCACACAAGTATTATTTTGGTAGGTGGGATCAAAAGACATCTAAGCATCAAATAAGAATCAACCCCCATGGTTCTTGAGGATCCTTGGTGTGCATAAAAGCAAAAGTAAAATGTATCCACAGAATACATGAAAGAAAATAAAACAAAACAGGAACTGCAAACAAAAATTAAGTTTATGTACCCTGACATCTCTTCCTGAATTCCTTTTTCTTTTCTCACTCCCAGGAACTGCTTGTGTGGTTTCTGGCCTGTGTGTTCATACCAGTATTCAGGAGAGATATGCAGTTACAAACAGATAGGTTGCTTTGCATTTTAAAGGACCAATTACTTTAAGATTCAGCTTTTTTTTTTTTTTTTTTTTTTTAAAAAAAAAACAAACTCTTTTCTCCCCTTGCAGTTGCAGAGCTATGAAATTAAGGAAGTACACCTGTACTCAAAGAAAAACAAATTAATTTCTCAAGTGACTATTTTTTGATTAGAAGTCAGTACTGTAACAGTAATTAAGACAACTGTAAAAATAATTAAATCAAGCATATATTTTCAGCTACTGGGTCTGTGAATTCCTCCTTTCCCTTCCCCAGGTAACATACGTTAGCAAAAGTAAGGTGACGTCATTAGAGGTCACAACCAGAACTTCAGAGTTTGACAGATGGGCTATAACTGAGGTACTCCCCTTTGGTGAACACAAATTTCATAAGTTTTTACAACAGCACTCTCTTAAAGCAGAGGTCGGTGGAAAGCATAGGGATGGAAAATCTGTTTCTATTTCAGTTGTGTATCTGGTAAGATGGAAAATTTTTCAAGTCTACACAGATGGTAAATAAATTTCTGCTACATGAGGCAGTTCCTGGAATAAAGAGATTTTCTCAAATAACAAGTGCCAAATTTTTTTTTTCAGCAAGACTTATTTTTAACTTTCCCAGGGACTTGTTGAGAGAGCTAGAGAAGTGTCCTTTCACCTTCAGAATCCTGGTCTAACTCCAGAAATAGCCTCTAATGTCGTTCTTAGCATAGACGAGTTTTCTTTACACTTTAAAAGACGTTTCAAAGCAAAGATCAAAGCTCCACAATTATACTCCGCTGCTGGTAAACACTCCTTCTGAACATAGCGGCTAGAAAATAAGCAATTTCTATTTAAACCCTAAGACAATCATCAACGACTAACAGTGCTGACATTTAAACTGTCATTATTATGCTTCATGAGGCAATGCTGTTGACACAAGAGAGCTTGTGCTCCATGAACTAAGTGTAATGGAAAGGACTGAGAGAGCAAGCCCAGAATCAGGGATCAAGTCACTGCAGACCATATCTGCTAAGGAAGCTGTGAAAAAGACACAGAATCATTAGGTTTTTGTCAGATAGTCTTATAAATGGATTTGAGTAGAGATTTTGTGCAACTGTAGAAAGGACTAATGGGCAAGGGGACTAGGGACTATTATCACCACTACAAAACTAGCTCTTGAGGATGTTTGGGACAGCTGTCCCCCTCATACCAAAGTGGAGTAAGAGTTGTGGAAGCTGCTCATACTTTTCTCCAACAACTTCATATTCCCTTCCTAATCTGTTCATGTGTCTGCATGGCTCTGCTTGGCTGCTGTATGAGCTTGTAATCAAACCCTGTGAAATGATGATGCTTGCAAGGAGAAAAATACACAGTAATGTCACTGAGTGATCTTTTCCTTACATACGCGTAAGTTCCAAAAGGCTAAAAAGTTTACTACCGCCACACTGAGCTTAGTATATGAAATGGGGGGGGGGGGGGGGAGGGTTGGGAATCAAAGCACTTCTGAGAAGGCAGGAGTGAGGGGGAAGAATTAGTGATCTTAACATGCTGACTAGAAAAGTATGGGTAAGATGAAGAAGGATTTTTTTTTTGTCTAACAGAGTGTGGATGACCTAGAAAATAATTGACATTCTAATCTGAGGCTGCTGTTACTATTCCCAAGAGAGCAAAATTCAGAAATATATGTATTTCTTCTGAATCTGATTAAAGTTGATTTCCCCACAGTCATAACTATTCATAGGCTTCAGTTTGCAAAAACAAAATTGACTGATTTAAAACAAATGTTGCAAAAGAACCTACAGTAAGAATTATAATATGACTTTTCTAAAAGCTTAATAAAATGTTTGTGAAATGTGCTAGATTACAAGTCCTGCAAAATATTTACCCACAAGAATATTAATCAGGGTACAGATATGGAGGGATTTCTCTCCAAATTATCTTTGACCCTGTTACTAGCAGTATTGAGGAGGGCTTGGAAACAGACAAACTAATCAACTGGGAATCATTTTCATGAGCTGAGAAAGCTTTGTGCAATTAAGAGTTGAATGATCATTTTACATAGAAAACAAATTAATTTTCACCTACTTATTTTCCAGTCTTATCTCACCAATAAGATAGTCTCTCAATATTCCTGTCTTTTTAGTCATATTTCTTCTCTTATTCACTCTCTGGCTATTTTACTTCCCGTATAAGTGTAAAGCCTAAACAGGATACTGCTCATCTACCACATCATCTTGTGATCATGTATCAAGCAGTAGAGAATATATGTAAACAGGTGAGTTTACCATGCTAGAATAAATTCAGTGGATGCAGTGAGGTGTGATGTATACATACAGTCACTACTAAATTTGTGTGAGAAAAATACAGCTTGGCATTTATCAGAAGTGTAGTGTTTCAGAAAATCTGCATGTAGGAAAGTAGTTTAGTTTACATTCCCAAATTTTTGCTCGTGGCCATGCTTTTTCATTTTCAATGCAGCAAAGTTGTCAGCTTTTAAAATAATTTGAAGCTAAAATTACATGCAGCACAAGCCACGAGCTTTAGCACTGCTGAATTTTTTCATGTATTTCATGCCTTTATATCAAGCAACCATGAATCACATATCAATGATTATTGGTGCATGCAAACCATCTTTTCTAAGAAAGTTGAGAGTACCAACCAAGAGATTAAAACATGTAGTACAAGAACAGAATCAACTCCTTAAAGATTTTTTTTTGAATGGGTATATAAGATGATACACTTTAT